>CM053409.1:81591743-81611059 GCA_028644305.1 Xerus rutilus | reverse complement strand
TACGTCCTCTGCTCTCCCTTTCTTTTTTCCACATTGAACTTTGCACAGGTTCCGGAGACTCCATCTCACTATAGAAACTCTGCCCCATTTCTTAGTCAAAACTTTATTATTTTATCTTGATTTTACTAACCTTTTTCTAATTATTTCCTCCTCCTAGTTTATTCTACCTTCACTTCATTCTCCTACTACACTGAAATACTCCTTCTGAGTTGCAAATAAATTTTAAAAGGAGATGAAAAGAGAAAACATGTGCAATATGTGGAATGATGTCAGTTTCTCTTTTAATAGAAAAATTCAAAAAACTTAAAAATGTAAATCTTATTTTCTATGCTCTTACTTAAAATCAATAGAGAAAAGATAATTTTCCCTTGACTTCCCCTTCACATTTCAATAAAATCCATAAGACATTGGCAAAGCCTTCTGGCATCCTATACTTCAGCCACACTAAAACATTTGCTTCCTTTGATTAAATCTCCTTTCTGACAACCCCTGATGAAACACAGCTCATTCTACAAAATTTGTCTTAGATGTTAAGTCTTCCGCCTAAGCAGATGTCTCTTCTTGTTTTTTGATGGAGTGAAGTGCAGGGAACATATATTAAGGTGATGAGATAAATTATTTTACAGTCATGGATTTCTGCCCCTGGGAACTTTATGGTCTAGGTATGTCTCTAACACTACACCCAGCCCACCATATGCTCTAGGATAATTGTATGTTCCTTGACTTTTCCTTTTTCTCAGTTATGCCCTTTTTGAGAAAAGAAACTTCATTTTGTATTTCTCTGTTCTCTGTATAAAGCACAATGCTAGGATCAAAGCTGGAACTCAATAAGTGCTTATTGATTTAATAAACAAATCTCATCCTGATTACTTTTTTTTGGGGGGGGGATATAAAGCCATTTAGTAGAGAACCTACTACCAAGCACTTCAGGAAGTACAATTTCCTGTTTTCTAGTAACAAATGTTTGTTTTTAATTGAGTGATTTGTTATTTTGTTATACAATAATTATACATAGGCAAAACTAGAAAATCAAGCATAAAATTGATAGATTTAAAAGCAATTGGGAAAGCCCAAATTGGAGGACATTCTATAAGATACCTGGTCAGTTACCTTCCATACTATCAAGGTCATAAAAATATGGGAAAGAATGAGAAACTGTCATAGGAAAGGGGTGGCATGGCATGTAGTTAAATGCAATGTGGTACCTTAAATGGAAATGGAAAACTGGTGAAATCTAAACAAATGAAATGAAAGTAAATGGAATCCTTTGAATTGAAATGAATTGGAAAGGACATGGAAAAAGGTGAAATCTAAACAAAGACCAGAATTTAATTAATAATACTGTAGTAATGTCAGTTTCTTAGTTTGGCAGATGTACTATGGTAATGTGAAATGTTAACATTGTGGAAAACCAGGTGAGTAGTATAAAAGAAAAGAACTCTGTGCCATCTTTGCAATTTTTCTACAATTCTAAAATTACCCCAAAATAGAAAGTTTATTTTCAGAAAGGCAATTAGGACTTAACAAATTATTTCATTATAAATATAGTACAATGTAATAATTTTTACAATGGCATAGGCACTCCAGAGAAAATTTAAGTGTTTTTCAAATTTTAAAAATTCATCTTTTTAACAAATATGATGTAAAGTTAGAATAACTACTAAATGCAAATTTTCTTCTATATTATACTACTTGTTATAAGATTCATTTTAAATTAAGATCTGAATGCTTTCATGATCACATGCTACTGTGTTAATGGTCTATTTTTATATCAAAATTTGAAGAAACTACTAGTTACACAATTTTGTCAAAATTTTTACATAAAACTATGACTTTGAAGACAGCAGAAATTTACACTGATTTTTGCCTATCTGAATATTAGGACCATTTTCAATTTTTATACTTCAAAATCCCTCACAGCAAAATGTTTTAGCAATTGATTTTTTTCATCTGTAACAGGAATGATACATTCTATTTCCTGATGTCAGGGGACATATTTGAGGGGTGGGCAAGCATACATTTGTTTTTCCCTTTTATTAATGTTTTGCTGGAGGGCAAATGTCAGTGTAGCCACTTTCATTTTTTTACCCCTCTTGCTGAAAGCTCCTGTAGGGAAATTCTGCACATGGGTTTCTTTGATGGTTCTTTTCATTTTTATCTCCTGCTGTGACTTTGACAGTCATACTGGCAGTAGGAGACAGAAATAAAAGAAGAAGGCTTAAAGAAATGTTATAGCTCCATGCTGTGAATTTAAAAGATGACAGGGGTTTTTGGCTTGCTTCCTCTGGCCCATGACTAAAAGAAGAACTGTCACCAGGTTACAGTGCTAAGGGGGAGTAATGAGAACATATTTTCTCATGCAGGGTACCTAGAGGACTTTGATGCATGTGGCCCGCCCAAGTCAATCTGAAACTCTGAGGCTAAAAATTGCTATGGCTGAATCCAAAACCGAACGGGTGGGAATGAGCCTTGGCAATACCCCATGTACAGTTTTCACATAGTAGCCATAAAATAAGTGCTTAATACTGATAATGTCATGTAAATTTACCTTTCACACCACTGTAGCAAGATTCTCTAAATCTTTCCATTGGTCTGTCTTAATTGTACCTAATATAGCCTTTAAAAGAAATAATAAAATCACTGTGGTGAATTTAACTTCATTTTTCTTTAGAAAGATACCTCCAGCTCTTTGTTAGAAAACAGTGGATTGCATTTCCATTAATGTGGATCCTGGGGTCTGTGCAATAGCTAATAATATTCCTTTTTTTCATTTGTTCTTTTTAGATTTACATGACAGTAGAGTGTATTTGGACATATTATCCATACATTGGAGTATAACTTATTAGGATCCCAGTCTTGTGGAGGTACATGATGGTGAGATACACTGTGGTCTATTAATATATGAATATAAGAAAGTGTATGGTTTGGATATGAGATGTCCCCCAAAAGCTCATGTGTGAGACAATGCAAGAAGGTTCAGAGGAGAAATGATTTAGTTGTAAGTTTAACTCAATCAGTGATTTAATCCTCTGATAGGGATTAACTGAGTGGTAACTGAGGTGGTAGAGTGTGGCTGGAGGAGATGAGAATTAGGGCATGGCTTTGGGGTATATATTTGTATCTGGCAAGGGATGGGGAGCTGTCTCTCAGCTTCTTGATCACAATGATGTGAGCTGCTTCCCTCTACCACACACTTTGCCATGATGTGCATCCTCACCTCAAGCCCTAGGGAATGGAGCTGACCTTCTGTGGACTAAGACGTCTGAAACCATGAGCCTCAAATAAACACTTTCTCCACTACTGTTTTTCTGGTCAGATCCTTTAGTCACAGCAGCGAAAAAGCTGACTAAGACGGAAAGTTACATCAGATTCATTCTAATGTCTTTGCTATTCCTATCCCCACTTCTAATCCCTTCCTTCCCCTTTGTCTCATCCACTGAACTTCTATTTGGGAAACTCAAGAATCACTTCTGAAAAGACTTCATAATGTGAAATTCCTGACATTTATAACAATATTGAGAAACACGTTAAGAATAAAAAGTCATTTAGAGTTGAAATGAGGAAGAATTAGCCATTAGTGGTTTTAAAAGTCTAATTTGATATCATTTTAAATATATACTTATTCTTGATAAGATATACTTAATTTTTAAAATGGTACATAATAATGTTAGGTAGTTAAGATTAATAGACTTTCAACTGACATGTAGTCAATCTTGTTAATTTTGTTTAAAAAACATTTAAAAATATATTTGAGAAAATACCTTAGGTGATGCATATAAAGTGTATACAAAACATAAATTGATTCATTTTAACACTTTTGTCCCATCCCTGAGATATCTCATGATGTAAGTGCAAATATTCCAAAACCCCCAACACAAATAAATTTCTAAAATCTGAAATACTTCTGCATTTTAGATAAGGAGTATTCAAACTGTAGTGGTACTGACAATTTGTTGAAGGCTATTATACTCAAAGTCACAGTTTATACAGTCAAAGGATACAAATTCAAATTAGACAAAAAAGAAAAGGGGTAGTATTATGAATATTTGTGTCTCCTAAAATTGTGTTTTAAAGTCCTAACCCCCAATGATGGCAGACTCCACAAAATCATATACTAAAGTTTTATCCCTAATATTTTGATGATATTAGGGCATGTGGCCTTTATAAAGTAATTAGTTTATGAGAGTAGACCCTCTCATGAGTGAGATCAGTGCCCTGATTAAAAAGACTCCAGACAGCTCCCCCCCTCTCTCTCCCATGTGAAGATATGGCAATCAGATATCCATGTGAAAGCCAGGTAGAGTGTCCTCACCAGTCACTAAATCTTTCAGCATCTTGGTCTTGGGGTCTTAGACTTCTCAGCCTAAAGAAATATGAGAAATAAATGTTTATTGTTTTAGCTACGCAGTTTTTACCCAGGTTATCATTTTAGCTATTGCTATGATATCTTCCCATAGCAGTCTGAACAAACCCAGACAAATTCAGGAGGATTCCAAATGAGCAGCTTCCACTTAGTCTCTTCCCATGAAGTCAGGACAGCACTTCCTGTCAACATGTCGAAGTAAAGAGTATTGCCAACCAAACAAGCAAACCCAAGTTTCAGTTTGTGTACTGCATGGTAAGAAATTAGGTTTTCCCTCTGGGGCAGATTCTAGGCAACCTTACCACCGGTTTTAAAAGATTCAGGTTCCACAGTTTGGGATTCCTCTACCTAATTATGCAAACGTCACTTATCTATGCAGGATTTGGGATTTAGGGAACCAACACAGATGCTGATAATCTGGTTACCTCTACAGCTGTGAGCAATGAAGTCTTTTGTCTCTGATCCAGGGGTCTAGCATCCAGGAAATTGTAACAGGCTATTTGAAAGTGGGATAAATTTCATCTCCTTTATAGACCTTGATGCTCACTTCCTCTTGCTTCAGTCATAGAAAATATTTACATTTAGTCTGTCTTCTAATTTCTAAATCATTTGATTCATCATAATATGCCATTGTCTTGGGTATATTCTTTCTAATGTCTACCTTTGACCAAAATCTCACAGCTACTACCCATTTCTCTTTGATTAAAATATAGATTTTAATTCATCAACTTAATTCATTGATTAAATTTTGAAGCATATACAGTCTACTTCTTAGGCACTTGATAAATGGCATACAAATTAATTATGGAAACAGTCCTCAGGAGCTTAAGAACAAATGCAACACTAAAGCTGGAATTTTCTAGTACTGGCTTAATGTACCTTCCTTGTCTTAATTTGCACTACTCCTTTCAAAAACCAGTGTTCCAGCAACCTAGATTGAGCCATTAAATATATCTATTATTTTCCAACCCTATGCTTTTGTTCATTCTTGTCTCTAAAATACTGTTTCTGGATCTCTTCCTACAAAACAAACAAACAAACAAACAAAAAGTCCATCCTGTAGAACCCCTATTTAAATTATAATCTATAAATTTTTCCTTACTGAGAAGGTGCTCAATAAAATTGAAATAAATAAGAGACTAAATACAGATATAAGAAGTACCTCAAGCCTCATAAAGCAGGCCAAAAATGTTTCTTTAACTGTCATCATCTGCCAGCCAAATACAATTGATAGGTCTTTCTTGTCTCAGAACTGACCATTTGAGCATCAGTACACAATCAACATAGAACTGCTGGTCTATATTTAGCACTGTCTGAACCTTAGTAGCCTCATTTTTTAAAACTAGAGAAATGTTATACTTAGATTTTGTCCCTCACTGAGAGCTTCAGAGCTCCTAACAAGTGTTAAAAATCCTGAAATTCAAACATAGACAAATTATTTTTGCATGAAAAATCTCATGCTAAAAAGAAAAAATTCTTTCATTATTTTTTAAATTCATATTATAAATGAAACTACGTGGTATCATTACAGTCACTATGAGTATGTAAAAATCTATAACCTCTAGTTTTAATATTGTTTACATAATATGCGTATGTAATACTTTTATATAATATTTATTTTTATTGTTAATAAATAAAATGTATTCAATGCTAAAGTCAGACATTAAAACAGTTACTGCTTTAAAAGAGTAACTCCAAGAGGTAGATATTTTTATTTTATGTATAATGTGGGACGATTAAGTTCAGAGATTCTAAATAGTTTACCTGGAGAAATAAATAACCTTTAGAGATTAATGATCATAATGTTTGAGAAGCAGAATGTTAAGAACCAGATTTTATTTGGGATTGTACTCCTTTATAATGACTGTTTCACTAAATGTAAGCCCTAAAAAGTAAAGCATAGAAAAATTATATGAACATGTTTTAGTTAATTTTTCCAAGGTTTTTGGAATCAGAAAAATAAAAAGAGTCTATATTAGAAGACTTAGTAAAAAGTCAATACTTCAGTGGTTCTGTCCTTTTAGTTTTTTATAATAAACATTACTTATGTGAAAAATTGATTACAGTAAAACCATTTCTCTGAATCATAAACTAATGTTAGTTATCCTATTCTCAAAGAATAGTATATATCAAATATTGTATATGAATAATTTTGAATCCTTTTACAGAAAAGAGAAATATCAGAAGACTAATACTAAAATGTGTAGAGGGGCAAAATTAAAATCTTGCCATCTATAGTTTTGACTAAGGAAAGACTGTATGTATTGAATAGTATGTAAAACTATTTCTTTTGTATTTCCTTTTGACCAGGTATTCAACATTTACTCAATAATTGTTATCCTCTATTCCAGTTTGGCTGTATAACTGATAGATTCTCAAAGCTCACGAAGGGAATGGTTTTAACGATTGCTTCTTTTCTAACTGCAAAATTAATTACTTCATTTCTATCCCTCTACACTAAAAAGGCAAAAAAAAGGAAAGACAGACCAATGCCTTTCTTTCATCAGGTTAGATGAAGTTAGAGCATGATAAAGTTGAGATCCAAAGTAATTCTTGGGCAGCATTTTATTCCCTGTGCCTTATGAGTTCTTTTCTGCTATGACTTCATCTGTCTTATATTTCATGATACTATCAAGATGTTTTGCTGGTGGCTTTGGAGACTGTACTAATAAAAATGTCATCATCACCTAATATTCATTCTAAGAGTCTAAACAGGCACAGGTACTGAAGAGAAACCAAGTGCCCCTGGTACATACATAGTAAAATTTTCAACTAATGAACTCCTTGATACAAAAAGAAAGATGTTAAGTTAACACACTGTATAGATATAGCTTGCCAATTTGATAGCAGTCCATATATGTTGATTCTGATACGACCAGAATCAACATGCAATTTTCATATATCAGTTTTTCTTCAAAGTATTTGATAGACATTAAATAATTGATTGTAAGTATAATTCTGGACAATCAAATTATGGTTAGTTTAACCAAAACAAATAAAAGCAGTCAATTAAACAAAAATAACCCATTCCTTTCATTTGACTCAAAGTAATTAAATTACTCTTTGTTTTCATTTAACTTTATATTTTACTGGTTATTATTAATATGAAAAAAGAGATGCCTTTAAAAAGTATTTTTTAGCACAACAGAATCACTTTTTTTAAAAATTGTAAAATGCACATTTCAATAAGTAACCTAGATAGGACCCAACTTTCAAACATAACTAGTTTTTAATCAATGTTTGCTGAATACAGTTCTTAGTAATAGAGTTCAAAGGGATAAATACACATAGTTACTTAAAGAATTTCTTAAAATGTAGAAATGCTGGGAAGAATTGATATATAATACAATGCCAATGGCATTTATTTATATGTAATTTTAAATTCATTGTAGTATGTAGAATTTCTCAGATTTTATGGACTCTTCCAACTTTGAGAACAACTATAGTCCTGGGTACTGTACTGCACATTATTAAGATTAAATATCTGGGGCTGAGATTATGGTGCAGTGGTAGCGTGCTCGCCTAGCATGCTTGAGGCACTGGGTTCGATCCCCAGCACCACATAAAAATAAAATAAAGATATTCTGTCCACCTACAACTAAAAAATAAATATTTAAAAAAAAAGAGTAAATATCTGCCTCTGACTGCATCAGAAATTCCAGTAGGGTCAATTGTATAGATGCTGATGACACTTAAAAATGTGCACATTTAAAATGGTATCTTGGAAAGTTATACTATTACTTTTCTTTCTGATAAGAATAATATAGATAGAAATTACCAAGTGAATTCCAACATGGAATGAGAAATTATATAAAGCCATGATTTAAACTTACCTTCTTTCATATATCATACACACAAGAATTGTAATTGTAGAATTTATTGTGAAAATTTTTAAAGCATGATAACTATATTGTCTCATAAAGCCTTTTGTTTTTAGAACAATACACATTTAAAACAAAAGGTAGCTTTTGATTTTGGTATTAATTAATGATCAAGCTGTAGTTACAATGTAATAAGATATAAAAATTATTCAAACTCCTGGCTGAAGCAATCCTCTTACTTTAGCCTCCCAAGTAGCTGGGATTGTTGGCATACATAACTGTACCAAGGCTTGTGTGTATTTATATGCACCTTTTAAAATTCCTCATGGTTGGAAGACCTAACACAATCTGAGAAATGGTTATAGATAATTAATTGAATATTATCTATAAATAAATACCATTAAGTATAAATATTTATTAGCTATAAATAAATACTACTAGGAAGAATAGCAATTTTAAATTTAAAAAATTCTTTACATGACTATATTTTTAAATCTTTTGAATTCTGTTCTTATATTTTTTAATCTTATTTTTAATTGGCAAATAATAATTGTGTATTTATGGGTACATTGTGATATTTTGATATATACATTATGAAATTATTTAATCAAGCTAATTAATAGCCATCATTTCTTTTTCTTTGTATGAACATTTAAAATCTACTGACTTAACAATTTTAAAATATACTTTAGATTATTAATGGAGTCACCATTCTGTGCAAGAGATCTCACAGACTTATTTTTCCTGATTTTAACTGTGTACTGTTTGACCAATACCAACTTAAGTCTTTTCACTGCCTGTGTAATAAACTTACAAAATATATGATACATTTGCTACTATTATGCATCTTTTAACAAAATTTTATGAACATTTGGCCTTTTCTATTTTTTCAAAAAGACTGGTTGTCTTTTTCTTTTTAAAAGACTGAAGAAGCCCCATTGAAAACCTTCTAAATTGTCAGCTCAATAAACCTAGTCATGAGATCACATTGAATGAAAAATGAAACAGCCCCCTAAATCTATTCATGAGATTGAATTAAAATGTGCTTACTTTATTCACATTATTAGACCATATCTGAATATGTAAGTTAGATGGAAATATAAAGAAATCAACTGAGCTTTATAAATATGCTCCTTGACTTACACTGAGGTTATATCTTGATAATTTTATGGTAAATTTAAAATATGGTAAATTGAAAATGCATTTAATACACCAAACCTACCAAACATCCTGGCTTAGCAGCACGGTGCACTGAAGAGTACCACTTGTTCATTGATCACCAAGCTGACTAGGAACTGAGGTTAGCTGCCACTGTCCAGCCTTGCAAATGAGTATCCTCACACCAGTAGCCTGGGAAAAGATCAAAATTCAGAATATCAAGGAAGGTTTCTACTGAAGGTACATCCCTTTTGCACCATTGTGAAATAAAATATCAGTTATAAGTTGAACCACCATAATCTGGGAAACTTGTACATATGATGTAGGTGAAACAGATATATCATATTACACAGTTCTGTATTTTTTTTCTAGGGAATTTCAACATTTCAAGCCTTTTGTGTGACTGTTAAATTTCTACAATACCTAAAGAAAAGTTAGAAGATGAAAGCTTTTTTCTAATCTTAGAATAAGTAAACATTAGATTCTTTTAAATGTCAAGAAAGGCAGTATTAAGGAAATAAAATTTCAACTTTTAATATTTTTCTACATTTATAATACTAAATCAGTTCTCTTTTTGTTATAATGGAAGGATCTTAAACTAAAAACTTAAACACCAGGGTTCTGATCTTCTTCAGTATGCTGTACATATCTTCTGAAATTATTCAGTGTTTCTGAGACCCATCTTATTGAAAAAGTACACAATACAGCCCTTCTCATATGCCTGAATGACTATAAATAAACCTTATAACAAACATGAAAACTGCTGAACTTAAAAAATATTGTAATAACTATATATTAGGTTTTCATTGCTATTTTAACAAATCAAAGCAATTTAGTTACTTAAAACAATATACATTTATCATTCCACAGTGTCTTGACCTCAGAAGTCTAGGCTGGCGAAACTGATTTCTCTGCAATATGTTTCATAAGGCTGAAACCGAAGTGTTAACTGATTTAGGTCTTACTGATGAGCTCTGGAGAAAATCTGCTTCCGAGCACTTTCAGAATCCAGTTCCTTGTGCTTGTATGAGTGAAGTCCTGTTAATATACTGGCTGTCACTGGAGGCCACTTTTAGTTCCTGGAGGACTCTCAGGTCCATGCATCTCCCAACCAGCAGGAGCATGTCACATCTTCTCATACTAAGAATCTGCCACTTCTCTTTTTTGTCTCTCACCCTTTCTTTCTTCATCTTTTAACTAGAGAAAGTTCTCTACTTTTAAGGCATTATGTGAATAGGTTTGAAGCACTTGCACAGACAATTTGGGAAAATGTACTTAAGCTCTGTGATATTAATTCTAATCTGCTAAGTCCCTCTTCCAGTGTAAGGTAACATTTCCACAGGTTCCCAGATAAGAGCAGTGACATCTTTGGGATGCCATTATTGTGCTGATCTCATACTATAATACAAAGATAAAGTTATTTTATTAGCTCTGTAAAATTAAAATAGGAAGACAGTCTTGAAAATTTAAATAATATGGGTCAAAGTCAAAGGGTTTTTCATTTTAAGACTGGAGTGATTAAGCTGTCTTTAATCAGACAAGGATTTGATCTAAAACCTGATCAGAATGCTGGAAAGAAAGAGGACTTGCAGTGTAGACTGCCATGGCTGAGACAGATGCCATGGAGACTAATGGAGATTAATCCTGAAACTTTAGATGTTTCTAAATATGCTTAACAAAATGTCCCCCAAAATGCAATTTAATGAAACTAATGTTAATTAGGTAGATTTATATGAACATGTCATGTATTGTCTATTGTAGTTTACCTTGACCTCAATTTAAAATAACCATGATTAACCTGAGGGAAAAGATATTAAAACTGAATACCAAAGATACCATGAAATAAAAATGTTAATAAAGTTTTTGTTAGTATATTGATGTCATGCTGAAAGTGCATTTATGCACTATGACATGGGCAAATTTGATTCCACATAGTTTTTAGCTGCTCTGGCATAACATAAATGTTGTATATTTGATACAGTAAGTCACATGATAGAGAAAAGGTTATCTGTACTTCCTACAATTTAAGAATAGTTTTGGTTTTATATTTACATGCTTCTAGCTCCAGTTTAATATCATTGTGTTTAAAGAAAGGCTTAAGTGGGACTATTTGAAGCGCACCGTAAAAAAAAAAAAAAAAAAAAAAAGATGAATAGCTTATATTAAGTGAAAAAAATGCATAATGAAATTTAAGAAGGAAACTGAATACTGAATGTGTGCTTAACATTTAGCCTACCAACTTTTAGAGCTACCACATTTCTTGTTTTAAAAATACAGTTTCCTATTGAGGAAGAGTAGAGATTATTTTTAGAAGTGTGAAAAGTCTTAGCTCTGCTTCAGTGGACATGAATGTTTCAGTATCTATGATGTCATTTTACAATTGATAGAGAAAGGATTAATTTTAGGGTGTTCATAAACTTTTTAATCTTAGTCTATCAATGTAAATTGATGTAATTTTGTCAACAATTTTATTTTTCATCAACAAGTGGAACACAAAACCCATAGTTCAACACATAAGATCTTCCACGCTAGGATCTTGCCCCACTGTTACAATATGGTTGTCAGTGCTTTCCCACAGATACAGAGGAAGAGTAAGGCTGGACCACTTTATCATTAATGGAATGGTGTTTGTATTTTTCCATTTGCATCATCTTCCTTGTGCTGTAATCCTGGACTGTAGTCTCTTCCTTGGAAATGCCAACTATACACAAAGATTTCCTCAAATGTCTCTGGGCTCCTCAAGAAAGTATATCCTTCCTAGTCTTTGTAGTCTCAGTAGGGTTTGTCTAAATTTCACTTCAGGGATTTGTAGGATGTTACAATGTTTCCATCAGAATGAATATGTTATTACCAACAATGTATGTTCCACAGGATATACATATTGTCTTACATTTACAAAGTATAAATTAAGCATTTCTTAAGTTTAACTAATTAACATAAGTATTTGATAAAATTCAGGTTACCTAAGATCATGTGGCAAGAGAAATCAGACCAAGTGTATCTACAATGTGTGGCTCTAAAGAGAAATGAAAAATGTATGAGCCTGATAATGAGCAGAAGAGTCAGGGTGTAGGGACTGAAGTGAAAAGACTGGAAGTGATTGTCACTGCTTGGAATCAGTGTATCAGAGTACGACTCTGCCATCTAAGTTTTCTGCAGAAGGTAATGAAGCTTCCATTAACATCAATGAGCCCCATTGTGTGAGACAAATTATCGAGAAAGCAGTAGTTGAAAGAGCTTCATATTGGAAGTTGAAATGTGATTATCTTTGGGTGATTAATGGTTTCTTTGAAAATGTATTTTCAAGTATTCAATACAAATTGCAATGTGTCTTGTCTATACAGCACAAGTTTTAAATGCAGTCTGACAATACAGATACTGTTGGTTTCAATTTAAAAGACAAGTACATGACTAAATTTTTGCACACCTATAAAATATGAGAAATTGTCTCTTCCATTTAAAATAGGTTTGCCTTTTAAGGGACCTCTGTGCTTCTTAATATTGAATTTGGGCAATTGTTTTATTGTAGAAAGCAATTACTCTCCCAAAGGAAGTTTTAAATTTAATGGAACAAGCATTTGGTAATACCATCTGTTGTTATTATGTGCAAATATATAAGTGTTGCTGTGAAGGGCAAGAGATATGGTTCTTACTTTTGTATATTTACATACCTTAAACAGTTAGTTTTACTTAAAAATACCTTTGTAGGTTAAAAATTATAATTTACAGAATATCTATGACTTCATCCTTTGTAGGTAGGATGGAAAAGCTGAAAGCATGTCCTTTTTTTCCTTTAGCATGGTAACAACCATGTGGGTATTGGTTTCTGTGGTAGGGGTTGAAAGTAACTCTGCCTGTGATCTTATATATCCTGAGTACATGGTTTATGAAGATAGGTTAGAAGATCAAATTACATTAGAAATTAAAACAATGTTCTCTTGTGATTAACAAAATTTATACTTATTCAGCTTCAGCAATTATTTTAGGACCTGTTTTCAAAGCATTTTTAGAAGAATGCTGACATAGAATGTAGTGCCAGGGCTGCCGTGCACAGTTGTTGAGGCTGCAGACTACATAATTCCAAGGGCCTATGTTCCTCATGATGGAAGAAGTAATTCTACAGTAACAAGTTGCCTTCAAATGAGAGTAAATTATCAGGATAACATTCTGTTTCTCATGCTATATGACTACCACTGATCATCTGTCTCTACTTAATGTCACCTTCATGCCAGGTCCTGGACTAAAGTAATAGTTTCTATTATGAATTTGTAGTCATTATAAAAGGGGAAAAGGAAGCATAGTGAAACTTACTGAGACTCCTAAAACTCCTATCCAGAAATAATGCAGGAACTTCTGCTTATATATTTTTGGACAAAATAGTTCAAATGCTCACAGTTTACCCAGATGTGGGTATATATACTATTCTCCCATATCATAGGTCAGGGAATTTTGGGAAACAATAATGTAATATTAAAAGTATATTTAGCTCACAGTTTTACAGATTGGGGAGCATGGCACTGACATCTGCTCAGCTTTGGTGGGGGACTCTGGCTGTGTCGCATGGCACATGGTATCATGGAGCTAGTGTGAGAGGGGGAGATATCATATTGTGAACCAGGAGATCAGAAAGTAGCTTTATTTTATGACAAATTTCTCCTGAGAACTAACCAGAGTGCCTCCAGAACTACCTAAATCTCTTCCAAAAGTGATGTCCCCAAGGACCTAATCACCTCCCACTTGGCTCAACCTCCTAAAAGTTTCACCACCTCAGCACTGCCACACAGAAAACCACACCTCCAACACATGGTTGCTTGAGAGACAAATCTTAGCATCCTTCAGCTGCATAATGTGGTGGCCCTAGGTAATGGTAATACATGTTGTTTATTTATGTTAAAGCAGAGCATTGTAGTCTGGTTACATTAAAAGAAAAGTCTAGGTGGTGGGAAAAGATAGTTAAAAAGAACAGTGAAAGCAGGAATCCTTTCCTTTATCCCTCTGAGGATCACTGGTCTTTTCACATGCCACCATCTTAAAGTAAAATCCACAGGGAAACATAGATTGTTTCCGTTCAACTTATTTCTTCCTCAGAATTCTGCTTTGGGCTCAGCATCCTCACAGTGAAATCTCCATGTTTTCCATTTTACTTAGACCCTGAATTATTATGATTGGGTCTCCAAATATATTTACTTTGTTGTAAATATATATATGTAAATATATAGAGAGATTACACAAGTTACAATTTTAGGCTTTATCTTTCTCCTTGACTTCATAATTAGCAATATTTAACACCACTATAGGTTGAAGTATATATATTCAGATTTTAATCTTTTCTTTAAAAATAATTTCTATCAAATTACTAGACTTTTGCTTAGGTTATGCCATTTATATTGAAATTAAAACTTTGAGTATTAAAAAGCTAGCCAGCTGATAAGTCTGTTAAGATATAAATTGTCAAAAGTGATTATTTTGTATCAGACTTTAAAGAATAAATGTTCACTGACATGCTTTACATGAAGTTGCCTAATTATTCAAGTACTATTAGTGTGAAATCTATTTAAAATCAACAGTGCTATTTCTTAGTAATTTATTCTAACAGATAATATGTTTTGAAAATTATCATATTTTGAAGTCATAAGCGTTTTAAAAGAGATAACTCACCACTTCCATTATTAGTTCCATAGCATTAATTTTAATGCTATGAAGTTTAATTACTTATTTCAAGATTACACAAATTGAGATTTTAGGCTTTATCTTTCTCCTTTACTTCATAATTAGCAATATTTAAAAATAATTTAGAGGCTTTAATATAATTCCATTTTGAATGGAGTTAGAGTCTTTTTTCTTTTTCTTTTCTCAGTGCTGGGGATGGAACCCAGGGCCTCATGAATGTCAGACAAGAGCTCTACCACTGAGTCACATCCCTCAGTTTTTGGGAGGATTTAGCATGGAGAATTCAATGTAGATGTCATTTTAAAATGACATTTATTCTATCCTTTCTACGTGATGACATATACATTCTTAAAATAATTCTGTTTATGCTTTCACTGACAGAATTGTAAATATCAGTTGGTATAAAACTGTTACAAATAATTATATTCTTTTGTATATTCTTTTGTATTTTATATATTCATCATAATTCAAAATATCATTTATAAATTCTGGTACCCACTTTTCATTGTAACCAAAATAACTCTGTTGTTCTTTATTCTAAAACAATTACTTCTAGTATTGTGGACTGGGCTCTTACATTGGTGTAGGTTTATTATACAGAAAAACATTCATGTGCCATATTGGAAACTGTTAAATCAGTGTTTATTGAATAAATCAGTGAATTAATTCATTAATGAAAAAGTAAGTACAGGAAGACAGTTTTTCTGAAGGCATAAGAGATTCTATGTACTATCTAATGAATGAAGCAAAAGAGAAGATAAAGCTTGATTTTTTTCTTCAGTCACAGAATACAAGTATAAAGATTAATCTATTGAAGTTTAAAATTAGTGGGGAAAATTGAGAAGAAAGAAAGATGACTAGGAAGCCAGCCAGCTGTGTTCATAAGAAGCAGGAAATAATGAATGTGAAATTAGAAGAAGATAAACATGCAGCAATTTTACAAAAATACAACTACCAGGTTTTGAAACCATTTAAATATGGTACGTGGATGACTTTGGAGTCACAGCTGGCTGCAAGAGCCAACTGTGAGTTCTTGATAGAATTATAGTGCTATCATCAGAATGGCAGCAAACTAAAAGAGAAACAGATTTAGCTATACAGGAGGTAGTGAGGAGAGGGAAATGCTTAGTTCAGTTCAGGACATAATGACTTACTTATTTGATTTAAATACTCCTCAGGTAAGATGTCCAGAAGGAAATTTGAAATAAGGATATGTAATTTGTGAGAGGCTGTGACCATGGAAATCACTGAGAAAAACAGGAATAGAAAGAGTATAAGGACAAGAAAACTTTGGGAAATTGTATATTAAAATTAAGGCACAATCAGGAAAGAAGAAAAAGCTTTTACTGTCAGACAAGTCAAAACAGAAATATCAAGGACACACATTCAGCATTTCCCAGGGCAACAATGAAGTAGAGAACTAAGAAAGGCAGTTGGTTTGTTCATCCCTCAGTACTCCAGGTGGTTCCACCCCACAGATTTAAAGAGATACTCAAGTCCCTTATGTACAATGATATAACATTTGCATATTACCTATGCACATATTCCTGTAAAACCTTAAATAATATCAAGGGTATTTATAATACTAATGCAATGTAAATGCTAAGTAATTATACTATAATTTTTAGGGAATTATGATGAGAAAAAAAGACTGTGTTTGATACAGACATAGTATTTTCTTTGCTTTTGCTGTATTGGTGTTTGAATGCAGGACCTTATGCATATGAGACAAACTTTTACCTCTGAGCTACATCCCCAGCCCCAGGCACAATTTTTTTTTATCGACTATTTTCATTCTGTGTATGATTGACTCTGTATTTGTAGAACCTGAAGAAAATGAAGGCCACCTATATTTTCTTTACCAGTAACCTTTCAGAATGTAGTTTTCATGAAAAGTAAGCATGGCAGCCAGGTTGTAATAGGCTACAGAGGTGGTTAGTGCTAGCATGAACATGGTAATAAAAACTGCACTTTTGAAAGTTTACAGTGAAACATAGGTTTGATAGAGTATATCCTGAACTAAATGGAATGAGGTTCAAGACCTTTGATGTATATAGGAGTAGTAACTACATCTTATCTATTTTATACCTCTTATGGAGTTTCACACAGTTCCTGGCACACATAAATGTATTAAGAAATATGTGTTAAATTAATGAATAAATGAGGTAGAAGACCAGCTGGGAAACTATGTACTTTCATATCCAGAATCCTAAAATACTCATCTGTGTAACTGTTTCAAAAATAGGTAGATTATGTAGAACTACGTCATTGTGCTACGTTTCTTCCACATTCTAAAACCCCTGACTAGTACTTTACACACAGCAAACTGGAAATGCTGAGACATAATTTTAAGCAAATGTAAATTAATGATGTAATTAGAAGGAATGCCAAAGAAGCAATGGATCTTTGGGATGAGATAATGAATCAGACTCATTTTTAGTATTGCTTTAGACCCATGTATATTTATCTTTAGGTTTATATACATATGCTTTTACCATAAAATTTCCAAAGTGTTGTATCCTAAAATAAAGAAGATGCTCTAAAGCTTAGAGACTTACTTACTATTGTATTATTTATCAATATCTCAACTAGATTGCTTTGAATAATAGCATCATCAGTCTACTTTCCTATGGCTCAAAAGACCAGTTGTATTGTACAACAAAGTAATATAGATAAGAGAAACAAAAATATTTACATTTTTATTGAGCAAACAGCCTGCTATTTGTGGCTGTGACCTTGAGTCATTGATGATCTGAAATGTGATTCATAGCCAGCCACAACAAAACTATTTCATGAGTTTATAGATCTCACAGGATATAATTTTACACTTTAATCTGACTTGCTATATTTTGTCTTTTACTATTACTTCTCATGTCATATATTATATGAATATATTAAACATATTTTGAGATGCCTTAGAGGTTCTAAATGGAGGTAAGCTTACATTTGAATAAGTTAAATAACCCACTAATGATGATCAGTGTCCAGTGTCACAAAGTTCTTTTGAAATATACTAAACTTTAAATGTTGCTTTAGTCAGATTCTCCAGAGAGAGAGACCAATAGCAGAGAGACAGACAGACAGAGAAATATAGAGATATGTAAGCAAGGATTTATCAGGAGAATTGGCTCATATGATTATGGAGGTCTGGGGAGTCCCACAATAGGCCACATGCAAGCTAGAGACCCTGGAATATCAGCAGCATGGCTCAGTTTAAGTTGAAGGCCTGAGAACCTAGGAGGCTGCTGGTTTATGCACTAGAGTACAAAGGCCAAAGAGCCTGAGATTCTGATGCTGGGAGAAAAAGTTTGTTCTGCAGGTCCAGGAGAGAGAGCTCTTCCCCAGAACAATTCACCTTCCCTCCGTTTTTAGTTCTATCCAGGTCTCTAGGGAATTGAATGATGCCTTCCCATTTAGTCCACTCACACTGACACACCAGTCTCCTCTGGAAATATTCTCACAGACACTCCTGAAATAATGCTTTACCAGATCTCTAGGTATTCTTTAATCTAGTCACTTTTCTACTGGGACATAGAAATAATTTGTGGGGTTTTTTTTGAAGATTAATCAAGGTGATAGAAATACATCTTAGTCGCGTGGAAAACATCAAAAATGAGTCTTGTTTCAATAGCCCTCCCTAATGATTTTGTGCAAGAGAAAGTGGCACCAGGAAGTTTGGTCCAGAAGACAATACCTTTAAGGGAGTTGACATTTCCTTCCTTGAAATTAATAATAATAATAACAATAATAATAATAATAATTTTTTAAAGTTGTCTCCTCATATGATTTCCTAAGAGGAAAGCCTAGACCTTGTCCAGTTTGTTTAAAATAAGAAAATTTGAATCCTATGAATGAAAAATATAAATCCACAACCTTTGTTTTCTGAAAAGGGCCCAGCTGCCTGAGATTTTATCTCCAGAAGGAATAAAGACAAAAGTTTACAATAAAATATTTAAACCTTGTTTTGTTTTTTCTTCAGTAGAGTAGACAAAGGGGAATGAAGAGAAGGAAGGAGGGATGAGTCAGGGAAAGACAGTGGAATGAATCTGACCTAACTTTCCTATGTACATATGTGAATATACCACAGTGAATCTCACCATCAGGTACATCCACAAGACACCGATTAAAAAAAAAAACCAAAAAACCTAAGTAACAGAAAGATCAGAGGAGTAGGGGAAGAGAACAGGGAAAGGGAGGAGAGAAGATAAAGGGGAAGTACTAGAGACTGAATTAGAATAAATTATATTCAGTGCTTCTATAAGTACGTCAAAATGAATCCTATTATTATGTGTAACCAAAAAGAA
>CM053409.1:81574141-81591243 GCA_028644305.1 Xerus rutilus | reverse complement strand
ATGTTGAGATGTACCTCTCCCAGCTTAACTGCCAATATCTTGATTTTTATCAAGCTTCTTGAGAGAGCCATGCCTTTAGAATCATTTTCCTTGATTATTTTTGTCCAACTAAGAGGATTTATGGGTGCCAAATTAATTGATTGAAAGATTTTCATAAAATCTGTGGTAACATAGTTCTTGAATTAGTCTGTGAGGCTTTACCACTTAAAAGATATCATGCAAATGAGAAAACAGTTGATTCTTTCAACCCACAAGAGAGGAGTCTTGGGGATCTCTACATTCATGTCTGTTCCTCTTTGCAAAACAGCAAAATTGCAAACCAATTTTTTTTGTAAGTTCATCTTATAACATTGTCAAATACAGTCAATAACATTAAGACACAATATTAACTATCTGTTCCACAATCTTTTCCCCTAAAACTGCAAGCTACTTTGCTGCATTACCAAGTTATCGAATTTTCACCACAATATAAATGGGTTGATATCTTTCCAGTTCCAGTATTTGTTCTCTTGCCTGGCTTAGGGACAATATGCCATATTTTACATTTTTTGTTTGTTATACCACCATCACACTTTCATTACCCATTTCTTTAATGTCTTCTACCTTAATTTGGTTATATTATAGTAACAACCCAAAATATGAGTGGTGGCTTACAACAGCATTTTACCTTTTGTTTACATCATATGCCTGCTGTGGGGCTTAGCCATATGTCTCTTTGTTCTATAAATACAGCTGGAATGTTCATTATTGTTGATCTCTGAAACAAAAAGTGAAGAAAATTGGTTGAATGATATGATGATTCTCAAAGCTCCTTCTTAAAAATGCTGTATGTAATTTCAGTGTCTAAGACACAGGATCAAGCCTAGCATGGTGGTGGGGAGAAAGGGCAGGGGATTTACACCTTGGGCAGTGAATGATTGGACATAATAATACAGTCTTCTACACTTTCCCTAGAAATGAGGGGAGTGGTAATTAAAACAAAAATAAGATACCATTTCATACATTCTTGATAGGCAAAAATCCCAAATGTTAATTATGTTAAATATTTTCCAAGATATGAGAACATAGAAACTCTCATTCATGGCTTTTCAAACTATTAATTTGTATAATCACTCTACAGAAAAATTTGGTAGTAGCTAGCAAAGCTGAGTCTAGTTTATACTCTAGAAATTCTACATTTTTTCCAGTAAAATGTTCCTACATATAAACCTAATGGCATATATAAGGACGTTCATCAAAGCACTATTTTAAAAATCAGATTAATTTTAAGGAACTTGAACAGCCAAATAGAAATGGATAAATTATTATATTTTTATATAGTTGTATGCTAAACATAAGTTATAATAATAAAGCTATATATACATGTTTTTAGCATGGATAACTTATAAGAATTGTAGTGGAAAAGTAAATTTCAAAAAATACATGTAAAGTACACATCAAGTTTTACATAGAAGCAAATAAGTTACTTATATGTTTATGTATAGCAAGTTATAAGCACAAGGAAAAGAATCTGGGAGAAGTAGTAGAAGAGGAAAAGGAGCAGGGCGGAGAGCTCCAGGAGTATCCCTAACATTTTATTTGCTTTAGAAAGCAATAAAACATGGCATGTTGTCAACAATGAGAAATATTTCCACTTACTACACTCATTAAATCTGTCAAACTCATACATTTGAAGTAGTTCTTAAATAAAAAGTTGATACTGAGAATAACTTACATAAACAATGATAAATTCATGCAGAGTCCAATCTATATAATGGCAATGAAAAACAATTTCCAATAAATAAAAAAACAACAAACTGGGGAAAAATGTGTAAGGAGTTATATATTGATATCTGCAAGCACTCAACATAAAGTTATATATTTCCAATTGTTCCCATATATATTTAAAAATACATAGAAAAATCTGGAAGAATTTAAGACTATATCATAAAATCAACAGCTGAAGATAATGAAATTGGGTTTAGAAAACAAGGCAAATGACTTTTCTCTTAGCTACATTGTCCACATTTTAAAAATAGTATTTATTGTAATATATTATTTTATATTACAATTATTTTCATTACTTTTATAATAAGAATGAAGAGATGATTATTCAAAGTATAGAGTGTGATGTTGGGAGTAGTTCTAAAGGGTGTCTATTGGAAACATGACTATAATATCAATGATGACTTATATCTAAAAATAAATAATATTAGACATGTTTTCAAACTTTTTCAATACTACATGATACCGATAAATATGAGTGAAGATAATACTTATTCTTTGAATACTTGTTTAAAATTGCTTAAGAAACAAAACTTGGAGAACCAATAGCATACACCCAGAATGCATAATCATATAGGTCCTGGGAAAATTAGGTCAGGTGAGTTGTGCCTAAAATAATACTGTTACTTATGGGAGACAGCTAGCAGTACGATTAAAGATAAGCCTACTATAATTTTTTAAGTCATTTTCTCTACAACGATAATGCTTCTTAAATATTTTGGGTATTGCCATGTGATGTTAGACTAGGAATGGGTAAAGTGAAGTTGAATAGTATCCTAGTTATAGCTCTTTAGCCTCAGTACTGTCCTGTGTCTCTCCTCCTCCTTTTTACCACAAAGTCCTTTCATTGTAGCCTTTTTACTCTCCCCACTTTAAAGATTGGACATTATTAGATTTTGATCCAAGGAAAGCTTAGATCTATCTTAGGTCCACTATTCTCCCTTTC
This sequence comes from Xerus rutilus, assembly GCA_028644305.1. Lineage (NCBI taxonomy): Eukaryota > Metazoa > Chordata > Mammalia > Rodentia > Sciuridae > Xerus > Xerus rutilus. The sequence continues at coordinate 81,588,533 of CM053409.1, read as the reverse complement.
AAATTTTAGGTCACTGTGTGTCTTCTACCTAGTTCAAAAAATGTAGCTTCTACCACATAAAGCATTTCTCCTTCTAGACTACAAAAAAAGAACTATTTTTAAAAATGTATTCAGATTCTCTGAAAATTTCATGTGCTATTCTAAGAGTTCAGAGTATTACACTTTAGCCAAGCTCCCTTCCCTTTCAGTGAGTGTATATGAGGTATAAGAAGATCTAATTACCCTGAATGGAAATACCAGAATTCTTAGTAAATAGACCAAGCATTACCTATAAGCAGTGAATACTTGAGGAAGGTCATGAGCAGAGTCAACAGAGACTACTTAGTAGATTATCTAGAATCGGAATCTTTATAGAGTATGAATGAGGACATAAAACATTTCTGAAAGAAATAGTATATTACAACAAGCCTATATAGCCACATGTCACTTAATGACAGGGACACATTCTGAGAACTACGTCTTTGGGTGATTTCTTTGTTATTCAAACATGATAGTGTTGGTCATTAGGCCTCACCTCTTGATGCGATCAAGAGACCTGGTAAATGTGAGCTAAATAAGGCTGTTGCCAGTGTAATATGGCATACTGTTCTTCAGTAAAATTTTTTAATAAGTAGAAGGAGTACATTCTAAATAATGATGAAAACTATAGTATAGTAAATACATAAACCAGTAACATGGTTGTTTATTATTATCAAATACTGTATACTATACATAATTGCATATGCTGTGCTTTTATATGACTAGTAGCACAAAAGGTTTGTTTATATCACCACCACAGACATGTAAGTCATGTGTTATGGCTATTGGAATTATTTTTCAGCTCCAGCATAACCTCAAGAGAGCTTTACTATCACATCAAGTGTGACTGACTCATACATTGGTATTCAGCATGTGACCACTTACAGCAGATGCCATCATTTCCTAGTCTTTCACTCTCACTTCAGAGTCTATTGGCATATCCAATTGCCAGGACCTTTATGTTTTGTGTGATAACTTTTTTTCTTGTTGCTGGATTCTACTTTATGGGCAACTGATGTTCCCCAGGAGTAGCTATCAACAAACGACTAATAGGAAGTTAGCATATAAAGACACCAACTTTCTCACTCTTTAGGTGGATAATTCTGAGGTGTATGTTCTGCTCTTATTCTCATAATTTTCCAGGTAGATGAAAATCCAGTCACTCATAATGGTAACTGGTTTGAAAAAAATATCTCCTTTAAATGCGAACTTCATTTCCTCATCTCATTTCCCCCCCACACCCCATCAGGTTCCTTTCACTTTCCAAATTATAAACTTATACTGGATTTTTGTTTTAGAGTCAACATCCAGAGAAACTGAAATTAAAATAACAATATTGCCTCTTTATTCTAATTCACCTTCTCAAAACAGTTTGTAAAGGATTTGAATGCAGTTCAAAGTGGGACAGTGAACTGCAGTTAAAATGTACCTTTACAGTAGTCTAGTGTCTGGAAACATTGATGGAGATGCAATAACCTATTATTGTGACTAATTACATAGTGCTTTCAGTTATATGTGACATACTTTTGATTCTGGATTCAGCTTAACTCCTAGTTCTCATATGGTTGCTATATTCCAATTTCTTTATTCTGAATTCTAGCACAGGAAATATAGAACCCCTTTCCCCTAACTTGACTTATGCCCAATCCATACAGAATATGACATCATTGCAACTCTGGTCTTCTCAGTAGCATTGTAAATAAGAGAACTTATGGAACTAATGAACTGGGGAGCATTTGGCTTTGTCCCTTTAATTCTTGAAAATTTCATTTGGCCAAGAAGTAAAAAACAACAGTAATAGAAAAGGCATTCTATTACTGATTTTTTTTCCTTTGCCTAATGGTACTTTTAAAATAACAAAGAATATTTTTATGAAAAATTACAGTTAAAAGTGTTTGTTTTTTACATTTTTCAAGTTTACCAAATTTTTAACTGATAAATAAATTTAATGAACAAGTATGGGGCCCTTTTTTTTTAGTAAGTTTTATATTTATTTACAGTTGATCGGAGTGCACTGGCTGAGCTGGATGCCCAGAGCCCTGAAAGCACTTGTGTTGACAATTATGTGTAGTTTTCATAGTTTGTAGAGGACTCTTATTTGTCCTTAGGATTGAACCACCTGTTAGAAGAAGGCACTATTTACTAAAGTATAGAGTATTGAAAATGGAGCAGTAGAATCTGAGTCCTAACCCTGGCTCTGCCATTTTTTGCAGTTTTAACCTCTATGGAATTGTATCAGTTCCTAAATAGAATATGGTTATTTTTATAACCAAAGTCAGATTGTTTGTGCTCTAAGAATCTGAGATTTTAATTATCTCCTTCCCAAAAGAAACTAGTTTTTAATTTTAGACATTGATATATACTTTAAAATATAATACACTCCAAGTATATGGGATATGTCAAAATACATCCTACTGTCATAACTTAAAAAATAAATAAAAAATTTTAGAAATGATAATATACATATGAATCTGATGTTGTCCCCAACCTCAAGGAATTCATTAGCTAGTGTGGAAGGTTGGAAATGTCCACAAGTTAATTTTAATAGAGAATTTAATTGCTGCTAGTAGATCACAGAAAACAATGGCTACAAGCAAATTGCCTATTTAAACAGAAATAAAATCACAATCTCAGAAAGAAACTATGATGTGAGCTCAGCCTCAAGGGTCTGTACTAGGTTAAGGAGCAGCATATGCAAAGGCTCTGGAGTGCACAGGCTGTTGGGAGAACAAAAAGTATTTTAGAGTGATCACAATAGATACAACAAACAGAAAATGACAAAGACTTCCAGGACCAGATTGTGAGGGGTGTTAAATACTTGGCACTCATTCGATTACAAGAATAATAGAAGTTTGATAGTTGCATTTGTATTTTACATTTTGAGAAATATTCCCCCTATGCCTTTGGTGCTCCTTCCTGGGTCAGTGCCACAGGGAGGTTTTAATTGGTAAAACCAGGAATCAAACTCAAGTCTGAATGCAGAATTCATGAGGTCTTTCTACTCCATCATACCATACTGCCTCAGGCTTTTCACATATGTTGTAATAAGAAATCCTTTCCACCTTATAAATTTACTGTGATTGATTGCTTGAGATGGTGCACCTATGATGTTTCTCTGCATGCTTGATACATATTAAGTGCTCAGTAAATTATGTATTTATTTCCTATGGTGCTTTTAATCTGGCAGCCTCTGTGCCTCCAGCAATGTTGGCTTCTTGCAGATTCAGCATTTTTACCTGTATTGCTTAGTTACATCTGGATTGACAGTCTTCATTGTTCAATTTCTTAGTGTAATTTCTCAGCCCTCTCACTCAATTGAATTCAATATATATTTAAGAAAAAGGATAGATGTGAAGTCTGATGCAGTTTTTTGTTGTTTTTGTTTTTAATTAGGCTTAGTATAATGGTTGGTTTAAGTTTGTTTAAGTATTTGGCAATAAGTCTAAACTACTATGGTTCAGAAATGCCACATAAATTATGATCAAATTGCATCTTAAGAAACAGAGGAAATATCTCTGCAGTTTGTGAATGTTATCTGTCTTTCAATAACAGTGCAAAACTAAAGCTAATTTATCAGTCATACATTTGTACTGCATTTCAACATGAGTGTATCCTATATATCAAAGTATATTTTATAGAATTCAGTAAATGAAATTTTCATTTCCTTCAATAAATTACCAGACCATAACCATTGTGCGTTTCTTTAATATCTCTTAAATCACTGAAGAGGTTGACACATTAAATGTATCAATAAACATGACGACACTGAAAAATCATCTTGTTTTTTTGATGAGCATTTTTTCTTTCTTTCTTCAGTTTTAAATAATTAACAATTTTTATTCCTTTTCACAGTTATAGTTAATGTAGGAAAATTGAAAGTTACCAGAAGCCTAAAATCCATTAACTGTTTTTTCTACAACTTGACTTCTTTATTGGGGTGCTCTTATCCTCTAAGCAATTTACACAAGTAACCGGATTCACAATATCTTATTCCCTACCAAAACATAAACAAACAGAGAAAGCCAAAACATACAGCCTTTATTTATTAATGAAAACATGTCTAAAAATATTATTTTTGATTGGGGAAATTTACTTGAAAGGAAAACTTCAGAAAGAAAAAATTAAGTTAAATTCAGTTATATAATAATCTTTTGTTAAGTTAAAGGAAAAGAACTATATCCCTTTTATATAACACAAAGATATTGTAATTAAACTGCTGGCATCTTCCCCACACAGTACATTGCCTCTGTGTTCTCATCTGTAATGCAATAATATGTATTGAGTAAAGCAAAATCTGGCTTCCAACCTTAATTAAGAAAGTGTTGTTATATGCAGCAACACGTAGGCCTTATATTCCCAGTGCCTACTGAAGACATAAATTCCTCACTGCCTGAATTAATACTGGCACACAGGCACATAAGGACCAGAATCCTCATCACTGGCTCATAATGTTTGATTGCTCATTGTTGGCAAAGTACTCTAACTAACACTCTAGTGAGTATGCACATAACCAAACATGCTGATGATGTTGCTTTCTATATCTAAGGGTTTCAGGCAAGCAAAAGTAATCCTGAAGAGATGACAGAGTAATAGCAAGAGCAGCTTTTTGTAAAGAAGGCAAATTACTGAAAGACTTGAGACATAAATGAACATTGCCCCTCAGAACTCTCACATATGTAAGAGTTCTTACTCAAGAATATATCTATGGTACTCAAAAGTAGTCTCTGTGGAAAAAAAATCATTTATGTGGTAGAAATAAGAGGGAACTATTGCAATTGATTAATTCTCTGAAGCAAATTGTATTAAGGCATTATTTGTTAATGAATAGTAATCAAAATTTACTGGAAAATAACTAGAAGATAGATAGACTTATCTTGAACATAAAACTCATATTCACTCATTCAGTAAGTACTGAGACTGAATCCTCTTGCCAATCACTGATCTAAGGCACTAGGGATAAGACATAAACAAGAATGATATTTGCTATTCTCAAGAATAGTGATCAAAAATAAACTAAGTGTGCAAAAAATTCTAGTTGTAATAATATTAATCATAAAATCATGTGATATGATGAGACTGGTTAGAGGATCATTTCTAAATTACATATATCTCAGGTAATCCTGAGATAATATGTATTGAGTAAAGCTAAATCAGGAGGACATGGTAATACAACAGAATGTAGTATCAGGAGGAGCAGGAAGGACATGGTAATACAACAGAATGTAGAAATAGGCAGGACCTGATCTCATACAACTGACCTATAGGCTGTATAAGAAATTTGGATTCTATTCCAAATGTAATTCTAGAAATTAGAGAATTTAAGCAGTAAAGTAGAGGCACTTCAGGGTCTCTGCCTGTTTTAAACATTCACTTATATATGTCAAAGATCACTCTGGCTACTATGTCAAAACTATGTTGTAAGGTAGGTGGGGGAAAAGAGGAAAGGGACATTGGAATAATAAATGAGGGTAATGCGGACTTGGGCATTGGTAGTGGAGATGGGTGTAAAGGGACAGGTCTTACATCTTTTTTGGAGTTAGAGGCACATAGCAAGCACCTGCTAGATTCAAAGTTAGATACTACATAGACTTTTGATATTCATATAGAAGGTTTATGAAAGTGAAGAAGTTGCCTCAAAGTGTCCTACCCAATTTAAAAATACAAACAAACAAACAACAACAACAAACTGTTTATGTGCTCCAGAAATACTATAGGTAGTTCCAGTTAAGATACTTCTGGGAGGGCTGGGGTTGTGGCTCAGTGGTAAAGTACTTGCCTAGCATGTGTGGGGCACTGGGTTTGAGTCTCAGCACTGCATATAAATAAATGAATAAAATAAAGGTTCATTGACAACTAAAAATAATTAAAAAAAATACTTTTGGGAGAAGAAAAGAGACCAGAGAAACAAAAAAAAACTAATGAAATATTTAATGGATAAACATCTATGAAATGATTATGCAATGGAGAAATAAACGAATGTCAGGACTCTTGAGTTCTAGATCCAGCTCTGCCATTAACCCAGTGTATAATTCTGAGCAATGAACTTTATCTTTCTAGAGATCTATCTCTTCAGTTGTAAAATAGGACTGATATGGAATAACATCACTAAGAGCTTAAAAATTTCATCAACCCTATTAGTCTTTTGCTTGGTATGGTATAATGCGTATAAAAAAATGAAAAATGGTATAAAAATGCGTAATAAACAATTACATGTTCTAAATATTTTTTCATTAAATAACACAAAAGTCTAGAATTTTGAAGAGCAGTTTTTACTCATGAAACACAATGCTGTTTTAATTACAGAATAGTGGAATTATTAAATATTTTCCTTAAGTATTGACATGGCTATTCATTCTCCAAATAGGAATTAATTTCCTAAATACTAGCATCCAAAACAAATATATCTCTACATTGTTAGATAAAATGATGTATAAGTAAATCATTTCATAGCACTTACCATAAACAATGTAGGTCCTAAGTGCTTTGGAAGTATAAATAATTTCTCAAGATACCCCTATAAGATAGATAACATTTTTATATCCATTTCTCAGATAATAAAATGAGATATAAATTAACTAAATTACCTAAGGCCACCTCCTTGGTAAATGAGTGGGCTGAGATTTGAACCTAGAGTACCTGACTCTTAAGTTTTCTGCCCATAAATGCTATATTATATGTGAAGTTGATAAAAGTACTGTGTTCTTTCTATGAGAATTTAACAGGGAAAAACAGTTCCTGGATTTTTATGATACCTTATTCTTTGTGATCATGAGAAAAATAAAGACACTCAAGTCCATAGAAAGGAATTATAGAGAAATAAAGAGGAAAAGTTATAAATCCAAGAGTTTGCACTCAGCAGTGTTTATGTTTGACTCAACTGGCTGGGCACACAGTACAGACTTGTTGACTGAATCCACATTAGGCGGAGTTTCAAGAGGATTCATTTAAAACAGACATTTTTGCTTACTAATCTTTAAAATAGAGTGGTTTAGAAAATACAATCTTCCTAAATGTTAAAGGGAGAAGTGTCTTCTGGACATGTTCTAGAATAATCTACTAGGCCTGTATTTTTCATGAAAAGTACACGTAAAACTTGGGCAGCTATGTATGTGTAACTGTTATAAACCTTGGACTTACTTCAATTAACAAATTAGTTTACAACAAAAATGAATACGCTTGTTTCAAACAAGTCCTTTATTCCATTGAGTTGAAAGATACATAAAGGCTTTTTTCTTCCAAATTACCTTTCTCCCACAAACAAATCAAACTCAATATTTTGCTTAGCTTTTTTAGATCTGATGGACTATTCATATTGAATATGAATATTTGGACAAAATCAGAAATGTCAAACCTTAAACATAAATTAGTTAAACGTTACAATACTTTTGCATTATGTAAGATAGAATGTATTTTATTAAATATGGTGTTACACTACATTTTAAATTCACTTATTAGAAAATGGCAATTCATTTTTAATACACATGACAGAAAATTCGGCTAGGCTTTATATCTATTTTCTTGACTAATTTGGGTACAGGGTTTCTTTCTTGGTATTGTGAATTTTTGTGGGTTCAACAACAAAGACTTAGAGCGCTAACCTTTACTCATTGCATATAATAAGGTAGGTGCCATTATAAATACATTACATAAATCTTATTACATATCATCCTGACAAATAAGTATTATTTTCATTTCCATTAAAAAAATAAGAATAAATTGAGACTTGTAAGAGTTAAATCGCTCACCTTAGGAAATACAGTTCACCCAAAAGGATTTGTATCTATCTGCATCACATATGCTTTCCATGATGATTTGGTCAATATCATTAGGAGTATTAAATGTTTTTAATAATTATGTTTAAACTGCACTTAAAGTTCATCTTGTTCTTGGCCCTGAGTCTAGTTAAACACTATTTAAAAAATCATGTCTTTTCACATTGCTACTTGTTCTCCTACCTCTTCTCCTAGCTTCTTGTCTCACTTCTCTTTAATAAATTTGGTATGCTATCATGAGAGTCTACTTTATACAAGTTTGTTCTCCCTTGTCTGAAAGCTTCTGTGCTGTTTATTATAAATATAAAATTATTCAGGCTGTCATATGAGGCTCTTGATAACCGTACTCTCATTAACTCCCATGTATATCCCTTCTTTCCTCTGTCAACTCTTTATTTTATTAAAGTTGGTTTCCTCTCTCCCTTAAGGAATTTGTGATATTCATTTCTGTTTCCACATATTTTTTTTACTCTTTCATTTTATTCTTATTTTCCATCTAAAGGGCCTGTTAAAGTGTCACATCTTCAGGTAAAAAAGCCAATTTCAGCTACTCTACTACTATTAATGTGTTCCATCTTGAAACTTCATGCATTTATTTTATATACCATCCACAAGGTATTTGATCACATAGTGTCTAATATTCTCACATAACTAGAGGTTTATACTCATTACATGCTCAACATTATTCCTTGCACAATCTCTACCCTCTACTTTATATCATAGACTGTTAATAATTATATATATATATTATGCCATTTGAAAATAATCAAAAGTAAGAACTATTTAAATAGTTCTTGCAAAGGCACCATTATTTTTATATTCAATATCCAGTCTGTAAAGATGCAGAAAAAGAAAATTACACATGCTTTCAAATTAAAATATCCAAACATGAGATCTCAATGTGTTAATCAATGTGACAATTTGAGACAAAATTTGTAAAATTGCAAGCTTCAACATAAAAAGTGTATATTGTTTTATACCTCTTAAAATAGTCAGCAGTTGCTTATGATGTTTTTGGATAGTGGGTATAGTACAAGTTCCTGTTAATTCCAGGTGTCTTTTGCAAATGTTTTTCCCTCTTAAAGAAAATGTATCAGAATATAATTTAGCAATATTGATTGAATATAAAAATTTTGTTTCAATTTTGATTTTTTAGGGTACTGTGAAATGCCTAAGGGTGTTTAACCACTGAGCCACTTCCCCATTCCTTTTTTTATTTTTTATTTTGAGACAGGGTCTCAGTATGTTGGTTAGGGCTTCACTAAGTTGCTGAGGCTGGCTTTGAACTTGCAGTTTTCCTCCCTCAGCCTCCTGTACAGCTGGGATTATAAGTATGTGCCACTGCACCCAGATAAAATTTTGTTGTTAGAAGTTAAGGTATAAAAAAGACCACTAATTTATCTATTCATTCATTTAGCAAATATTTACTGAGCTCCTAATATGTGCTGAACACTGTCTTAGAGGATGAGAGTTTTTATGGAAAGATTGTTTCTCCTTAGGAGTACCCATAGTCTATTGCTGAGATGGTTTCATGATTGAAACCAAGCCCAGGCAATCAAACACCTGTATAATGCAGACATATGAAATATGCAATATGCAGTTGGAAGAGACATATTTGTGTATGTTGATAATGTATCACTTGGGTCCAATAGCATGTTTTGCCTTGGTGATTAGAGTATGTCCCAATTTAGGGAAATCTGATAATGCAAATGTATAAAATATGAAAGGGTTTAGAGTTGCATGAAAAGAAATCTGCTAAGAATTCTTCTGCTGTATTTAAAATGTTTACACATGCATGGACATATATAAAAAAGATTTACACAAAAATTTTTATGTATACAGCTTCCAATTAATGGCATGGATTTATAGCTCTCTAATATAAAATCATGTCTACAGTTCCCAGTTTTCCAATAGAATCAGTTGTTATAGGTTCATAAAATGCTGTGGCTGATTTTTACAGAAGAGCTCCTGCCCGCCTTGGTGATTGGATTATCCAAATACCAACTTACAGATGATCTGCCTGGGTATAAAATAGTTATTGAGAAATTCAGATTCAGGTCAACAACATTAATACAGGAATAGCTTTATGTGAGTGTAGAACTAGAGATGAGCCAAATCAAGAGACTGTATTCTGATCAGAAACATATATTTGTAAAACCTCCGTGTCCTAGTTTCTGCTGATTACAAAGCCACATAAAGCTATTGCAAGCAATGCATTGGAGGTTCTGAATCTTGAGTGTCTGCTGTTGCTGAATACAGCATTTTACCCTTGACTGTGCCCTTGTGATGTATGAGAATCTATCATATCCCAACCATGCTGGACAAATATAGGTATTCTACTTGTACCACATAAAAGATGCTATTTCAGTTTGCTTCAATTCAATATTTATGGAACATTCCAATGAAATATGAAGCAAAGATTTTGGTAAGCTATTTTAAAATGTTAATAGAAAGTGGTATATAAACTGTTCTTTAGTAACTCCATGGCTTGCACATTTATCATCTCTGTGACATTGAGCGACTGTTATGGGCTACATCTTTTCATTTGTGAAATGAGGATTTTAATATCCACATTGTTGAGTATTTCTAAGACTTAAAGAGAATAAAATATGTAAAACACAGATTCTGCTCGCCAAGTGAACAAAAATTATGATTATTATACTGACGGCGTATGTTTAATAATTCCAACTAAAAATATATTTCAAGTATCAGAATGCCAGGTCAGAGGATCCACAATGCTGTAGCACCTCCCTGAGAATTAATTAAAAGAGCAATTTTGCAACAGCAGACTGAGCTATGAAGAGAGTGGGAAATAGCTGGTAAGCAAATTGGTGAGCTAGCAACTAAATAAAACCAAAATATTGATTTCTAGAATAGAAAGGAAATTAATAAGGCAAAAGACAGAGGCAGTTTCAGGTGTGCTGTGGTTCATTAGGGTAGGGGAAGCTCCTCTCTGATGAGCTGAAAGACATTTTCACACTGAATTTAAGAAAAATGGATGCTGACTAACATATCTACAATCTGAGCAGAAAGAAAGCTCAGAAAAGTTGAACTGAGTCTCCCAGGAAAAAGTCCTACAGTTCTTTGGCTAGAGAGAGACTGGCATTTCCTAGCAAAGGATCAGGCAAGCACTGACAATTTGATGAGGCTGTTTTGTTTTGTTTTGTTTTGTTACTTTACTAGTTTGTCAGCTAGGAATCCCTGCAGTGTGTAATCACTTTTATCTCTTTTACTTTTTTTTGAATACCCAAGACCAAAGATCCACTAACGCTATACAGAAGTCAGATTGAGACTAAGTCTAGAAAGAAACCCAGAATGGCTGGTTGAGGAAAAGGACAAAGGCACTTTCATTTGAATTTGGTGGTATAATTTCTGGAATAAGTAGCATGGCTGATAGGGAGAGAACTGGGTCAGATCAGGGTCACGCAAAAGCAGATGGTTCTCGTACCACTACCTGAAGCCCAGAAGGGGCTGGAGAATAAATGGATGTACCACATACACCTCTCCCCAGCACATGGCCAGGGGCTTTCTGGAGGCAATGCAACACAGATCAGTCTACAGACAGCAGGTGAAGGAGCTGGGCAGCTGAACTGCCAGACTTATAGTCTCAAGCCATGGACAGAGTAATAAAAGCCATTTTGAGAGTAAAGTCTACTTTGTAGCTGAAAATGACCCTTGCAAATCTCCCTAGCAGAGGTGGCCAGATAAGGAGGGGCCTGAACTCAGCCTACAGACTCCCCTAACAAGTCTGGCTGGTTGAGTCAGAGCTAAAAACCAACAGTATATTGTCATCATAGAAACTTCCTTATGGTTAGAGGTTTCCAAAATCAAAATCCAAGAAGGGCCTGTATTACAAAACCTTAGCAAGAAGGAAAATAAACCTTCATATGGCCGTGTGTGGTGGCATAGACCTGTAATCCCAGCAGCTCCAGAGGCTGAGGCATGAAGATATTGAGCTCAAAGCCAGCCTCAGCAACATAGCAATGTCCTAGGCAACTTAATGAGAACCTGTCTCTAAATAAAATGTAAAAATGGACTGGGAACATGGCTAAGTGGTTAAGTCCCCTGAGTTCAATCCCCAGTACCCAAAATAAATAAATAATTAAGTAGAAATATACCTCCATATGATAGTTATTTCATTGACTGATTCCTAATGTCTCCCCACAATTTGTGTTTTGCCAGGGTTCTACTTTTGTGTAGTTTGTAATTAGGTCCTCCCTAGACACCTCTTCTTTTCTCTCCTATTTCCATTCTAGCCCCCTCTACTGCTCTCTCAGTGTTAACTTCTGTGTCCTTCTTTTCCCCTACCCCTTTTTTTTCTGTTTTTTTTTTTTTTTTTTTTTTTTTGGTGCCTGGGATTGAACTCAGGGGCACTCAACCGCTGAGCCACATCCCCAGCCCTGTTTTGTGTTTTATATAGAGACAGAGTCTCACTGAATTGCTTAGCACCTTGCCATTGCTGAGGCTGGCTTTGAACTTGCGATTCTCCTGTCTCAGCCTCCCTAAGTGCTGGGATTACAGGCGTGTGCCACCGCACCTGGCTTCTTTTTGTTTCTATTATTTCTATTTTCTTTATTTTTGTAATACATCTTTTATTTAAATTTAGTGCACTATCATTAATGGCTGATCGCTTCAGGCTATTCTATGTTACTTCTCACCCACAGTTCTCCTTTGTTAATAAGGTTGTAGAGATCATTAGTAGTAACAGTTATAGTATATGTTGATATCCAATTTATTTGAATGAAATATCTCTTTTTAAAGAGGTATTGCTGGTTGAAACTAAGACTTTGATTAATATATACAGCCAACACAGGACTTATTATTTGGGGTGGGGTTGTAGCTCAGTGGTAGATCGCTTGCCTAGCAAGCGAGAAGACTGGGTTCGATTCTCAGCACCACATATAAATAAATAAAGGTCCATCAACAAGTAAAAAAATATTTAAAAAAATGATAACTACTCAGCAAAGAACTTCAACTTAACAAACAGGAATCCATCTCAACAGATACGTAAATCTAGGATATCAGAAATCATGAGGGAAAATGCTAGGAAGATTTACAGGCCTCCAATATCTGAATCCATATATATTGATGTGGATGAAGTCCAAGAGAAGGAATAAAAATGGTGGTGTTAAAATGATCAGCAAACTAGAAGAGGATCTAAAGAATGGACTAAAAGAGAAAGTACAGAATACAAAAAAGAATTACAATAAAGAAATAGAAATTCTGGCAAAAGAACCAAAGATAAGCTGGGCACAGTGGTGCATGCCTGTAATCTCAGCACTTTGGGAGGCTGAGACAGGAGAACTGTGAGTTCAAAGCCAGCCCCAGCAACGGCAAGGCACTAAGCAACTCAGTGAGACTCTGTCTGTACATAAAACACAAAATAGGGCTGGGGATGTGGCTCAGTGGTCAAGTACACCTGAGTTCAATTCCCAGGATCAAAAAAAAAATGAACCAAAGATAAATCCTAGAAAGAGAAAACATAATCAATAAATCAAAAACTAAATTCAGTTGGAAGTCTCACCAATAGATTAGACCACATTGTAGGCAGAGATTCAGGCCTTGAATACAAGGTATATGAACTTGAACACTGTGTCTGAAATAAAGAAAAATAATAATTTTTAAAAATTACCAGAATATACAAGAACTCTGGGTCAATATTAAGTGATCAAACAAGAATTATTGGAATTGAAAGGTAACTGAAATACAGGCAAATGGAATTAATAACCTTTTCAGTGAAATAATAGTAGAAAAATTTCAAAACCTTGGAATAAAATGGACCTCCAGGTACAGGAGCATGTAGAACCCAAACAGACAAGATCTAAAAGGAATCTTTCCATGACACATAAAAAATGCTTTATCTATAAAACAAGAATAGAAATTTAAGAGCCTCAGGAGAAAAATGCCAGGTCACAATTAGATGTAAGCCAATAAAAATAATGTCTAGCAGAGCGCGATGGTTCAAGCCTGTAATCCCAGCACTTAGGGAGGCTGAGACAGGTGAATTGCGAGTTCAAAGCAAGCCTCAGCAATGGCGAGGTGCTAAGCAACTCAGTGAGACCCTGTCTCTACATAAAACACAAAAATAGGGCTGGGGATGTGGCTTAGTGGTCAAGTACCCCTGAGTTCAATCCCCAGTACCGCACACACACACAAAAAAGTGTGATTTCTCAGAATAAATTCTAAAATCCAGGAGAGCTAGAAACAAGGTATTCCAAGTACAAAAAAAAAAAAGCTAAACAAGATTGTTATATCTAGTAGATTCGCAGAAGAAAAACATCTGAGATAAGAACAAACTAAAAATATTCATGACTACTAATCCAGAATTACAAAAAATAAAACATAATGTCTCCAAACACCCACAAGAACAAACTGCATAGCTCCTGAAAGAATGATTCTCATTAGAAGAGTAGGTAAGCAAATGAGAATTAGTACCAAATTAAACATAAATCAAAACATTAGAAAATATTAATCTTCTGGGGAAAAAGGTATACATTGCTGGTAGGATTGCAAATTGGTGCAACCACTCTGTAAAGCAGTATGGAGATTCCTTAGAAAACTTGGAATGGAACCATCATTTGACCCAGCTGTCCCACTCCACA
>CM053409.1:81558166-81573641 GCA_028644305.1 Xerus rutilus | reverse complement strand
CCCTCATTTGTAAGCTCAAACATGAATAAATTTGCTTTCTGTTAGGAAACTATACCAGTGCTTCCTAGTAGTCGTTAAACTAATGAAGATAGTAACTAAAGAACTGGTAAAATAGAATTTAATAAGCAACACTCTTTCATAACTTTCTATCCTGTTCTTAAGGTCAAAAAATGCATCTGCAAACCACCATTAGCAATAGAGTTAAAATGTGAATAGTTATTGTTCAGTCAATATAAAAAATGCCCATTTTTTAGTTAACATATTTTTATGATTATAAACATGAAATATAAATTTATACCATCTGATTCAGTATCTGAGATATGACCTTTAAGCTTGCTCTCCTTCTGTATCAGCCTTTATTTAAGGATGCTCTGCACAATGCTAGTATCCTTCAGTTGCTTTTTAGAAAATAAGATCTTATGAACAAATGTGGAAATGTTAGAGTCAACAAAATGAAGTGATTGTGCTACATTTTGTCTCAGGCATCAATATGCTAGTGGTGTCTTATTCACTAAAATTGAGTTCATAAAATTGAACTCAATTTTATTTAGTATCTCTTGAAACTAGAGATATTATACAGGAATATCTGAGGAATCCAGTTAAGTTTTTAAAATTTTACAGAAAAACTGAAAACAAAATAAAATGGAATAAGAATCCATTGGCTTCTGCTATTCAAGATGGGAGCGTGCCGTGCTGTTTTGGTCAGCTTTTTAACTGCTGTGACTAAAGGATCTGACCACAACAATTGTAGAGGAGGAAAAGCTTATTTGAGGGCTCACGATTTCAAAGGTCTTAGTCCATAGAAGGCTGGCTCCATTCCTCAGGGCTCGAGATGAGGTTGAACATCATAGTGCAGAGTGTAGCAGAGAGAAGCAGCTCACCTCATGGTGACCAGGAGGCAGAGAGAGGTCTCCATTTGTCAGATACAAATATATACCCCAAGGCCACACTCCTAATTCCCACCTTCTCTAGCCACACCCTACCATTTCAGTTACCACTCAATTAATCCCTATGAGAGGATTAATTCACTGATTGGGTTCAGATGCTCACAACCCAATCACTTCTCCTCTGAACCTTCTTGCATTGTCTCTACATGAGCTTTTGGGGGACACCTCACATCCAAATCACAACACATGCCAAATGCTTTCCTGGGCAGGGAAGAGACACTACTGCTGGCAGTTTCTCATAAGTTTCACTGTTAGAAAGCTATTACTTTATTCTTTAGAAGTGTTAAGAGAAAATCCAAATTGAAGAAAAGAAATGTTTTCTAATATAAACACTAGTAGAAAATAAAATTATAGGAAAACTAGTAGAAATAAAATAGAAAAACTAATAGAAGTAGTACAGTTTTATGTAAGATTTATTGTATGACAAGTTAGAAAAATTGCTAGTTGCAAATTGGAATAATTGCCATTTTCTTGTAAAGTTTGTCTGCAGGGTGAGGGGTGGAGAATGCTTGTCTACTATGTGAATTGTTTGTTTCCTTCAAAGAAAAGAAAATCAACATGAGGAAATCCCTGCGAGTTTTTAATACAGATGTCTCCAAAAGGATTATTTCTGCCAGGTTATTTTTTCAACATGTCACATAATCTTTGTATAATTTATAAATGATAACAAAGCAATCAGGCCACATTCATAAAAACCCAGTGACACATAATTTAGTGAATCTAAGGATTAGAATTAATTGTCTCTCTTTATTCTAAGTTCTAAATCTTAGTAAATGATTCACTGCATGTCATTACAGCTTAATATTTGCATGAAATCACAGTTTAGCTGGCATAATTTAACAGCAATTAAAAAGCTATTTAACAGTCATGCAAATTGGTATGAGGGCCCTTGAGTAAGAGGGGTGTCAGTCTTTCCAATTTTTTTCTAAGTATCTCCAGGCGGACAGTTATGTACTTGTAGACACCCATAACATAATTGATAACATTCTTTGTAGTCATGGAGATATAAGTTAAGAATAATTCATATTTCCATTATAAATAAGAGAAAAAACCAACAACATGAATATGTCATTCTGTAGAAAGACATTATTATGATAATAATAATGAATTTTTATCTCCCAGTCATAAGTCTAGGTTGAAGGTAAAAACCAATTTTGTCCCTGTGCTCAAGTTCATAATCTCCTCCATATTTTCCTTATTGAAGTCAGACATTTCTCTAAACCTTCTAGAACACAAAATGGCATAAATCTGGATACCAGCAACCTTTTAGAAACACTACCTATCACATTTCTAGGGCTAGCTGTAGATAACATGCATATAGTGGGTGACTGAGGAACCTACCCTATAGATTGATGATATGAGGATCTGGCAGAAAGCAAAAGGAAAATATTATCATAACACTTCTTCATATCTCAAAGCTAATCTTGAGTCACATGGACTTATAGCTAATATCATGCTACTTTAGCTCTGTGTAACAGATCTCACTGCTGTTTCGCCTCTTATTCAGACCACTGCAGCCAGAATGTTATTCTCAAAACACATTCCTTCCATGCATAAAATTTGTTTCCTCCTGTTGTGCATAGGAAAATTTCCTTATCATTCCAGTGAGTTTAGTAGTCCAGTACAATATAGCCTCTTCCTTTCCCTTAAAACTCAACCCACACACTCCAGCCACATTGCTTTTCTAACAGTTCCATGACTATTTAATGATCTTTCTTGACTGAAAACTATACCCTTTTACCTTCTAATATTCTTTCCATCCCTCTGCACCCCTTTCCCCTCACTTCTATAAGGCTTCAATAGAATGTTACCAAAAGTAGGAGTTCTACTGAAAGTTTTTTTATTTCAATTACTTTTCTTTAATTTCTATAATTATTTTTTTTAATAATTTACCTTTCATTTATTTGTATATATGCATATGTATATATAGCCAATCCATTAAATGTAAATAACAAGAAAGAAGAAATTAAGTCTACCACGTTTACCACTCTAAGTTGAAAATCTAGCATAGTACTTACCTCATAGTAGTCACTAAACAAAATATTTATTTAATGAATAAATGACTATAGCTTGAAATCCAAAAGAAATCTGTACAGTATTCTAACTTCTGGAGAGCACATTGCAGAAGAAGTCTTTCCCACTTTCTAAGTAGTATTTTCTTGGTAACAAAAATTTAGAGAGTTGGTTTAGATTTCTTAAAACAAATCCTTTTAAATTATGGCACCAATATGTTGTTTGTTCAGCCACTTGTACAGTGAGTTATTTTTTATAAGTACTGCACTCACAGTGTATGAATTTCGTGGTGCTTCATATAGAGCATTTAGCACAGTGCTAACACTGAGTCAATCTTCGGATAATATATAATCAATGAATGAGAGGAAACTGAAGTTTGAAGGACTCAGATAAGTTTAAAGAATTATTGGCATAATTTTAAAAGGATGGGATAATTAAAGGCTGTTAAGTATTCCATGTTGTGTGATCTGTCTGGAAAACTAGGGAGTAAGAAAATGTGTGCTCACTCCTGGATAGTTTGGTTTAGGAGCTTTACAACAAGAGAATTGGGCACATTTCTTTTAGGGACACACATTTAATGACATAATTATTTGTGTTTAATAAAGTTCTAGGGACCATATATTATGTATAGCTCCTTTTTACCCCTGCCATATTATGCTTTTGTATCTTCAAATCAGCAAGACACTTGTAAAGGGTTTCTGCTGCCCCTGATTTCCATTTCTCTTCTTCATTTTCTGTCCACTCTAAATTCATGTTCTTTTATTCTCAATCTTTGGTGAACAGATTCTGAGTGATTCTCAAAGGTAACAAATGGAGATTTTAGCTACATAACAACCATAGTATGAAGATTGAAAATCTGAATATCATGTGTTATGCATGTGCATGTTTTTATTTTCTTTAATTTTGAAAATGATAGTATATTTAGTAAGATGATAATTGAAGCTATCATGTAATTAAAAATGATTTTTGTGGCCTGGGATTGTGGCTCTTGCCTAGCATATGTGAAGCACTGGGTTCAATTCTCAGCACCACATATAAATAAAAAAATAAATAAAGATCCATAGACAACTAAAAATATTTTTAAAAATGATTTTTCTTATATATTATTCGGTCAGCAAATTTAAGAATTGAAGTCACCATATCTTTTGGACATTTGTTGTCTTTGGCATTAAATACTAGAATTTATACATCCAAAGTTAGACTACAGGCTGCCTTCACCTCCTAAAGACTCCTTCCTCACAAGCCTTAATCAGATATTTTTAACTATATGGTCTTTCTAATTCCCATAAGAGAAAGAACTGAAACTAATATAAAAGACCAACAAATACTTGTTAATAAAGTTTTCAGTTTAGCACCGTAATTGATTGTCCTATACATGTACATTTGTTTTTTTAATTGCTTTTCTCTAGGGCCACCTTCAGCTCCTAGGAATGTGGTTTTTAACATCAATGAAACAGCCCTTATTTTGGAATGGAGCCCACCAAGTGATACAGGAGGGAGAAAAGATCTCACATACAGTGTAATCTGTAAGAAATGTGGCTTAGACCCCAGCCAGTGTGAGGACTGTGGTGGAGGACTCCGCTTCATCCCAAGACACACTGGCCTGATCAACAATTCCGTGGTAGTGCTTGACTTTGTGTCTCATGTGAATTACACCTTTGAAATAGAAGCCATGAATGGAGTTTCCGAGTTGAGTTTTTCTCCCAAACCATTCACAGCTATTACAGTGACTACGGATCAAGATGGTAAGTTCCAATGCTATTCTCTCAAAGAATTCATAATTTCTTGGGCGGGGTTGTGGCTCAGTGGTAGAGTGCTTGCCTAGCATGTGCGAGGCACTGTGTTCAATTCTTAGCATGGCATGTAAGTAAATAAGTAAATAAATAAACAAGGGGCCCATCAACAACTAATTAAAAAATATTTTTAAAAAGATTCATAATTCATTTTTATGCACAATATCCCTGATGGAACTATATTCACCATAGGCACAGTGCAACCATATATGCTATGCAGGACAGACAGATGTTTTGATTTTTGTTCTTGTTCTTCAGATACAGAAAGATATTTTGATGTTTCTTCTTAGCAATAAGGCTAAGATAAGATAAAATGCTTCTCCTTAACGTGTATGTATTTATTATTTTTAATATAATCATATAGCAATATCTCTTGATAAATCCATATTGCTTACCACCAGACATCAGCCAAAAATAATGTTACTAAATGAAATGAATTTTAATTGCCTCTCATGCTGCTATTCTTTTTCCATGTCAAATAAAGCAAATAGTAAGAAGTTATTTTAATTATAGCTCATGTCTGTATCGTAAAACCATTCCAGCCAGCCTGATCCATTCTAAAAATAGTAGAAATGCACACACACTATATATATAAATGTTATATATATATATATATATATATATATATATATGTATATAAATGTGTGCAAATGCTGTTTGTGTATAGGTTGTGAAAAATAAACTGTCTTAAAATCTGATAAATTCAATTAAATGTTCCCTCATAACACTATAAATTTTTATTGTGCTATCATCAGCCACAAAAACTTTCATGATTTTTATAAGTTAATACTGTTTAATTTCCCTATAGCATAATTATATTGCTGAACATGATATAGGAAAAGCTTCAGAGATTTAAAAAAAAACTCCTTTTGAGGTGTGTTCACAAATTATATGGATACATGAGTAATCACCTTACAGCAGAAGGTTTTATGAATGAGACTGGAGATTGAGCTCCATGGTAGAGTGCTTGCCAGCATGTATGAGGACATGGATTCAATCCTTAACACTTCCTAAAAAAAAAAACGGTATTATAAATGAGTACATGGATACGATATAAATTTATAAAGACAAAACTAGTATTATGCACTGTTTTAGTTTGCTAGGGCAGCCACAGCAAATACCATATAAAGAATATACATTTATTTTCTACAGTTTTGTAGGCTGAAAGTCTAAGATCAAGTTGTCAAGTTGATTTCATTCTGAGGTCTGTCCCTTGGCATATACAAAGGTGACTATTTTCTCCCATATCTTCACAGAATCTTTTCTCTCTGTGCCTAATCTAATATACACTACTTATAAAGATATCAGATATTAGGATAGGACCCACTCATAGGACCTCATTTTACCTTAATTTCTCTTTATACCCTATCTCAACATATGGTCAGCATTCTGAAGTCCTGAGGGTTAGGAATTCCACATGAATTTTAATGGGAAGAAAGATATGCACAATTCAGCCCAAGCATAATCTAAGACAGCACATAGTTGTTTTTAAAAAAGCAAATTGAATGTGTTGGAATACTACTCTATTAAAAATGAACCAAGTATCAACACATGCAACTTGGATGGGCCTCAAATGTACTGTGGTAATTGAAAAAGCTAATCTTGAAAAGACACACGCTATGTGATTCTACTCATAGAACATTCTTAAAATAGCATATCTGTAGAGATGGAGAATATATTAGTGATTGCCAGAGGTTAGGGATTTGGGGGAGACTAATGAGGATATGAAGGGATAGCAGAAATGAGCCCTCTGGGGATGATACACTTGTATATCTTGATTGTGGCAGTAGTTCAGGAAGCTACGTATGTGATAATGTGCATAGAGTTACACTCCCTCCCCCATATATATACACACAAACACTGTGGATTATACTAATGTCAACTTTCAATTTTCTTGTTGTACTATGCAAATAGTTGACATTGGGAGAGGCTGAACAAAAGGTGTACAGGACTTTCCTATGGATTTTTTTTCTTACAAGTTTCTTTGAACCTAGAATTAGTTTAAAACACCAAGTTAAAAATGTGATTTAACTGACAAAATGTATAGAAGGAAAACTTTGAAATTTTACTAAAAGCATATGAAATGGATATGAAGTTAATTTAAAATACACATAAACCCACTTGCTGATAATCTGCAGAAATGCCTCTAATAAATAACGCAAAGTCAAATGCTATTGTACAATTATAGTTTTTGTATTTACTAAGCAATTTCCCCTTTCATTTAGAAAATAGCTTTACATCATAGAATTTGATTTTTGGTTGTTTAAAATGAAATTCTCATTTCCTTTTTTTTTCTTTCCCTTTCTCCTTTAGTAGGTACAAAACCTTGTCAACTGTGTCATCACTCGAAAGCACATTAGGGTCTTCTGTTACTCTCTGTTACTCTCTAACAGTTTATTTCCAAGACTTTTACTGCTGTCACTTAAAACAAAAATATAACCCAGTTGGCTGGACATAGTGGCGCACACCTATAATCTCTGTGGATCTGGAGGCTGAGATAGGAAGATCACAGATTTGAAGCCAGCCTCAACAAAGGCTTATTAGTAAGGCTATAAGCAACCTAGTGAGACCCTGTCTCAAAATAAAAATAAAAAGGGCTTGGGATGTGGCTCAGTGGCTAAATGCCCTTGGGTTCAATCCCTAGCACGAAAAAAGAAAAAAATACGTGTGTGTGTGTGTGTGTGTGTGTGTGTGTGTATTAAACCCAGTATAGCCATTCTTAGCTATGGGATGAAGATAATTAAATTTAGAAACATAACAATATGCCATCCTTAACTTGAAAATGTAAATATATTTACATAATTTCAAACATAGATATAGCATTCTTTCATTCTAGGATTATATGACAGTGTAGTCTACTTTTCAACTCATCAGAATAGAATATAAGTTGGTTTTCAATTTTAAAATGAGCTACTTCATTAAAAGTATATTACTGTATGTAAAAAAAAAAGATATATTGGTCTTGAAATAAAATGCAGTATCCACATATGGAGACTATACATTCTGGGAGATAGAAATAGTAATTAAGAATCTAGATATATTTAAATTTTATTCAAAAGTACATAAAGATCCTCAACTAAAACTGCCATATATATATATTTTGGGAGGAGGTGCCAGGGATTGAATTTATGGGCATTCAGCCACTGAGTCACATCCCCACCCCTATTTTGTATTTTATTTAAAGACAGGGTCTCTCTGAGTTACTTAGTGCCTTGTTTTTGCTGAGGCTGGCTTTGAACTGGTTATCCTCCTGTTTTAGCCTCCCAAGTCGCTATGATTACAAGCACACACCACCATGCCCAGCAACACATATATGTTTAATAAAATATGGCTAGCCTTATGTCTGAACAACTACCTCCCTGTGATGATAGCAAGAAGGCTTCTTCTCTTTGGGCCTGAAATTCTGAGAGAATCACATCTGGGAAAATGTAGATATATTCCAGGCAAGGGTAAGATATGAAATAATTAAATCTATGCATGTGCCATATATTATTTGAAATGGTCAGGGCTTAGTGTTTAATTTAAAAGGAATGTATAAAAACCTGAGTGTCCTAGAACCAAATTTCAATTGTCATCGTTTTGTTCAAGCCTTTAATAAGATAATTTCACAGTTCAAATAGAGGAAGGGATTTCTCATCACTTCACTTGGAGTGTCTTTGGGAAGGAATTCTCTTAAGTGATTGAAAGGCAATTCTTGTAGTTATCTGATACACATCACAAATTCATTGGATCAAAGGACCACAGTAAAACGGTTTGCCTTAGTTTCTGTAGATTGCATATCATTGATTTATACCAAATGGACAGTTATCAGTGTGATTCATAAATTGTCGACTTGTTTATCATATAATTTGAGTGTATTTCTTGTGTAGAATGTTGACCGGGGACCTTATGAACTTTAAAGTCTGGTGGAAAGGCCGATAATGAATAATTTCACAAAAACTGTAATTAGTGCTGTGTAAATCCAGCTAAAGAGAAACCTAGGGTACTCTGAGAGCTGGAAGTTAAGAGTGAATCGTCCCAAGAAAGTAATATTTAGATTGAGTTCTGTTCTGAGGGATGAGTGGAATGTGATTAGGTGAAGTGAGCCTAGGAGAAAAGAAGGAATTCTGAATAGAAGGAACAACACAAGGTCTGAGAAATTGAGAGATTAGAGACTGTTGATGTATATACTGACATAAATATGTCGATAAATATAACATGTATAATATATATTATATATGTACTATTTGTATTATAGATTATAATATATGTTTTGTATATGTATATATTATATATTTCACAAAAGTACAGCAGGTTTAGGGAAAGGAACTGAAAAGTTAATCTAAAATTTGGAAACATGATTAGGTGTCTGCAAAATAGATGAAAAAAGTTGGGAAATCAACCACTTATTAGAAGACAGTGATATATTGCAAGAACCACAGGTGGAAAAAAGAAAGCAGACTAATAGCACTGTTCATGATGTCACATTTGTATGAGCATGGAAGTAAAATGTTAGATAACAAAAATTATACATCATTTTATTAGTAATGCTTTTCTGTGAATGCATAGTGTGGGACATGAAACTAAAGAGGAAGTTTGCACTGGTTTGCCTTTTCTTTCCAATGAATATATTTTCTCATATGTAAGAAATATTAAGAAAATCACATTAAACAACTCTGACTGAATTGTTTGCTGTCTGTTTATAATTAAACCAATGTTTAAAAAAAAGGTATTTCCAAATCACTTAGAATCACTTAGCTGTAGTTAGGAGGAATGTTACTTGATTATTCTGATTCCAGTTGGATAAATAAGATTATAGAGTTAAGACTATGACTCTCATAATTTGGAATCTTTGCAATAAATCTTAATTAACTAACTTCCCCAATCCCTTAGAGCTATATTTGTAACCTTCTTTTGCATATTTTATTTAAATGTGCTTGAAATATATTTCATTAGAAAGCAAAACAAGAAAGCAAAACCTAGAAAACACTTGATTTTAATCTTCAGTGCATAAGAAAACTAAGGTGTGTAGTTCAGTAAAAAGTAATTATTCTGGTAGTAACCAGTAAAGGAAAGTGTTAATCATGGATAGTCAACCTGAAACAAATTATATTTGTAGAAATCCTGACATATGCAAAAACCTTTAAGGAGTATGTTCAAAGTGAAATACATGCAAAATTACAAACCAATTCTGCTGATATTTGCTAAAGGGTCTTTAAAGCAATTATTGTCAAAAGCAAGTTGTTTGACTCATTGCCTTCTTAAAATACTACAATATCCCTGTCTCTGACCTTGGGTGACTACTCTATATAGGTCTGCCTTAGGCTCACATCTGATTGCAGATTTCATATAATTGTGCTATCAGCAATAATTAATTGAATTGACACTGAAAATAGATTTAAATCAACAAAAGTCTCTGTATATTCATAAAATTGATATGTCTTTTTGATGTACAGTTCACTGCATTTTGGTAGTACATTCTATTTTAAATGCTTAGCTTTTTAGTGTGCTGCTGAGTAGGTAATTAGGGACACTATACACTTTCATGCATTTTTATTATATGTATTTTAATGCATTTTATTTCTGGGTATCTCTCATGGTTCCCATTGTTCTCAGAAATGCTGATAACAAATTCTTTCTTCTAAAACCTGTGCAACTCTATTCAAATTTTAAAAAGTGAGCATGAAAGTTTTAAATGGTTATTAGTAATACATTAAACATTAGCCAGATGCATAAGTTTTATTTGGTTTTTTAAAACAGGAAATAGCCATGATTTTACCTAAGAGAGATGCTATACTATTTGTATTTTTCTTATTTTTTATACATAAGCAAATCACAAATTCGTAAGTTACAGATAGCATATATTGAAATATAAGATTTTCCTATCTCCTCAGGCAAATTATTATTCCTTAAAAAGTGCATTAAATATTTTATTTATGGAAAACAATCAAAGTGTCTGACTAGTTTATCAATGTTAAATAATTTTATGGTCCTAGTAAATATTAAATTAAAATAGAATCTGGATATTTGTAAGCTTTATTTTTCCCCTATGAAATATCATTTTATTTCCAGGTCTAATGTCATTTGTTGTATGAGTCTTTTGAGGAATGATATAGAAAAGGATCTAAGACTTTAGAAATTAATATGTTGAAGATTGCTCAGTGACTCCCCTCCCAGCCAGCAGCTACAGAAATTGAACAGCTGTCCCATAAAGTTGTGTACAATACCACAGGTGCTGCTATCTTATTGGACCATATTCATATGTTTTTTTAACAACTTGCTTTCCCAACCAATATATAATATTATTAAATATTTACTGTCACCAAGAACTGTTCTATGTGCTGAGCATATAACAATATAAGGAAATAAAGAACTAAGAGTTAATAGTGTCTGCCTTTGTAGACATGGTATTTTAGTGGCATGTTGTGATATATCCCATGAAGAACTAAATAGAGTAAGAGATTTGAAAATGAATGAGGGAGAAGGGTTATGAAAGGAAACCAAAATATCTCTTGATAACATGATACTTGAATAGGTCATGAATTGAGGAGAATATATTTCATTTTTTATATTCTAGGCAGTGTGCATAAAAAGGGCAAAGCCTTAAATTCAAGCAAGAATACCTCTGAAAAGTTACAAGAAACTATTATTGCCTATGTAGTCTTTGGCATATGCTGAATTGCAGGCACATTAAATCCTCTGAATCTATGCCTACACAATTTTCAGCAAAAGGTTTTAACCAACACTAACCCATTCTTTAACAGCAATCATGTTTTCTTCTTGGCAATCATACATTCCTAGAGAAATGTATTTACTCCTGAACTTGATTTCAAGCCATTTGCTTTTAGAGTCATCAGTTGTTTTCTCTGAGGAATCCTTATTTGCACATCTTGCAGGAAAGACAACTAAGTATTTTCTTTAGTATAAAATAATAGGTACAATTGATGTTTTGTTGACTCTCCCCTTGCATTGACAGTTTTGATGGTGTAGTAGGCATTGATTAGTAAAATGCTTTAAATCTTGTAAAAAAATTAGTATGGTTAGCAGATGTTTAAGTAAATTGAAGATTAGTGTATATGACCGTATTCTGCATATTCTGTAACCATCATATGATGTAAGGTTCCACTTTATGGTGAGACAATTGTCTAAAAAACTGTTTAGCCCAATATCAGTGCAACTTGTTTTGAAAACAGAAGCTAATTTGATTTCATTAACTAAATTCTGACTACAAAACAAAGTGATTTTTTGAATAACTGTTTCATACGTAGTTACTATTAAACACTGGGTTTTAATTTTTTTAATATTTTCTAAAAGCCTCTATTACTTTGAAGTATTAATAAGGATTGAATGCACATTATGGCATATAAATAAAATGGAAAGATTTTCAAGTTTGATATTTTGATTATCATTAAAATGTGATTTTTTTAGACTTAATTTATTACTTCAGTTGTAATGATTGGAAAAACTGGTTGCTGATCTTTAATTGAATGAATTCCATATAGCATTTTCAGATTAAATAGTATTTTTTTTCTTCTATGTATTCCTCAGCACTTTTCAGTTTGGTTCGGATTCTAAAACAGTTAGTTCCAGCTACATAATTTGTGATGCCCACTGAAAAGTGAAAATGCAGGACCCTTTGTACAAAAAGCAAGAAAAAAAGGCCCATAAAAGGTACTAAAATATAAAGCTCTTCTGTGCTTTCTCTCTCTCAGCTTATTATGGTGATACTTATTTTCCATTTAATGTCCATATTTATTTTTAAAAAAGTAAAATTTTAAATTATTAGCATAAACTTTACCATTGATCTTTAAACAGCTCAATGCCAGTATTAAAGGCAAATATAAGAGCCTCTGTCTCATACAAAATAATTGAAATTACACTATTCTTTTTTCTGTAATCACCCTACCCCCAACACTTGCCTTCAAGATTGCCTCGAGTAGGCTAGAACAGAGAAATGTCAGTGAAAAGGAAGACTGAAAGGAGGAAGATAGTCCCACGGAAACTGAGCCCATACAGGAAGCTCTCCCTAAGTTCTAAGGATACTCGAGCAGGAGAATGAAGGTGCTCCCAGGGTCCCAGGGGTCCTTCCTCATGACTTCGACATCCTCTCCAACTCAAAACAAAAGCCTCCAATGATCTTTAAACCTATTCCCTAGAACCTGCTCTTCCCTGGAACCTTACATAGGTTGGGTGAAAGGGTCACCCCTACCAACACATGACATCTTCAGAAAAGAGATAGCTATACCAGCACGCACACACATATCTAGACATCTCAGATCTAGCAGACTCAACCTAAACCTTTCCCATAATGTCCATATCCTATGATGTCCACATCTACAAGTGGAAGGAAGGTGCATCCCAAGAATGCTGTCCACCATCCATGAGGTCAACACACTTGCTATCCTGTGTGGATTAACCCATCAGACAGGGTCAGGGATTGGAAGACTGCATGGCTGAGAAGAGGGGAGTATGCCTGGGAGAACCCATCCTGTGGGTATAGTGAAGGGTTTGCCTGGAACATGGACTTTAATCTCCCAGTGAATGTTCCATTGACTCATTAGACTTAACTTACAAAACATGAGTGAAAAGATAAACACTATTAAAACTTTCAGGGTGGCAGTAGCAAGGTATTAAACCCAATGTGGTTGTAGGAGCTGTGCAACTGAGGCCAGTCCTGCAGACATTTTACAGAATAGTAATGCCACTGCTTTTCCAATTAACTTCTGTGTATTACTCAGCAAACAAATACATACAATAACTCCCCAAGATACATGTTTGAATGACACATGGTGGCTGCTATGGAATAGCTAACAGCCTTTCATTCTTTAAGATTTGAAAGTGAGAGCCTGCCTAAATTAAAAAAAAAGACTAAATTAAATATGTGATATCAGATTCAATGTACATTTTCAAGAACTGAGTGCCTGAAATATTACTTAGTATGCAATGCCTTGAAACATGTATGAAGTAATAAATTATTAAATAGTGATATGACAGTGAATGTTGACATTTCATTTATCTATTTTATTAAAGAAAGTCTAGTTGTTTGACTTTACATTTATTCTGTTAGGCAGTCAGCAAAGCTTTTAGTAATGAAAGATTAAAAAGGAACAAACAAAAATTGTAAGGTAGTTCTGCAATTTACCTAAATGCTATTCTAATCATTTTGACATTCTAATAGACCTGAGCGTAGGTTTCAGTTATTGATACCTTTGTGCTCAGCTATAAGCATGTTGTTAAAATATAATGTGAAGTGTGTCCTATGATTGAAATGTGGGGTTTTCCTCAAAATAATAACATAACTCATTGAAATTATTTGTGCTTCTTTTAAGTGTGATTCAGACTACATATTTTAGATAGTCTTTCATTAAAGTAAATTCTAAGAACAATGAATATATTTATAATATGTGAATAGAAATGCATTTATCTTTATTTTTCATTTTGTCTTTAAAAAGCTGGTTTTACTCTTCTGATGAATCACTAACTCTATAAAATATATGTTATGTTTTACTTTATAATGCTCAGGTTAATGGATGCCCACCTATTTTAACTTCCTACTTCAGATATTTGCTAAGAAAATAGATGATTGACCATTATCTATCTATGGGTTCAATTATATTTTAACAAGTTTATTTAATAATTATTTTCTATCTCATAATTTGATTTTTTGTTTTTATTACTATTCATAAGAAAAAATATGTTGAACAGTTGTAGATAGGAATTGTACATTCCCAGTGCTTGAAATGAGGAACAGGTTCTTTATTCTGTGTTTGTGAGAAGACATGTTTAATATGCTGAGCAGTTTTAAATATTTAAAATGTTCAACTACTGTTTTTATTGAGCTGTTTTACAAATTGTGAGATATATTTATTAAGAAAACAACCAAATTCTGCTTGAAATGCTACTTAATTATATATTTAAATTTAAACTACAATTGATGTGCAAAATTATTTCCTAAAATAAATTATTTTCTATCATGTGAATTTTATTGATCTAACTGCTACCAGCTCATGTTAGTTTTACATTTATATTGTCAGGCAGTAATTTCTATATGCTTGAAAGAATTCCAAGACAATGTGGAACTCAGCTACTAGTCAGGTGGGTGCACATGTATCCTTTTCAAATAAATATTATTTTTATCCTGTTTCGAAGATCTCTAAGAACTCTTCCCATTCCTCTTGTATGATTTAACTGACTCTTTCCCAGTGGTCTTCCATATGTCTTACCTAAAATCTTCCTGCTGCCAGTATAAATGTTAGCCTATTTAAAAGGTAAATAGAAAAAATAAATTGCACTTTAGGAGATGGAAGATCACTTTCTCTGCATCATCACTTTTTGTAGACAGGAAGACTCTCAGTAGAACATCCCAGTTAGATCATTCCTACTTATTTCTAGTTTGCAAATTAATCATACAAACCCAGCTTCATCTACTCTTTTTCAATTCTGTACTTCTAGTAGACTAGACAAGTCTTATGCATCAGTGGTCATAAGTCTTAAAGAAACTCCTAGAAGAAAGACAATATATTAGATTATGTATATTTTGGATGCATTTCCAAGATAATCTGAGAGCCCTGCTGTCATTCTCTCACTGAGTGCTATGGAAACTTTGGGTCATGAAGTAGAAGACTTCTTTCCAAAAGAATGAGAGTCATGGAATTAAGAATGCTTATTTCAGAAGTTGAATGTTTCTACCATGGTCATTCTGGTGACATCAATGGTGCCTCCAAGGAACATTTAGAAAAGAAC
>CM053409.1:81430946-81557666 GCA_028644305.1 Xerus rutilus | reverse complement strand
TTTTTTTTTCTCATTTCACTATCACTTTAAACTTTATAATTTTTTTATTACTACCTATGTTTATCATATATTGATTTCCCAAAATTATATCTAAGCAAGGGTCTTCAAAGAAATTTGTGTGTGTTCTTTATTTTATGACTTCATTCCATGATCAATACTTTCCAAATGTAATTTGGTCCTGCAGTATTGACATGGAATCTCTCTAACGACTAGACATTCTTGGTATATTTTATTGTTGGTGTCCCTCTACCCCTGGTGTCTTAAAGAGTACCACATATAAAGTAGCTATGCAATACTTGATTAACTAATGAATGAGCAAACTTTTATTCAGCCATAATATGTGAGTACTGTTTTCTATCATACTGTGTAAGTAAGAAAGGAAGAAGGTGTGGTCTACTTACATAATTATCATTAAATAATTAGGGACCAAAAACAGGCAAGGAATTTTAAAATATTTATTTTAGTTGGGCATAGTGACACATGCCTGTAATCCCAGTGGCTCTGGAGGCTGAGATAGGAGGATATCTAGTTCAACATTAGCCTCAGCAAAAGCAAGATTCTAAGCATCTTAATGAGACCCTGTCTCTAAATAAAATACAAAATAGGGCTGAGGATGTGGCTCAGTGGTTGAGTACCAATCCTTGGTACCACACCCCTGCAAAATGCTTGTTTTATGTCGTGTGCTAAATTATAAGATACAGATTTTAAATGCTTTAAGGGCAGAATGCTTAATCAAGCTGGAATATTTCCCAAAGGAGTTTCACCCTAAAAGAAGAATAACATTTGAATTGACTTTGTATATCATGTTGAATCTTGGGATTATGGATTTATGCAAGAAGAACAAATTTTTCAGTTTGTTTTTGTGAGGCATATAGAAAAGCCAAATAAACCCTTTGTGTCCATATCTTCACTGAATTAAGATTTATACCACAGTCAATGTTTGATAAGGAAGTTATAGAATCATGATCACTCAATTTAGGGAGAAATTCTAATTTTAGTATTATAGACTAGATCGTAGTGGCAATATTATGTTCCACTTTCTTAAATGTGAGCAATGTTAATTAAAATTTTCCCAAACAAAAATACAAAGGAAACAAAAGCAACTCAAGAACTGTGGGACAACATCAAAGAGTTAAAGCACATATGATTAGAATACAAAAAGAAGAAAGGAAAACAGAGCAGAAAAAATATTTGAAGTTAAACTATCTGAAAATTTTTCAAAAACTAAGGTGAGAAAAAAAGCACAGATTGTGAGAGAATATCAAGTAGAATAAGTACCAAACATAAATAGGTGAATAAATAAAGTAATATCAAGTCATCTCATAACCAAACTACAGAAAACTAAAATCAAAGAAAAAATTTTGAAAGAAGAAAGAAAAATAATTGCCTTACTTATACAGCTATAGAGGAATAAGGATAAGAAATTCAATACATAGCACAATAACCAATTTTTATCTTCAGCTGATGTTCCTAACACAGTGCCTTTCTCCATTGTATGCATAGCCCTGAGCCAACAATCGTGTGAATCCCACAATTTGAGTCTTTTTAAAATTGAATCTGCCAGTTTATGTCTTTTAATTGATGAGTTTAGGCCATTAAAGTTCAGAGTTATTATTGAAGTATGACTTGTATTCCCGTTCATTTTAGTTTATTTTTGGTTTTTAACTTGACTTGGTTTCTCCTTTGATTGGCTTTTCCTTTAGTGTAGTTCCTCCCTTTGCTGATTTTCATTGTTGTTTTTCATTTCCTCCTCATGGAATATTTTGCCAAGAATGCTCTCCATCAAGATCATGGTTTCTTTCCTTGGCCATAATTTAATTGATGGCATCACAAGGCATTCTTCTTTTCTATTTCAGCCTGTTTGATTTCTAGAATTTTGTTTTAATTCTTAAAGTTTCCATTTTCCCTAACATAGTTTATAAGTTTTTGCATGCTGTATATTTTTCCCCATTAGAGTATATAACATATTAATCATAATTACTTTAGTTTTTTTAACTTGGCAATTCAAACATGTATGATATGTTTGAGTCTGATTTTTATCTTCAGACTACATTTTAGCATGTCTTCTGACCTGTCTTGTAATTTTTTGTTGAAAGCCAGACATGTTTTATTGAATAATAAAAAATGAGGTAAATAGGCCACTGATAGGAGTATTTATTTTATCTAGTGAGGACTTGTCTGGTGTTTAATGCTTGCTTGCAGTTAAAGGTACCAGAGGATTTAAGTTTTTATCCTGTACTTTTTTTTAATCTCATTGTTTGAATTTCCTTAAACACTACTTCAGAGAGAAAGAATCTGTGTATTACAACTCTTTCAGCTGTAATTGATTTTTATCATACCAGATCCTTGCTGTTGTGCAGGTCAGATATGGGACAAAGGAGTTTTTTTCTAATCTTATCCAATCTTTAAGTGGGTCTATGTCTGAGGACTATTACTTTCACAAGTGTTTCATCAACGTGTACCACCCCCACTGGCACCCTTACTCCTGTCTCCGACTGCAATATTCCCAATATTTGTCTTCGAAACTTTGTCCTTAATTGACTTTTTTTTTTTTAAATTCACAACCTAATTCTATTGGAGATATGAGGTCTTTTTGGAATCTTCAACAGGAAACTGGTAGGGTATCTGAAAGGAAAACTGTGGAACTGAGAGAGTTTCCCTAAGTCTACAGGACCCCAAGGTTTCCTTAGTTTCAAATTAGCCCATATTCTGTCTCCAGCCATTCTTCAAGATTATATATACTAGTTGACAGCTCTAGCAATACATTGTTGGGTTCAAGAAAAGTAATTTGATTTTCAGACATTTTTGTTACTGTAAGGATAAGATTGATGACTTTTGATTACTTAACATATCAGAGATGAAACATGAAGTCAGTTTCTTAATATTAAAACAATGCTTAGAAACTTGTTTAATTTTACACGTTCTTTCCATTTCTATACTCTTTTTTCCTTCTCTGATTTTCTTTCAATTTTATCATACATTTTTAAAATTCTTTTTAAATTTTTATTTATTTATTTATTCTACTAGGTATACATGATAGCAGAATGCATTTTGATTCATTGTACACAGATGGAGCACAACTTTTCATTTCTCTGATTGTATGTGATGTAGAATCACAACATACATGTGGTTGTACATAAAGCTAGGGCTATTGATGTCCATCATATCCCACCATCTTTATTGTCCCCATGCCCCCTCCCCCCATCCCTGTGACCAAAGTTCCTCCATTCTTCTCATGTCCTCCCCCATACTATGGAACAGCATCCACTTATCAGAGAGAACATTCAGCACTGGTTTTTTTGAGATTAGCTTACTTCACTTAGCATGATATTCTCCAACTCCATCCATTTACCTGCAAATGCCATAATTTTATTCTCTTTTATTGCTGAGTAATATTCCATTGTGTATATATACCACAGTTTATTTATCCATTCATCTATGAAAGGACACCTAGGTTGGTTCCACAGTTTAGCTCTTGTGAATTGAGCTGCTATAAACATTGAAGTGCTTGCATCACTGTAGTATCATTTTATCATCCATTTTATTTGGGAAATGCTTTTGTTGAATACAGAAAACCAATGTGATTAATTCTATTTCATGTTTTTAATCTTATTCCTACATCTTCTGTAGACTGTTTTTAATTTCTTTATATAGAATAGTTTATATAATTTTTATATATTGAGTAATTTTATATATTGAATAGTTTACATTCTATCAGATCTACATTATATTGTTTCTACTCATTCTTAATATTCATAGATTTTATTGGATAATTAAAAATTAATAAATAAATTTTAAAATATTAAAAAATATGAGTGATGTCTGATAAAGACTGTAGAATATTAAAAATGAGATTTACCAAAGGGAAAAGCTTTCTTCTGGGTGTTGTTTTTTAAAGGAAGGCTTTGCAAAAAATAGTTTCCATCTGGGAGCAAATTTACATGGCACTGTTACAAGATGCACAGTTTTGATAATGATTTATAAACAGCCATTACAGTGGAATACTGGTTGTCTTCCCACAGCAACATCTCTGAACACTAAGCACTTTTTGGTCAAGCCCCTAGGATTTAACTGCAGGGTACACAGTTATAAAACCGTTTTTCATCGATCTGAGCTGTTGAATTCTTAACTGTAGCTTATTTTCACTTTGATTTTGAAATCCATAAATGCCAGTCACAGCATTTAGGAACTAAAATCATTGGCACAGGAATTTAAATGAAGAGTGATAAATCAAGACTGCCAGTGGCTACTGCCTCAGCCAGATGCAAACACCACAACCACAGTTTCTAAAAACCTTGAATGCCTAATTTCGAATTAAATGTGACAAATTTAGCAGGAAGTTAATTACTGTCTTGAAACAAATAGTCTGATATTGATTGGAAAGGGCATCATAAAGCTGTGTTTTACCTTAACAGAATACTCAGAGGAAATATTAGAAAAGAGAGACATACAAAAAACAATTAGTTCAGGTAAAAAGAATAAAAATCTAAGAAGAATTTATTTATTACATGTCTAGATGGATGTATTTGAAAATGGGAATACTCTGAGAATAGCTTATCAAGTCTAAAAATAACGTGGTAAATTGGCAGAAGCATCTGAATCTTGGTGCCCACATGGTGTATAAAGGAGGAAGAGGCCCAGACATGTGTATCTCTACCACTGCTAACCAGATATTGGATGCCTGTTAACTCCTCTTGTGGTGGATGAACTGAATGAACAATTGCACTTTAAGTGAATGTGACCTTAAAGCCCTAGAAATGGTACAAATCACATGATTCCTGAATAGTCCCTTGTTTATTTTTCTGTAGTGTACACCATGGTCCCTGTTGTCTTCAGATATTTATAGGACAACAGGTTCTTCTCTAAGTGACTCCTACTGGACATAATTTTAATGGTGTTTGAGGAAATATTTTCAAGGAAGAACTTTTCCTTTGTAGTTTGAATGAATCTTAAGAAAATGCAGTTCAACCTTCACTTGGTGGAATACAATTGCAATGACTTATTGTTCCAGGCATTGTCCAGCCACTTCATGTGTTACTACTTTTGGCATTTTCCACATATGGAAACTGAGAATTAGAGTAAGTAAATGTTAAGATCACCCATCCAAGGTGTGGACAAACCAGAATTTCAACTGAGCAGTCTTTTCCAGAGATTTGAGCTCTTAGCCATTAAGACAAACTTATGAAATCTGGGCCTCGAGAGAACAGCAGTCCTTATTAATAAAAATAATTATTTAGTAACAAGTTATTAACATCAATCTTCCTTTTTTTCTGTTGAACACCAGAACATTTTGTACCATCTTTAAAAAATGAAGATGAATCACATAGATTGAGACAACTTGTAGCAGACTCTACAGAAATTGTGGAGAGCCACCACAGTAAATTGTTTGACTCTAGTTTAGCTTCTGAACTACTATGAGTACAATGTCTTGCCTACACCAGAGGAAGTTCTCACTCAAAGGAGGATATTGAAACTCAAAATGTCATTCTATGCATATAAAGGAAAATAAATATTCTAAGTTCTCTCATTATACTTAATTTTAATCTTGAAACAAATATATTTACTATTAATAAAATACTATTATTAATAGCCATGTACATAATACAGTACATCTTAGAAGTTTTAGGGAAAAAGCTAAAAGATATATTAAATAAATGCATATACTTCTTGATATATTGCTGCATATACATATATTTTCTCAATTCCAAAAAAATGTACTTAATACATTTTTTAATAACATAACTCCACTTCTCTACCCACCTCTGTGTTGTTTGGGTTTTACTTTTGGTTTTGTCTTTTGCTGTTACTCAAACACTCTAGGACATTTCTGCTGTATGACCTTTGTCCTTTTTGTTACATCCATCAAGTTTTTGCTCAAATGGTACTTTGTCAAAGAAATACCCATACCTGCTTTATTTAAAATCGTAACTTTTTATATCTAATACTTCTAACTCCATTCTATGGCTTCCTTTTGGTTTTATAACTACTTCCCACTTTATTTAAATAATTCATTCCTGTCCCCCTCCAAATTTAATGTAAACTTTTCATCATCAAGTACTTCTGTTATGGTTCCTTGTTCTAGACCTCGTGTCTACAATACACCCTGGCTCATATTGGGCACCCAATACATATTTGTTGAATACACAAATAGAGAACAGTTGATTAAGGGAATATTCCTTACAAGTCATCATTTTATAATAATATTAACTACTTTTTAAATTAGATTAAGTATGCTTATAATTTATAAATAAGAATAATATTAATTAAAATAACTCTTGAATTTAACTCTAGTCAGTTACTCAATATAATCAGCATTTTATTTTAAAAGCAGTATCAATTAATACTTATTAATGACTGTCTTAGCCACTATGTGTTGCTCTAACAAATTATTGGGAACTTTATGAAGAAAAGAGGTTTATTTGGGTTCAGAGTTCTGGAGGTAAAATTGGTGACTACAGTTAGTCAGGACCTCATACTGTGTCACAACATGGCACATGGCATCACATTGAAGAAGTGTGTGCAAGAGTGACTAGCAGCATGTATGACAAATATCTCATGGCTAGAAAGAAAGGTGAGGGACCAGGCTTGCTCTTTTACAAAAACACACTTCTGTGGGAATTATCTACTTCCATAGTACCTAACCTACTCTGAGAGACCCTTCATGGGCATGTTTATGACCTACTCACATCCCACTAGGCGCTACCTCTAAATGGTTGCGCTACCTTTTAGTACCATTACCTTGGGAACCAAGCTCATGGCATGTGAACTTTTGTGGGACAAACCATATCCAAACAGTAGCACTTACTATACATGCACAATACAGAGTGATAGATGTATTTCTGGGAAAACAAAATTACATTTAAGTAGTGTTTGAAGATACAGTCACAGCCAATCTAAATATTTCCCACTTCATAATTAGAAATAAATTTAATTCACTGGATGCCATGGCATACACCTATAATCCCAGAGGCTCTGGAGGCGAAGATAGGAGGATTGCGAGTTCAAAGCCAACATTAGCAACAGCAAGGCACTAAGCAACTCAGTGAGACTCTGTCTCTAAATAAAACACAAAATAAGGCGGGGGATGTGGCTCAGTGGTTGAGTGCCCCTGAGTTCAATCCCCGGTAACCCCCGCCCAAAAAAGAAGAAATTGAATTTATTATGTATTTCCAAAATCTAATATAGTGCCCAGCATCTAGGAGTCATTCATAAATATTTGTTGAATAAAAGAATAAATGATTAAATAGAGAAATATGCTTTTAAATTAAAGTTTCATGACTTAACAAAATGTTTTTCTAATTAAAGGGAATATATATGTGTGTGTGTATACATATATATACACACACACCTAACAAATTTTTCAAAAAAAAATACATTCACAGTACAACTAGTTTTATTATAATAACTTATGAAAAATACCTAAAGTTATGAAGCATGTTCTTCTACTTAGGATATTGCTTCAATAAGAAATTTAATAATTTTAAATTTATGAATATGTTTATAAAGGATGTAGAATACAGTATTTTAAACTATAGCATTTTATATGCTAACATCAAAGCTGTTTTCTAAACTGCACCATTATTTGATGTGATTATAATGCACAAAGTTAAAAGAAGAAAAATGATAAGGTGCAATACGTGTTCTTGGAGAGCAGAGTAGAGTGTAGTGAATGGACAGGAGACTGAAGGTCTGTAGCTTCGTATTCCCATTCTGATTCTGTGCACAAATTTGGCTGAAACTGGAACATCATTATGGTTTTCTCTATTAAAGCTATTTCATGACATAAGCAAGACAGCTCCATTATTTATTTCAAATGAAAAATATGGCAATCTCATGTAGGAAAATGCTGAATCTCTTTATATGTCCCTCTAGAATATAACCTTTTTTCTGTAAAGAGCCAGATAGTAAATATTTTCAGCTGTACAGGCCATAAATTCTCTATCAGATTTCTTGCTGCTTTCCTTGTAGCATGAAAGTAGCCCTAGACAGTATATAAATTAAGGAATATGGCTGTGTTCCAATAAAACTTTCCAAAAGTAGGCATGGGACTAGACCTGGCCCAAAGGCTGTAGTTGAACAACCTCTGCCCTAGATGTTAACATCTTGTATTCTTAGGTAAGGAAATTCAATGCTTTGGATTAACTTGCCCATAGCTTAAAAGCTGAAGAAAGAGGAAAAATTCTCCAAAGACTTAGGATAATTTTTCTCCTTTAGAATTAGACATTTTGAAATACAGAATCAGTCATTTTATTTTAAAAAAATCTTGAACACAAAGGAGGACACTTCAGGCATTTAGCCTTCATAAAGTAGTGTGAGGTATTGCTACTCTTAACTAATGTGAAAGTAGAATTTTCAATGTAAATGCATATATATAATTAAAATAATGTGAATTAAGGAAATTTTCTCCAGTTGCCCCTATTTCAGACTCCTTTTGAGGATGAGCAAGACAAAACTGAATTAAATTTAACCCAGGATAAGTAAAAGTTAAGATTATTTTCATGTGAGCATTATATAGAGATTTGTGTGTTAAAAAATATATACAGCTACTACTAACTAATACAACTTATTCCAGCTCTACATCTTTCACTTATTTGATTATTGCTTAAAAACTATAAATGCAATACAAGGAATGTTGGTAAAACCCCAGGGAGATCAGTATAATACTAGAAAACAGTGCTATTGTACTGATTTGAGCCATTAAGATAAAAATTCTGAAACTTATCCATATACCATTCTACTTAACTTTGTTTTGAAGAACTGCATAAATTCTTGGAAAACTAGTTTAGGATGTGCTAAAAGAGTAGAACAAATGTGTAACAAAGAAAAGTGAGAATTAAGACTTTGGTATTTGGCTTTTATTTTTATAAAGAAGGGCAAGAACATAAGTATTTCAACAGAGATGTCCATGAGACGATTTGCATATAGATAAAATCATTTCTGTAGAAGGTTAGTGTATATTTCACTCTCTATTAGAAATAAATAGGAATAAAGAGGTGGTGTCATAAAACAGAACCATAGGTGGAACTATTGCAATCTGTAGCCAATGTTTTGTAACCACAACAATTTGTTATTTTTATATTGAAATATGAGCTTAATCTCCTTTCAAGTGAAAATTAATTGACTACTTTTTTGTCGTATTTGTTTACTTATTCATATTGTGAAGGCGAGCATCTATACCTGTGAACATTTCATTGATTTGAAAAAGTAATTAAATAATAAAACTACTTCACAAGCCAATTTAAGAAAATGTAGTTTATTCTCCATCTTAGTCATTTTATTATTTCTTTTATGGATTCTGTATTGGAGGAAGATCTCTTTAATGGTTTTTATGAGCACAGATACATTGGTCCTCTGTGGTCAGAAATACTTTCTTGCATCCACTAAAATAGAAAAATATAATCCAATTTAGGGTCTGCTTTCATAATGTCTGTCAGAATCTAACTCCTATTAGAATACTGGTTTAAGATCAATAGAAAGGAAGGAAGGATATAAAACAAAAATATTATTTACCACATCTTTTCTGAGAGAACAGTATTTGTCATTTAATAGACCTTCAGTAAATGTTGGTTAACTGACTAAATGAATAAATAAGAAAAAGCTAATGTTTATATTTACTTTCCATTTTATATTTTAAATTTAAGTGTGCTTGTTTTGACTTGGGAAGTTTTGTTTTACTTACTTTATTCTCCTGAGCCTAATGGGAGATGAGAAAAATATTTACATCAGAATATCTCCAAACATATGAGTACAATAAGGTAAGGTTAAATTTGAGGGATTCTAGGCCCAAGAAATTCCTTTACTTTTGCCTAAGTATTCCTTTACTCTTGCCTAAGTATTCCTTTACTCTTTTCACTAGGAAAAATATTCTCAATTTGTCTTTATTTTCTGAGTGATAGATTCCCAAGGAATTATGTCTAAAATTGCCAAGAAGAAAGAAGACTAATTAATTATGCCAGTAAGCATTGTAATTGGTTGAAAGCCACAGATCTGTTCAAGAGTTCCTTAAGTAAAGTTTATTTTTCTCATAAAACGAGAACAGAGGTTGGGCATTGTTGAAGGTGATTGAATTATTCCGTGATCATTCAGGGATTC
Organism: Xerus rutilus; assembly: GCA_028644305.1. Lineage (NCBI taxonomy): Eukaryota > Metazoa > Chordata > Mammalia > Rodentia > Sciuridae > Xerus > Xerus rutilus. The sequence continues at coordinate 81,547,574 of CM053409.1, read as the reverse complement.
AGGTTCTTTCTGCATTTCTGCTTTATCATATAAAGAGTGTCACTTTCCTTTTTACTGGTTGCAAAAATACCAGCTGCTGCTCCTGGCCACATACCTGCTTTCGAGCCAGAAAAAATGTATGTATGGCAAAACAGTAATACCAGCCATCCTTGTCCTTTTCCTTTGGGAAAGAAAAAGCTTTAATCAGTCAACTTCTGGTTGGATTTCATTAGTCAGAATTTGGCCCATAGCTATCCCCAACTGCAGAGCAGGTAGAAAAATAATGGGTACATTTTAATTCCAGTGGGAGCAAACGTCCATAGAGAATACCCTTGAAAATGCGTATTGAACAAGCTAACTTACAGTGTCTGACACAGTAATCTTTAGCAAGTTTGTGAGTTGAACTATTTAAAAGATGGTTTCTAAGATGATTTATCAATCATGATATTTTGATGAGTTATAAACAATAATAATAATTCTATTTCTGAGTTTGGAGAAGTATCTGTGAAGCTAAATAGAAAAAAAATTAGGAATGGTTCTTTTCTGGATATGAAGTTATAGTTTTTTTTTCTTTTTATTATTTTTATTCAAAAATATTTTATAGGTACTATTTCATTAAAAGTGAAGGGTAGATTTTCTAGGAAAAGGATGCTGGAGATGTAAGTTCTTTATATTTTAATATCTATTAAATAAGTAGTTCTATATTATAAAACCAAGAAAATCATTAAACTATACTCTATATCTAGAACTATGAACCATCAAATGATATAAATAAGAAAAGAATAAGTTAAGGCAGCCTATCTCAGAAATATCACTCTAGTTAGATAGGTCTTTATATTTTTTATTTGCTATACACAGTTGAAGTAAATCCTATCTAAAGGAAACCATATATTGTTAGGCTTAGTGATAATAAAATATTTTCAAATTCAAAAAAAAAGCAATTTTAATTTGCTTTGTTCATTTTAAAATAGAAAGTCCAAGAATTTACTATTCCATCACATTGAACAGCCATACTTGCTTTCACTGTATTTAGATTTATAATTATGCCTATATCTATATGATTTCCTCTCGATATTCATATTCTAATTTTGGATTCATGGGATTAAAAGACATATATGTCCATATTAATTAAATGATTAACTGTTCACAAGAAACCAATAATTGATTTTAGAAGAACACATAGGCAAAGCAAGTTTTATCTGGTCTCGAGGGGCTAGAATTGGAATAATTCAAAAAGCAATAGAAAAATTTCAAAAGCAAAGACAGACAACACTGCACATGTACACAAAAATTATTTAAATATATTTGAAGAACACAAATAGGTTTAAACAGCAGTGCTATTTGTAACAAGCATGAAAATGGGTGAATTTTTGTATTTATGAATGTAATTTATAAATATGAATAAATAATATGAAAAGCACTAAAATCACAATTTTAATGGATAAAAAAAATTTAAAGACAAAATAAAAGTTGCCCATGTATTATTTAAAACAATGTTTCCATTAGTAAGCACAGAAATTCAAAAAGCATGAATGTTTCTTAACCTTTAAATTAGAAGTGACTTAAAAATACATAATATTTAATGCTAGTAAAATGCTAGTGCAAGATAAAACTCATACCATGTGTGTGGGAATTTAAATCATAATAAGGATATTAGCAATATTTATTGAGATACTTTAAAATGTTTATATCCTTGGACCCAATAACTTTACTAATTAAAAAAATTCACAAAGAAGTAGAAAAATAAATTAAAAACATGAAATTAACAAAAGAAGAGTGATTTCATCTGTTATGAATACTCCTGAAATGATCTATGTTCCTACTAAATTTTTTTAAAGAATGGTGAAATTCTCCTAATACTGGATGATATAGAAAACAAACAAACAGAAAAACTGTGAATTTGTAGAAACACAGTTCTCTTTAACTTTAGAGGAAGATGTTCATTTTTACAGCATAATATATGGATATTAATCATATTAGTGATGGCTTCTCTTACTTTGTACTATTGTGAATGATTCTTATTTTGATTTTCTGAAAATGGCAGTCCTAATTTTTATAATCAGGCAAATAAAATATTAAACCTTGAGTTTCAAACTACAAGTTGCTCAAGCTGTGGGAGTACATTCCCTTTAGGATATTCTTGAAACATCCAAGTAAGTGGCTTTGTAGGGAAATCAAAACTGAGAGGAGCATTCCCTGGAGACCTAATGACCCCAAACAACCCACCAATTTCCGCCCACATCAGTCATTCACAAATTTTTAACTACGTGTAAGCTTCTTGTCAGAAAGTATTCACAAGTCCAAGTATTTGAAGAGGGTTGATCATTTCAACTGATCTTCCTGGTCTTTTCTCTTTTCTCTTACTTTCATCATTTCCCTGCCTTGCTCCTTAATTTTTTCTTCTCATTTGTCAATTACTCCAGGAATCCTTACCTTAATCTCTTGTATTATTTCCCTTATCTCACCATTTCTATGCAGTATTTCTCAAACATTAACCTGTATTTGAATTACCTGTGCCATCTTTTTATCATACACTTCTGATTCTTTAGGCCTGGGGTGAGGTCTAAGATTCTTCATTTCTAACCAAATCTCTGGTATTGCTAATACTGCACTTTAAGTCACAGTAGTTTTCAACCCTAGATGCATATTAAAATTATTTAGTAGCCTTAAAAACACCAATGCCTGGATCTCAATCCCAGTTAGTCTGATGTAACACAACTGGGGTATTCCCTGAGCAACAGGATTTCTACAACCTTCTCATGTGAAAACATAACATGGTACAATGACTTGCACTTATTTACATGCCCATCATTCTTTTCCACAAGGCTCAAATTTACTAAGGGGGTGCAAATGATATATTTTGTATTTTTGTATATTTCACAATCCTATTGAATGAATGAAGGATGAATGAAGCAAAATCTAGAAGAAATGGCAGGAATGTATGCATGTGATTGAAGTACTAGAAGAGACTTAACTATGGGTATTACTGAAAAATGTAGCAAAAATTATGTTTACAATAGTATAATTTTTAATGGTTTTTGTTTTATGATTGTCTTCCAATAATTAAAATACCCATCTGTTATCCTTTTTATGTATCTTCAGATTCACCAAAATTTCACATTGCAGCATTAAGTGTAGATAGAATACACTATGAATCTTCTATATCTTTGGAATTTTGGTTATCTAGACTTTGTTGATAGGCACGGAGCTTTCAGAAAAGAACAAAATTAATGACAGAATTTAAAATGTCAATAATTAGATTGACTTCCTAATTAGAGAAAGCAAAAGTACAGTCAAAAATAATTTTTAAAAACAATGCAAATATTTTGCAAATATCTTTATTCCTATGTATTGTCCTACAAATGCTAATACATTGTTTGTACTTCTTAAGTTCCAGAATATAAAAGAGGAGCCCAAGAATATGTTGGTAAAGAATTTCCTTTAGGGTATTACTTTCATCATTTCCCCCCCACCCCACAGGTTAAGAAATATTTTTATTCTCCAAAGGTTTCTTTTTATACTTAAAGCATGTTAGTAGTCTTACTGAAAATTAATAATATGTGTAATCTTGTCTTGCGATGAGGTATATTATTGCATTTGCTATTTTTCATATTAGAGAAGAATATGCTTTTCCTTATTAAGCAAGTCAGATTTGCCTTAGACAAAACAATTTTCTGAACGACTTTAACTTCTTTTTTGACAGATATGCATTCAAAACTTCATAACATAACTGAATTAAGCAATCTTACCACAGCCAGAACAAGTCAGAAATGCATTAAGACTGACAGCTTTTATTCATTTTTCCTATTTAAACCTTGTAACAGGGCTCCCATGTCAGATCATTTTCATGATTCACCATAGATACTCTTCTTCACTCATAGACATTTCTTCACTCGTAGACAAGATTCACAATTTTAGGAACATGTACAGTAACATGAATAACAGGGAGCCCATAGTTTATTCCCTGAATTCCCAGTCAGTAGTAGTCTAGGACTAATGGTTTAATTTGCCCAAATTCTACTGGTGCCTGTTTATAATAGGGGCCATTGGGGATTCAAAGATGTGTGTAAGCCTTTCCAGAGTGTATCTCATACATGAATTTACACACCCATTAATCTCCTAACCTCGGACAATTAGAGGGTATTAATGGCCTGATGATTAGTGATCAAGGACTAAATTGACCAGTATAATTTATATCCAAAATGATGAATTCTTGTAATGAAAGAGGAAGCTATTTACAATTATACTAGTATTCTCAGTGTTAACCTGGATTGTCTCAGGGTAAACTAGATGTAAGTAGCTGCTATAACTATGGAATGAATGCGTTTCCGGACTGACATTTCTGAATGTGCAATCATACTCACAAAATGAGTTCTCTCCTCATTTTACTGAAATAAACAAATACTAAGAAATAAGTAGTTCACCATCCTTTTTATATACCTTCAGTCTTTAAATTCTTTTAAAGAGTTTGAAAGATTGAGAAGTCTTCCAGAGTCTTTTGTCTTGTATTTTTATGATTCAAATTCAGTTGTATATGTTCAGTTTTTTAAAAGTAATAGAAAATCAATGACCAGGTTTAATTTTATTTTTACTGTATGTATATACCTAAGATGTACAGAATTTTTCAGATATACACATAGAGTGAAAATGGTGACTACAATTTAAATAAATTGACATTTCCATTTCCTTCCACCTTCTGTACTTAATGTATGCATGGACATTAAAAGAACTTTGGATAGACTCTTAGCAAATTTTCATTATATAGTACATCATTAATTATAGAACTCATGCTGTATGTTAGATATCTAGAACTTCAAATTTGTACCTTTATAATTACTTTTCTCCTTTCACAACCCCTGCCAACCCCTGGTAATCACTGTTCTACTCCCTATTTCTATTTATTGGACTTTTCTTTTTGTAGATACCAAATGTAAGTGAGGCCATATAGCATTTTTAAGGTATCTACCTTGTTTCACTTGGCATGATGTTTTGCAGGTTCATTCATGTCATCAAAAAAGACAGTATCTACTTTTTCAAGCCTGAATGATATTCTAGTGTGTGCTCATGAGCATGTGTATATGTATTTGTGTGTATATCAATTTCATTATGCATTCATCTACTGACAGATATGTGAGTTATTTCTATATCTTAGCTATAAATGGCCACCTTTTAAATAATGTTACTTTTCATTTCCTTGCTTATTTATATTTCTCATGAGTTTCTATCAAGCAAATATAGTAGAAATTAAATTCAGTGCTTAGCTCCAATTATTTCTAACTTTTAAATACTGTTAAATATTATAAATCTATTTGTATGGAATAATGGAAAATGACACTACTTCGAATTTAGGACTTGTAACTTTGTGCCACAACATTCAACATAAAGATGTGCTTAAGAGAAATTGATAATTTAGTATGCACAAGCAGTTCTTTCATTTTTTTCTATAAACATTCCAGAAAATATGTTTTAAAGTTTTTATGTTGAATGGCATTATGACTTAGTGAAAGGATTCCCTGAAGGATTTATATTTATATATATATATGTAATATATAAGGATTTATATATATATATATATACATATATATATATATAAATGTGTGTATGAAATAAAATATTAAGCTTTCTTTCTACAGACACTGGTTCCCTTGAGCCAAATCAAATCTAGATAAGTGAGTAAAAAATATCTTCATAGATTACCAGAAAAAACACCAGTCCTTTCTAAGAATTTCTAAAATTCCCAAAGATTCAGGAACCTCCAAATTTCAATGACCTATCACAGTGGCCAGATGGATGATGAGGATAGCACATGTGCTATCTGGAACTGAGGGTTCTGTGACTCACTAAGCTTCAGGGGGTAGGGTAAAGAGAGGTCCGTCTCCTTTCCACCAAGAGGACCACATCACTTGCAGAGTGTTAGTACTTTCCTGACTATCAGCAGCCAAGAGCACCCAGCCACTATCTAAAACTGCTGAACAAGGATGAATCATGAAGAAGGGAAGTAAGAGAATGGGGGCACTCAGCTAGCTCCCAGGGCCTGATTGTCAGGCACTCTTGAAAAGGGAAAATGTGGTTCAAGGAGATGGGGAAAGCTACAGGAACCTCTCAGGGTGCATCTATATGATGAGTAGTGGGCATTAACAACAGCCAGTAGTAGCTCATGGTGCAATCGCTCCATGTAATTGCTCTTCATCATTTTATGAACACCCTCACTAGTTCCAGCACCAACTACAGGGTGGCTAGCAATTAAAAGTCAGGTAATCAGAGATAGGTTAATTTGTTTCAACCTAAACAAACAAGTCAGTTTGCTCATAGGGTTTGTCATTTGAGAACGCAACTTGGCAAGAGTTTCTGAGAACTAGTTCCACGGGGAAGTCTTCAACCAGGAACTCCAAATTAAGTCAACTGAAGGGATCTCATAATGAGTCTAGGGAGGACTTTGGGCAAATGGCTGATAACCATTCTGCCTGATCCATGAAAATCCATGGATACACAGTAGTATATTTGTGACTTCTCTTTCTATGGTTTCAATTATCTATTGTCAAACACAGTCTGAAAATATTAAATTGAAAACTCCAGAAATAAATAATTTGTAAATTTCAAATTATATACCATCCAGAGTAGCATGAAGAGACTGCTCCCTCACACCTAGAACATGAATCATCCCTCTGTCCAGCATATCCATGCTGTGTAGGCTACCTGCCCATTTATTACTCATGTGGTAGTCTTGGGTATCAGATTAGCTGTGGTGATATCACAGTATTCATGTTCAAACAACTATAGTTAGCCGGGTGCGGTGGCACAAGCCTGTAATCCCAGCACTTAAGGAGGCTGAGACAGGAGAATAGCGAGTTCAAAGCCAGCCTCAGCAATGGCGAGGCGCTAAGCAACTCAGTGAGACCCTGTCTCTACATAAAACACAAAATAGGGCTGGGGATGTGGCTCACTGGTCAAGTGCCCCTGAGTTCAATCCCCAGTACCAAAAAAAAAAAGCAGCTATAGTTTCCTAATACCATAACATAACACAGTGCCTATAATATTCACCTCATTTTATCTCATCACATAGGCATTGTGGAAGAAGGGTGAGTATAGTACAATAAAATATTTTGAGAAAGATTGAAAGACCATATTCACATAATTTTCATTGTAATTGTTCTATTTTATTATAATTATCTAATTATATTTAAACTCTTTGCTTCATTTGTAAACTAAACTTTGTCATAGATATATATGTATAGGAAAAAGCATAGTATATATAAGATTCAATTTTAGGCATCCTCTGGGGGTCTTGAAACACATCCTTCACAGATTCCAGGTAAAGAGGGGCTACTGTATATACAACAATGGTTTTAGCAATAACATAACAAGAACTATTTTGTTATCCATCACTACCTTGGTTAGTACATTTAGGGAGTCCTCTTGGTCCTGAGTAAGTTATACTATAGTATTATCTACCTCTGCTATAGTCAGTCAAGACAAGTTGCATACCATTTTATAGGGCATGCACACTTATGCTTGATCTGAGGACACAGACAGAAGAATGGAACTAACTGTCTGTTTTCCTGGCAAGGTGTGTCAGGCAACTCTGCAGTGTGTGAGTAGTCAGGGGCTGTTCCAGTTTAGAATGTGATTTTGCACAAACTTCTGATAACCCCAAATTCTGAAACAAGATGCCTCATCAGAGGGCGATAGGCATTCTGTAAGCCAGTACAAATGGACTAATCTATTTTCAACAGTTACAGCTTTGCTTGGTATTTGTGTTTTATATTGCTTCTGGGGATTGAACATAGAACCTTGTGCATATTAGGCAGATGTTCTACCAACAAGCTGCATCCCCAACTGCTGCAGGAACATCTTTGGAATTGGGCTCTAGGTAGCCAACAGTGGGTCAAAACATCCACTATAGGTTATTTGGTCCCTTCTGGTAATATGGCTATTCATTTGTGGAGCCTACTGATCCCTCATTGTATTGGTTGGGCACCATCTTTTATTTTGAGGATTTGATGATTGAACTTCTTTGAGTCCATCCAGTTTTTATTAGTTGAGTTCATAAGCACCTGTGTGAAAATATGCAGTTAGGTCCAGTGTCACATGTGGTCTTCTAGCCATAAAATAATCACTCCCAGTGCACAATAGCAAACAACAAGTTGTCATTTGAAGATGCACATCCAGTGACTGCCTCAACAAAATTATACATCCAAAATCCAAGAGGTCTTCATATCTAAGAGTTGATTTTCTGTTGTCACAGACTCTAATCAGCATTGCATGGATGTTTGGGACACCTGTAGTTTCATGAGGCTAATGGGTCCCAAAGTTTGCAAAGGTTCATTGGTTGGATAGCATTAACCTGGGCTACAGCTCTTAATTTGGCTTATAACACCTGGTGCTACAAAAAGCCATATTGAAAATTAATGTGTCAATATGACTGAGGGGACCACGAGCATACTCAAGTGGAATACATGCTCTCTGCAGTACTCAAAGACATCCCCTAGATGTTGGTACTCATTTTTATTAATCAGTAGCACCTGACTAACAATTTTTGTTTAACTGTATATAAGATATTTGTTTGGCTTTCCACCCAGGTGGCCCCTAGGAATAGCACCTGTTATGCTTTTCCCCAGACTGTAGTCATTGCACCAATGACTAAGGACAGTACCATATTTTTCAGTATGCTTTCTCATCGGGATGTTACTGATATAATAATGGTTGACTTTGGGTATAGTTGGGCTTGTTGAAGGACAATGCTACTTACTAGTGAAAGAGTCACAGGGTATAGTTGGGCTTGTTGAAAGACAAGGCTACTTACTAGTGAAAGAGTCACAGTTTTATGTGAACACAAATTGATCCTGACCCTCATTTTGAGAAGGAATTGAGAACAATGACATTGGCCAAATCAGTAACTATGTACCAATCTCCAACATGAGTTGTAGCTGTCTCAGTAATGGTGATAATATCTGCCACCCAGAGATCAAGGGCATTTAGCTTGACATAGTTGACTGTCAAATTCCATGTCCCAAAGACCATTCTAGTCAGCCAAATCAGTGTGTTGAATTATGAAAATGTTGAAGAGCCATACTGAATTAGCCAAGTAGTAACTTTTCCCCCAAGAGTAATTCAGTATTACTTCTGTTGGACAATGTGCTGAGTTTGGACAATTTTGGAGGCAGTAGAGAAAGCAAAGGGCTAACTGCAATGGCTCTAGTCTGTGTTAAATTGTATGCCTTTTGAGGCAGTGAGGGTGTTCAGTACTAATATGGCCAAAATGTGAAATTTTATGTTTTCATTGGTAAGAACAGTTACCAGTATCTGAAATGACCAAAGGGACCCACTTATAATCACTCGAGTATCTTTTTGCCATAGGTAACTGCATCTCCCTCACCCACTCAAAGTCACTATCTTTACTTTTTATGTACAAACTTCTGAGATTATAGTCACTTCGACACTGGTATCTAATAGTCCTATAACTATAAAGCACCATATTCCCCTTTTATTGGCACTGGAACTTAGGGTTTCTAGTTCTATTCTGAGACCTTGGACACACTCCTAATCATTTTTTTCTATAAGGGGCTGAGGTCAAGGCAAAAGCCAAAGGCTTCTCAATCCTGTCTGATTATCTAGGCTTATAATCAGAATCTTCATTCTCTCCATCATTTCAGTCTAGATAGAGACATATTTTAGTCATCTATCAATTCTCTTGCTCTGGACTGGGACTTACATGGCAACAGTGCAAGACTACATCCTTCCAGTCTTGTGAACTCTCTATGATCTATTTTAATAATGCAGATAAAAGCCTTGGTTCCTAATTTAGATGGGCATCTGTCGGCCCTATTTATTTGAAAAAGGTCCTTGGTAGAAACTCCATCTTTTTCAATATTTTTTACACCTTGTTTGAACAACTATAGCTACATTGCTAGCCAGGTGAAACATATTGCAAAGGTCCTACCCCTTTGAGTGGTTTCTCCATTTGTTCCTTGACTTAGGTTACCCATCCTGGAATTTTCACTCTGCACGTCCTCTTCTGGCCGAGGCCAAGATTGTTGCTATTGTTTTGTCATTTCCCCCTTTCCTCTTGGAGAAGTGTTGCTTTGGAGGTTTTCTACTACCTCATTCTCTGTCATGCCAGCAGAGAGTAGGAGAAGCAAAGAGTTCATGAACTGAAGTGACTCATCCCTCACAAAGGCTTGCAATACAGTTTGGAGCAGGTTAGTTTCATCTCTGTTCTGCCCGGAGACCAGGACGTAAAATTAAGTACTTAGTTAAGAGTGCCATGATGCCTCTTGTACTGTCTTCCAGGGAGTCTTACTCTTAGGAAAATCACCATCTGTGGGATACATCTGTCTCCTAGTTCTAGTCATCCAGAACAATAGTAGCATCATTTTTTCTCTGTCTTAATACTTTTGGTTGTTTTGTTTGGTTTAGCCAAAATATATAGTATTAAGTACTCATTGGCTAGATTTTCCATACTGCACCTTTTTATCTCATACATTTGGGTCTGAAAATCTCTCTCTTCAAAAAGGAGAATGTACCATCTAGGCAACATGCGATTCATCTAGCTGTTGTTAGTATTTGTCCTTTAGCTCTTGATGTCTCCCTCAGAATATGATCTAATTTCAACAATATTGTTTTCAGCAGTATGTCAGCACTTCTTGAAAACAGGTCTTCTATGAGACCTGCAAGCTACTGGCTCTGGCTTGGAGCTTCCTATCTGGGCTCTCATATTTTTTTCCCAACATTGTCTACAACCTCTGGAGCAACATGGGAGTTGATTAGGGGTGGGGTGATAGCAACGAAGAAGCAGGATCTACCTGTCCTACTCTTTTTAGGCTCTACCTGTTATATCTCAGTCTTCATCCATTATACTAGTTTCACTCTAATGACAAGATTATCTATATCCCATTTATTTCCATGAGGCCAAAGGGAAGCCAATACCTCAATCAGTCCATGAACCCCCAGCAAGTCTACATCACCAAGGGATAATGGAACTGACAACATTTTGCATCTCACTATTTAATAGTTTGTTCCATTGATGATCCTGCTCACTGCACCAAACTCTCAAGCAGAATACTCCATAGATTGTCAGTTTCAGAGGAGAAATCCAGCTACCAGAATAACAGATTTTCATCATGCCAACCACAAGGAACAGGGGTCCATATGCTTCTGCTCATTGTGTCACAGTATCAGAGTTTCCCAAAGAAACAAAAACAAAACAGAACATAGTCAAGCTTGAGCAATACTTTATTCACACAGAGAGGAGACAGAGAAAGATCACCTCTAGTAGTGGGCATGTGTCCCCCATGGCTAGCAGGTTCCTCCTGAAAACTGATGTAAGGCAACTGACCTACAGCAGAGGAACCTGGAGCCCCAGCCCTTCCCCAGTGGAAACTGAAATGCTGAAAGCTGGTAGCACTCCTGAAGGCCATTAATGTACACACTTAACAGAACAAAGGAGAACAGTTAGTTTAGAACAAGAAAAGATATTACCACACAAGGCAATAAGCCCACACAGACAGGAAGTCTCTTTATCTCTCAGTACAGAAATATTCCAGACCCAAGACTCATTCTTCTGTTGCTGAGAAGGGATGAAAATTTACAGCATGTGACAGCTTCCTGCCAATAATTATAATCTATATTACATCTATAAAACTTCTCAGTACATCTCTTTCAGGCATTTTAGGATGTTTCTAAAATGATCAAGTCACAAAATAAGAACATACAAACTGATACATAAGAAAAGGGCCATCCATTCTTAGCTTTTCTATCACCTCCAATATATTCTAAAGATATTTGTTTGGAAAGAGAATTGTGTTATTTTTATTCCATTGACACTGTTTGTGATTTAGTAATAGTGCTCTTACTGTCAGTATTTAGAAAATAAAATCTAACTGCCTAACTGATTAGAATAACCCCTGTACCAAAAATGCTATTTTGTAAGAAGAAAAGGATATTCTAACAGTGTGGCTGTATGAAAAAAAAAAAAACTGAGCCATCATAAGCATCTTTTGAGAGCTGTCAGAGTGCTCAAGTGAAGAGAATAAGGAACTTATAAAGCAAAGAAGGTCAGAGCAGGGAAAAGTGTAAATTAAAATCAGGTAAGGCTTAAGCAAAATGAAAGAGCACTTTACAAGAAAGTCCAAATCTAGTTACACAATACATCATAGGCAGGAAGCCAAGCAAAGAATCAATGAAAACCAGCAATGATCAAGGTGGATTCAAGGATGGAAAAATATAGAAAAGAGTAAATGTTTAACGCTGATTTTTACTGAAAGCCTGAGTGACGTTTTTACTCCCAAATTTTCTTAGAAGAGGAAAGGTCAGAGATATTAGAACAAACATTCTGCAATCCATAAGTGTTATTAATCCTATTAAAAGGTAGAAAAAGTAAAAAATAAATGTGCACAGGTGTTTTAAAACATTTTAAAGATGCAATGGAAAAATGTTAGTCTACATATTGGCAAAATAACATAATTGCTAGATATTCTTATCTATAAAATAAGAATTGAAAATAGTGTTCTCATTGAAAAACTGCTGTGAACATTAAACATAATTAGAAGAGTTCTGGGCATATTTTAAAAGTTCAAACAATATTATTATTGTTGATGTTTAGTAAACCCAGAGAATCTAAAGGATATATATTAGGTAAATCCTATAAACAACAAAGGTCGAAACATAGTAAATGTTATTGATACCTGCACAGCAGCTCTTTCTCTGCCACCTGGATGACTTTTCTGAAGGCACTTCACTTTTCTTAGCTTTTGTCCTCATTTATAAAAACGATTCTGGATTCAGCATTATATAAACATCAGGGCAAGTTCTAATACCAAGACAAAATTCTGGGATATACTCTCAAAGGCAGAGTCTCAAGTTAGATCTCTATGGCATGTTGATGTATGATGATGAGTATATTAAACTAGTCCTACAAGATTTGACTCTCTTTTCTCATCTCAAAACAATACCTAACAGAAGATATAGTTCATCTTTGGCAATCATTCCTCTCAATATTGGAAAAGTATTCACTTCTATTTGTCTATCTATCTGTCCATCCACACTGTGTGTGCGTGTGTGTGTGCGTGTGTTATACTCATGTTTGCTATACCACTGAGCAACATCCTCACATGCTCAGCCTTTTTTTATTTCTTTGAGAAAGGAAGGGTGCCGAGTCTCCAAAGCCGGCCTCAAAGTTGTGATCCTCCTGCCTCAGCATCCAGAGTAACTGGAAAAAATATATTTTTATTTGCATAATTCTGTTACTTGCCAATCTCTGTACTATTTTTAAGTTAAGCAAAATTTATGAGGGTTATTCATATTGGAGAACTGAAGTTGAGTGTCATCAGATGGCACTAAGGTGGTGTCATTGAAAACTTGGAGAAGGGAAAGAATTTTGTTTACAGTTTGTAAATATATGATGTGAAGCCCAGTCATTAATTCAAAAAGACAGTTTAAGTGTATGTGTTTTAAGGTCACTGCTTTATTAGAATTATCCATTTAAATGTAATTATAACTTCTCTGGGAGAAAAATAAACACATATGCCAGAAAGATGGATGGATCTTATTTTAATTTGCATTCATTTTAGTTTTTAATTTGCATTTTCCCTTCTCTAAATAAATTCAAACTTTTTTTTTCATATCGCTAAGGGAGAGCAAATCTTCAAGTCTACTAATCAAATGGGTCCATTGCTTCATGAACCTCTCCTGCTTTCAATCACTTTCACTCCAAACTATACAAACTTGCATAGCCTAAGGAATTCAAATTATCAACTGAGGTTGTAATAAAAATGGTATTATTTTTAAAAAGTTTTGTTAGTTGTTTTTGGACCTTTATTTAATTAATTAATTTATAGTGGAATTGAGAATCGAATTCCGTGCCTCACATGCTAGATGAGTGCTCTACCATTAAACCACAACTCCACCCCAATAATGGTATTATTAAATCACCATTATTACTATATGTTAGGTCAATTTGGTTCTCTCTGTGGACAGGTACTGTTGTAAAGGGCTTTATGTGTATTAAAACAGGTAAACCTTACAACATGCCTGAGCATGGTAACCATTGTGATGCTTGTTTCATAGGTGAAAAATTGAGGCTCAAGGAGATTTGAATGACCCAGGGTTCTGGCAGAAACCAAGTGGCAGACACAGAGAGGGTTATCTAAAACTAACTGAATGCAGGGTATGCTTACAGAGGGATAGGCAAGGTTAAGAGAACCAACAGGGATGGTGACGTACAGAAGCGCTGGTATAGCTGGGAAACATTGTCTTTTGCAACCTCAAGAAGCATATTAATAATGACTTAATAATTCAGAGGATAAAAATATGATAATCTAAAATGATGCTATCAAATTGCCAAACAAGATTTGTTAGCAAATTGTTGATGGCTAATATATCATCCTCCCCACCCCCCCGGCCAAAAGAACATAATATAATAAAAGAATTCTAGGACAAAAATAGGGTCTTTTATTTTTAATTCTATACCTGTAAATTAGGTCTGAACCTTTTACAATGTTAATTGATTAAGTATTTTTCTGATAATTTAAAGTTATGAAGAAAACAGAAAAACTTAGAAAATTTCACCAAACTTCTATTTTGTGGCATGTATAATCAGTGTTCAATATTTGACTGATTATAATTTTCAAAAAAGCATAAGATTCTATAGTTACTTCCCATGCACTTTGGCAGACAAAAGATGTAGCAACTCAGTCGTTGTACACATTTTCCATTAAAATTACATTTTTTAAAATATTTACAGTATCCACCAGCTTTATTTATTATCATCTTTTTTTTTACAATAGGATATATTGAAAGATTGACAGTGTAGTAAATAACCAGTCAGCCATTATATAAACAAAGAATACTACTGGAAGATTAATATTTTAATAGCAAATAAACTAAGGTATACTACTAGAATCAGAATGCTTTGTTAGATATCTTTTCCATTATTCCCTACAACTGAGTTGAAATATGAATTTTGAAACGAATAGCCAGCAATAGTAAACATATATGAAATGTATAATAGTTTGGAGACATTAAAATAAGTACTAGTAAATGTCTCATATTATGACATTCATCAAATAATATAACTATGCAAATTTTATCTTAAATTTTCTTATTTTTCTTTAACCCTGGTTTAAATGTGTGGGCAAAAAACTGTCAGAAAATGGTTTTCTAAAATAGCCTATAGAAATAATGACTATATGTTAAATATGGTTGTGCAATCTAAGCTTCATATATCAAAAATAAGAATAATTAATACACTATTAAGTAATAACATATACATTATCTGTGATAGATAACCTTTTATGTTATAGAGACTGCACATTCTTAAACATGGCAAAGCATCTGATCTTAATTCAGTCAAATACAGACCAAACTAAAGTAAATTTAATGATTTTTAATTTAAAGTTTTAATCCAAATTATAGTCTTTACATAGAAATATAATAAATTCCAGTATTTTCTGATCCTATCCTAGAAAATACAAGTTTTTCCAAGAATTCTGCCTTGTGTATTGCTGTTACCCATTGGTAACTCAGTGCATATCATTTAATAAACAATGCATGTCTGAAAAAAATGAATATTAAAAATGTATATTCCTAAAGTTTTTACTCATTATGACATTGCATACCTACTTGACATAAAAGTACAGTCAAGAGTTCTTTCCAAAATAGATCTTTAATCTTTAATGTTTTCCTAGTTTTTAAAATCTGTTCACTTTGTTACTTTTGAAAAAAAATACTGCAAGTTTTAGTTTTAAATTAATATTTTTTCTTTCTTTTATTTTCAAGAAAAGACAAACTTATTAGTTTAAGAACCATAATCTTTCATTTCTAATCTTTAATCTTATTCTGAGAACATTTTACTTGTCCTCATACAGCTTTAAATTTACTTCTTTTTCTTTACTCTGAATTCTATTTTGTGTCTACTTTTATAAAATTTATTTGTATACTCTAGCTACTACTTTTACTACTGCTCTACTGAATCGGATTTTCTAAAATCAGCACTCCCAAATATATAACTGCTTGTTTCATACAATAAGGATACACTCATTTCTAAAGTGCCAGTTCAGCACTATGAAGTAGAAGTTTTGAATAGCATGGCATGAAAAAAATTGTAGACTCTTAAATTTCACTTTATTGTTATCATAGCAATTCATTATAGTTGTTATTAAGTTAGGAGAAAACAATTTCTACCAGCATATCATTCTTTCCCCAATGAATACAGATGTATCAAATCTTAATTTGCATACCAAGACAATAATTAGAATATTTAATTATATATGATGAATAGTAAATTACTAAACATAAAACACTGGTTCTAGAGGGATAGGTATACATTAATTATGTAATAGCTATCTTTTAACCTTTCTCTGGTTGTGTGCTTTGAATTAAAATAGTATTAAATAGTGGTCTGGGGATATTTTTGACCATATATTTGTCAAAAACTTCTCCAACCTGTGGGATATTGCCATCCAATAAGCCACTGCTAGTAGTCCTGATCTAGCCATACAGTTGAAAATTAAAGCACAACCTCTCCTCCATGTCTTCTAAAGATCTTAAGAGTCATTGAATTTATATTAAGTAGTCCTATTTTGTCCAATTCTATATATCATACAAAAGCATGGATATAATTAATAAGTGCAAATCCCATTGGGTCTATAGAATATTTTGTTTGGCATGTTTGCAGAGTGTGCTTGTTCATGGTTGTAATATAAGTGTAAATGTTCATTATACGCTTATAATAGAGCTACCTGGTCATTTAAAAGACCAGGTCAAGTAAAAAATCAGATAATGATAGATTTCTTTTTTCTACTTAAATATAATAGTTCCAAAATAATAAATTAAATACCTAAGAACACCCTTTAAGAAGGACTTGACATTTATAATAAATTAATATAACGAGAGAGATACTAACTTTATTTTATAAATAGAAGTCTAATACTAATAAACTATATAATATAATATTTAAGAATATCATTAGGAAAAATTTACACTCATGTGTAAATAAGCTTGTGCAAATAAATACACCAAATTCTTTTTCTAAGGTCAACATATTACTCATCTAAATGACCACATTTCATTCATCTTCCAAAGCATGACCAATAGCCAGTATATTCCAATGATAATTATATTCCAAAAATATGCCTATTAAAATTTTGACAAAAACATTTGAAAAACCAAGCCTTTATACGTAATATCTGTGGTCACTCTCTAGTCAGCTCTAGTACTGACAACTATTTTTTCATTGATTTTTACTTTGATGTCAGTTTTTAAGGGAATATTTTTCTGCCTCTATATTTTAATACTATTTTTCTTCTTACCATTTACATTATACTAATGTGAAGGTACCCAGAAAATGTAGCAAATAACTCTAAAGTTTGCTTTTCTTGCAAAGAGCAATAAAGTCCATATCTTAGGTTGGGTTAACTGAAATAGCTATGTGCATAGCATGCAGTATACTGCCATGAAAGTAGCATGTGTTAAGTATTTCAACATCATTGTATCCCTTTTGACACCTTAGTAAATGAGAAATTATTTTAAAGAAGTTGTAAACAAAACCTTATTCTATTTTTGTTTCTTTTCCAAATCCCTTGGCAGGTACTTATCTCACATGTAATAGCAGAATTACCTTATCTGATAGTTTAGTGTTGTACCAAATCAACTTTCTTTTCCATTCCTGTCATTAACTCTTTGATTTGCCTTAGTAGTGGGATTTTCAGATCTAATAATGGGTTTCTATCATGTTTTATGTTTAATTTCTGTAAAAAATGACAGGGTTAAGATTCTACAAACCAGTGTAACTATGATCGAATTTTTTCCTGAGTACAAAACAAGTGTTAGATGACAATTACCACAATGCCAAAGGAATTTTGTTCACTCTTAGATGCGTGTTTTTAGGATCTAGGGAGAATTAATAAATAATTAATTACTGTGTGAAGTCTGCTTTCTCACTTGACAGTTCCTTTTAAAAACAAACAATACTCTTGGGTTCCTCTTTAAATAGTTTTATTAATGTTGACACATATCTAAATTATCTTTTATATTCTAGGAATACATGATTTAAGTTTAATTACCAAATATGTAAAACAGAAGCAAATTTTACAATAACCATGCAAAATAATGGTTATTTTTATTATTTAATTTATTATTTAATCATAAATATAATCATTATTGACAATAATCCACATATATATATTGAAGTATTTTTGGACTTATTTGCTTCTAAACCATTCCATTCACAAGCAAACTCTATAAATATAAATGTAACCACTGAAATGTTTTTCTGAAAGTCAGAAGAGTATTTTTGTATGTACTCCTAATAAATATATAGAATCTGATTAGGAATTTAAAATTTAAATTCTAACTTCATCATAGGCTTCTTCTTTAACTTTGAAAAATTACTGTAGTTTTCTACTTGATTTTCTATTTTTGAAGTTATGATATTCATTTATTTAACATGCATTTTAAAAATTGACAGTTTATGCTCTTATAAAATTGTTCTCAATTCTTATAAAATAGAATGTTTCTTGGAGCACAGATTGTACAGAATCTAGCTTTCTTGAGACAGGAACTTAGTCTTCCAAATTTCAGATTCTCTTAAAAATCCCCATAACACCCTTTGGCTGGATAATTTTTTGTTGCTCCTTAGAAACTGTGTGTGTGTGTGTGTGTGTGTGTGTGTGTGTGTGTGTGTGTGTGTGAGTTCTGTGGGTAAATGTGTTTTGTGTTTTAGATCCCACAGTTTCTTATCCAAGGAATATATAACCATATTCAAGCATATTTAATCATTTATGTAAGCTAGCCTTTTTAAATTCAGGAAAGGACCAAAAAAGAGTTTAGGTTGGAGATGGATTCCCCAAGGCCTGAAAAGCATTCCTCTGCCTAGAACCACCACTAGTGGTGATAAATGTGAAAGACTTCTTTCACCTTTAAATGGGAAGATTCTTTTCATACTACAAAGCTTCTTGGAAGGCCTGAAGTAGCCTTTTGAGAAGATTATGTGAGTCCTTTTCTTGTGTATTTTTATCTAAAAGGAAGTCTTAAGAATACTAAGTGTTCATCAGCGTCAGACCCATCCCAAGGTGCTCAGAGAAGAGAAAGCCTATAATGTAGGATATATTTGTATGATTTGATGATTTTGTTAGAAAACTGCGTGTAGTTTTATATCTTTTTAATTAAAAGGGAAATTTATTCTAGAATTTTTTTTGTCTTCTTAATAAATTGCCAAATTATGCATAAGCTCCTTGAAACCAAGAAGAAAAATTATCATTTGATTTTTCTACAGTTGTGCCTAGGTCAGAAAACAAAGGTTTTATTCTACATATTTCATGAGGAACACATGGCCTTTAGGGAACAACATGGTTTAACTGAACTTAGTCAATAATAGATTGCAATTCCCTGTTTAATTTATTAGCCACCTGTTTCATTCTTACAGTATAATAGAAAAATTAGGATTCCATCACCCCATATGCTCATTTTGTATTCTGAATATTCAGAGGAACGTTTCAAATCAGATAAAACCTCAAAAGTTGAAATTAAGGATTAACAAACATTCATAACTTTTAAGAAGATTAGATATAAATTTCATCTTTGATTATTTATTATATCTTTATCCTAATAAACTTGTATTACAAAATTCAAAATAAATAGAGGAAAAATATGCCAAGAATTCCTCAAATCTTGTGTTGCCTTCACACCAATATAAAAACAGTTATTATAATACTTGAAGCTTAAGTTTTATCTACCTAAAAGAACACTGTGAATTCCACCAATAATTGTTAACTTGAATGAAGACAAAAATATCTGGGGTGTTCTCAATAAAGGATAGTATCCACAAAGACAACAGGCATCACTCTTGACTTTCATATAAAATAGTGCTCACACCCAAGCCCAGTCACTCAAAGTGCACCCATCATATGGATAATTTAGCCTCCCCTCCACCAAACATGAACACATTTTCACACATACTCATGTGGTAGGCAATGGACACATTTGTGAAGACATATCAAATAAGTGGCAGACATGTGACTAGAGATTTTGATACCTCTTTTTTGTACTTGTGTCAGGAAGCCTTTAGTTTCATTCCAGAGTCAGAGATATTCTATGAGGTGCACTCTGGAGGCAATTTGAATTAGTCTGGCTTTCCAAAGGGATGGGGTTCAAGGCATGAACTCTTGCTACTAGCTTAGCATTGAAAGCTCCATACCAGCAGGTTTGAAACATGATCTTGCACTTTTAAGTATATATCAAATAAATAAAACTTTTCATATGAATATGTTTGTTCAGATGAGTGAATAGTTTAAATTATTGGCCAAAAACTCATTTCACATTTTGATTAACATTAACTTAATGTTTTAGTTAGCTTTTGCATTACTGTGACCACAATACCCCACAAAAAAAACATAAATGAGGGAAAATTTATTAAGAGGTCTTAGTCCATAGATGGTCAATTCCATTGCTCTGGGCCCAAGGTGAGGCAGCACATCATGGCAAAAGGGCCCAGTAGAGGAAAGCTACTCAGCTCATGATGGGATTAGGAAACAGAGACAGGGAGGGTATTGCTAAAAGGGGGGTTCGGCGGGGGATGCCACGTGGGTTCTGCTCGATGAGTTGGGGTCCAGAAAAGACGAGGAAGGGGTCTTCAGGGAGGAAGATGATATGGGATCTCTCTGGATGGTGGCGGTCTGCAGAGCCAAATTCCCCAGGCCCTGGGGTGTATGTAAAGAATCTATTCTGCCTCAGTGAGACACAGAAACACTGGAGCGAGATGCAGAAAACACCATTTATTCCAGAAAGTACAGAAGCTTAAATGCACTTTTGGACAAATCAGATCCAAAGGTCACAAACAAATGGGTGCTCTTTGGCAAGAGCACAGTCTATTAGCATAGAATGGAGAAGGATGGAAGGGAGGGGTTGGAAGGTATGGAGAGTACTCCTACATATCCCCCTTTTTACTTTTATTTGAAATGTCAGTGGGGCCTGTATGGCCCATAAGCAAGTGTGTTGGAGGGCTCTGTGATAATCTCCTCATGGGAGAGAATCATTCTGCTGGATTTTCCAGACTCCTACATGCTGCATATGATAGAGGGGGGGTGCTAACGAAACTATAATCTGTCTTAGGTTGTGCTCCTCTGAGCACTTACCCATCATCAATTATCAGCTCGTGCACAAGAGAAGGGGCAAACAAGACTGTGCCTGGCTTAGGTCATGCCCCTCTGGGCATTTTACCTGTCGTTGGCTGGCCAGCCTGTATGCTCTTGCCCCGAAATGAGCTCTCTCCCAATAGAAGGGATGATGAGGTTGGGAGGGGTTGGGAAGGGAAGGGGTTTGGGGTTAGGATCGGTCAAAGCTACAAAGCCTTGCATCTCTGGTGAAGATGAGGTGGGCGAGCTTCTTACATGTTCTTGAGGGCTGAGATCCATGTGGCAGGATTTTCTTGTGTTCCTGTGATTCCTTAACAATATGAACTGAGAGAGCTTGTTTAGTTTGACAAAGAGAAAGACCAGAAGAAGTCTTAGAATCCTGAGCCCAATGATAACCCAATTGGATGGATCCAACAGAGTTGATAATTTACTCCACACGTTTTGAAGAATAGAAGGGTCAAAAGACAACATTAGCTTTGGTTTAAGTATTCACAGAAGGGGCTTCTTACTTTAGGTGGGGCAGGTTGTCTTCTTGAGAGAGGCTTGGATGAATATTCCTCCTGGGATCCAAAGGGGCTTAGACTCCATGGGGGGGAAGACACAAGCATAGCCTCGCCCTTGTGTGAGCAGAGGGTCTGGGCCTTTCCACTGAAGGGTTAACAGGGTATTTCCATTGCACCAAGGGAAAGAGGGGTAGGGAAGGTAAATGGACACCAGTGTCGGATTGCTGCATTGAGGCCTTGTTTGTCAAAAGTGAGGTAGTTGAGGGTAAATAAAGCATCCAACAATCTCAAAGAAGGGCCCTCTGTACCATGAAGGAGGAGAGGACCGACGGAGGACACTAGATTTCCCACGTTGGAGAAGTGGTGGCAGAGACTTTAAAAGTGAAAGCAGACAGCAATGCTTAGATGGCAGCCCGGACTTGGGCCGCGTATGTGGTGTCTGTGCAAGTTTGTTTGGCTGCACTCTTTACATTTGTGCAGCGAATGCTATGGAGGGGCTGGCAGCAGGGGACTCTGGCCTGCCTGCGGGAGGCAGGTGGTGTGGCCTCGGCCGGAGGAGGTGCCAGCATGGTGCATTTGAGAATTTTCCTTTATCTCCACGAGCAGAAAAGAAAATTTTTTGTGCGGGACAGTTTTATTGCAGTGCTTTTGTTCAATTTTCCTTGGGAAAGCTCGCAGCAGTAAGCAGTTCTCCGTGGAGAGACAGATTAAGTGGGCAGAGCTGTGCTGTGTGCTGGCAGACACAGGGGCTGTCAGGGGGCGGGGCCACACAGCACTGTGACAAAGGCACTGTTGCTTTAAGAATTCAGAACTGTTTTTTGATGGCGGACATGCATTTGCACCTTGCCAGAATAGGGCTGGTGCCTGTGACTGGGGAGGTGGTGGTGGAATTGGTGCATGGGCTGGGCGGGGCCTGCGCGATGTAGCAGGTGTGGAGCCACCTCTGGTGCTAGTGACTATGGCCTGTGTGGGTGGGGCTGCCAAGGCTGGCACGCAGAGCCGTGGTACAGGGCCTTCGGCACCTGTGATCGGGCAGCACCGGCTGGCCATAGTCATTAGCACCGGCTGGGCGAGGCCATTGCAGAGCCGCCAGGCGCCAGATGGCCCATGGAGCGGAGCGGTATGGCAGGTATGGGGCCACTGCAGGGTGGGCAGGACTAATGCCACTTGGAATCGGGCATGCTGCTGTGGCCCAGTGGTAACAGGGGCCTCTCTAAGGAATGGAGAGAGGAAGGCTGGGGAGGTGGGGCCAGCCTGCATAGACAGACAGCCAAAGGGGAAAGTCTCCCAAAGGTAGGAGGAACACTAGGAG
The DNA here is from genome assembly GCA_028644305.1 of Xerus rutilus. Taxonomy (NCBI): domain Eukaryota; kingdom Metazoa; phylum Chordata; class Mammalia; order Rodentia; family Sciuridae; genus Xerus; species Xerus rutilus. Next base: position 81,524,652 of record CM053409.1, on the reverse strand, counting down.
AGATAAGAACAGGAAGATGTTTTAAACTAGAGTTGGAATCACTGGGCTGATCAGACCCTTTGCGACTGCCAGAGAAACCAAGAAGTAGATATTCCCAGACCTAACTTTATCACACAAAGACAAACAGAGAAGACAATGACACAACGGGCTGGTGTTACCTTCACTAGCAAGACAAACAGGGGGAACTGCCATGATTTCTTACCAACTGAGGAGTCGAGAGGCCAGTCCCATCTGGGGTGCCATCTGTTGCTAAAAGGGGAGTTCGGGGGGTGCCACATGGGTCCTGCTCCATGAGTTGGGGTCCAGAAAAGATGAGGAAGAGGTCTTAAAGGAGGAAGACAATATGGTGTCTCTCTGGACGGTGGCATTCTGTGGAGCCAAATTCCTTAGGCCCCGGGATATAAAGAATCTGCTCTGCCCCAGTGAGACGCAGAAACACCAGAGCAAGATGCAGAAAACACCATTTATTCCAGAAACTATAGAAGCTTAAATGCACTTTTGGACCAATCAGATCCAAAGGTCACAAACAAAAGGGTGCTCTTTGGCAAAAGTACAGTCTATTAGCATAGAATGGGGAAGGATGGAAGGGAGGGGTTGGAAAGTATGGAGAGTGCTCCTACAGGAGGGCATAAGGGGCCATAGAGAAGATGTACTCTTTCAAAGCTCTCACCCAATAACCCACCTCCTCCAGACATAACCACCTACATACAGTTAACACCCAGTCAGTCCTTTTAATCTACAATAGATGTATTAGGTTATAGTTCTCACAATCCAGTTGTTTTACCTCTGAACAGTCCTGCATTAATACAGGAATTTGGAAGGGCACCTTATATCCAAACAATAATACTTCAGATAAGTACACTGTCAAACAAATATTTCTCCGTTAGTACTTCTAGAGCATTCACCCACATTTTGAACCACATGTTAGCTTGTTTTACTCATGTTTCAAGCCAAGTCACCTAGCAGAGAGTATAAATTAATAACTAGAGTATAAATAAATATCTAGTAACTTACATGTGCACAGTATTCCTTTACTACCACTTTTTATTTGTTTGCCAATTAATACATTTAAATAAGAGAACTATTGACCACATTTCCTGTTTTCAAGTTCTTGAAATTTGAAATGTTTGTCCAACTCATATCCATTAACCTTTTGCCACATTGAGATCACATTTCCTTTCTCTACAGTTTTTCAGAATAAGAGCTATTGATAATTTGGGATTATTTTTGTCAATAACATGCACAATTTCATGATTCTCTTTGCAAGGAGGATATTTGGCTTTTCTTTTTAGACTTGTTTTATTCTGTAAAACCAGCCTGAAAGTAGAGAAAATGAACAGCTGCTGTCATAATAAAATATTAAGAATAATGAGTAATACCTATTCCTAAACTGATGTATATTACTATGTTCATAAAGATTGTCCTAAACACTGATATTTTTATATAGAGATGTTTTTAAGTAATGATATTTTTAACCTTAGGCAATTATTTTTAGTCACTGTCAAAAATGATAGCTACCTTTACATGGTATATATTGTCTTTGCATAAAAGAGTATTATATCTAGTATCTTATGACATTAATTATAGGTACCAACATTTCAAAAGAAAATGTCAGAAATGGCATCACATTGCTTACCTCTACAGTATTTCTGGTTGGTAGACAGTTTGATCTTTGTCTGGAAAATTAAAGACTTAGTCAGCAAGTCTTATTCTCTTATTATTATTTTTTCAGAGAATATATTAACTTTCTCATTAAAAAGAATAATGTAATTCCCTACAATGTGTAAGATTTTTTTTGTACTCAATGGACATATTGAACATTTTAATATAAACCATATATTGGAGTCAGGAAATGTAAGCATTCACCCAGTATAGCTTTTTATATGCTATGTACTCTAAATTATATATTTGACTTTTCCAGGAAATGATTATGTATACCAAACAGTTATCATTTTTATGTGACAAAAACAATTACTTCATATAACTTAATGTTGAATTGAATTTTCACTTAAGTAATGAAACTAAGAGATGGAGAGGGAAGATATAATCATTAAAGAAATTACCTGTAGAACACTAAAGAAAATTTTTTTCTAATGTTGAAAAATGTTAGACAACTTTAAATAAGTAGAATAATTTCTTACTGAAACACATGTAAAAAGACAAAGGATTTGAGATATTGGAAAGCTAAGTATCATAAAGATAATTAGATCTGAATTAATTTAGAATTTTAATACAATCCTAATCTATATCCAAAGGCAACATTATTTAAAATTAACTGAGAAATCTCTCTGGAATAATACCAGAGGGTACAGAAGGTAGCAGAGGCTAAAATAATTTTTTAAAGTGAAAAAAATAAGAAAGAACTCACCATTTCAGATACTAATATATATATAACAAAGAAATTCAAAGAAAGTGTTACATAGTGTACTATGCAGAATTTTCCAGGGAACAGAACCAACAGGATAGATACAGATGTTGATGTAGATATAGGTATTGATACAGATAAACAGAAGGAGATTTATTAAGGGAATTTGCTTACATGATTATGGAGGCTGAGAAGCTTCACAGCAGGCCGTCAGCACTCTGGAGGCCCTAGGATGACAGGCCCCACATTCAACACCTGAAAGCCTCAGCATCAAGGAAGCTGATGGTGGAAATCTTGGTACAAGGCCAAAGACCTCAGAGCCTGGAGAATTGCTGGTAAGTCCTAGAATACAAAGGCTGGAGAACTGGGAGTTCTCATGTCCAAGAGCAGGAAAACAATAGCCTAGCTTCAGGAGTCAGAGAAGAAAGAATTTGCCCTTTTTTTGCTTTTTTTTTTTTTTCTATTTGAACTCCAGATGATTGAATGTTGTTCACTCTAATTGAGGACAGATCCTTAATCGGTCTACTGAGTATTATACTAACCACTCCTGGAAATACCTTCACAAGCACACTAGATATAATGCCTTACTAGATCTAGTTATTCCTTAATCGAGTCAAATTGACCCCTAAAATTAGCTATCATGAAGAGAAAATGTATTGATGAATGAAAACAAAATCTCTAGTCCCTGTTCTTTATAAAAAGTTAATAAAGAATAAAGTCTTAAATTTAACAGGAAAATAACTATTATCTAGACTATGTTAAAACAATCTACTAACCATTCTGGGATAATCATGTTAGATTTCCACTTTGTACCTTTTGTTTTATCAAATTCAAATGGATTACTCCAATGGTCAATTTTTATGTGTCCATTTGATTAGACCATGGTGTTCACCTATTTGGCCAAACACCAGTCTAGATGTTTCTGTGAAAGTACTTTTTAATCATGATGAACGTATAAATTGTCACTGAATAAAGCAGATTGCCCTTCATAATCTGGGTGGGCCTAATATAATCAGTAGATAGCCCAAAGGACAAAGACCGAAGTTAGCTGAAGAACAAAGACTGCTCATCAGAACTGTAACATGGAGAGCCTGCCTGAGTTTTCAGCCTATTTCCCTGGAGAACTAGAACTCAACACAGTAGTAATAGCTTTTTCCTGAATTTCCAGCCTCATATCCTGTGCAAGCCCTCTGGAAAGCAATATGGAGAATCCTCAAAAAACTAGGAATGGAACCACCATTTGACCCAGTTATCCCACACCTTAGCATATATCCAAAGGAGTTAAAATCAGCTTACTACTGTAATAGAGCCACATCAGAGCTTCTGGCAGCACAATTCAGAATAGCTAAGCTATGGAACCAACCTAGATGCCCATCAACAGATGAATGAATGAAGAAATTGTGATATATATATACACAATGGAATGTTACTCACCCATAAAGAATGATCTTATGACATTTGCCAGTAAATGGATGGATCTGGAGACTATCAAGCCAAGTGGAATAAGCCAAGCCCCCAAAAGCAAAGGTCCAATGTTTTCACTGATAGGGGGAAGCTAAACCACAATTAAGGTGGAGTGGGGTGGAGGAGTTCAGTAGACTAGACAAAGGGGAACAAAAGGAAGGGAGGTGTGATAGGAATAGGAAAGACAGTACAATAAATCTAATATAATTTTCTTATGCACACATATGAAAATACCTGAGTGAATCCCACTATTGTACCCACCCACAAAATGGGTTCCTAAATTAGAATAAGATAAATCCCATGCTTGTATAATTTTATCAAAATGGATTCTACTATCTTGTATAACTAAGAAGAACCTATAAAAAATTTACCCATTTAGTTGTTTTTCACTTTGGAACATAAAAATGTATATTATTATTATATTTTTAAGAAAAGTCACATTTGAAACAATTCCATTTTTAAAGCATTCATTGAAACCAAATCTATGCTGAAAATCATATATATAGCCATGAATATTTATATGTTATGTCCCCAGTTCTAATTAGGATAAGTAACAGTAATTGTACCATGAAGTTATTGTAAGTAACAGCTATTCTATAGTAAGTATGATAGCATAACCACTTATTTCTTCATTTATCTTTGTATTTAACATTCATTGAATGTTTACTGTCCATAAGCATTAGTGAAGGCACAGGAGAATAAAATAGCAAAATCATCTCTGTGGCAGATTTTTTTCTTCACCTATGATGAAAGTAAGCTAAGTACCTAGGATGGAAATGGCCATACGTTTCTATTCACCTTGAAAAACTTATCTCCTTTTGAAATTTAGATTGTTTTGGACTTCTTTGTGCCCTGCAGAATCTCAGTGACCTCAAAGACAAATACTACTACTATGGTTGCTCTGTTTATCCTTTTTATTCTCATTGTTACAGTGAGAGTGATGGTCTGTTATGACTTTCCATATCTGATAGCAAAGGGAAGATCTATAATATGCTATCAACGACATGATTTAATATGGATCAGAGAAGCATTATTTCTTTCCTTACTTTTCAGAATGTTTATGTGAATGTTCCTTTATGTTTCCAAGCTGTAATTTTTTAGTTCTATTGTAATTTTAAGTTCTATTTTCATACCTGTTATAACCAATTCCAGGTTTCTACTAGAACAAAGTGACTGATCTTATTCCATGGTATCTTGTCTACTTTTAAAACCTTATTTATACTTAATTGACAGATGATAATTGTCTGTGTTTATGGGGTACAATCTTATGTTTGAACCATGTGTGTATTGTAGAAAGATTCAATCAGGTAATTTACATATTCATCAGTTCACTAATGTTTTTTGTTGTGAGAATATTTGCACAATTTTAAATATACAGTAGAGCATTATTAACCATGGTCAATATGCACTAAAACTTATTCCTCCAGTCCTACTGAAAATTTGTAATGTTTGATCAACCTTCTCCTCTCCCCATATTTTCCCCTTCCTATTTGTCTTTGGTAACTACCTTTCTATTCTCTGTTTCTATAATATCAACATTTTTTAATTTCACATATAAATGAGAACATATTGTATTTCTCATTCTGTGCCAGGTTATTTCATTTAGCATAATGTCCTCCAACTCAATTCTTCTTGTCATGATTGACAGAATTTATTTCATGTTTAAGGTTATATAGTCTTTCATTGTATGTATATTTTCTTTTTTTTATTTAAATATTTATTTTATTTTAAATTGATAAAGTTGTACATATTTATCACATACAGCATGTTTTGAAGTATTTATACATTGTGAAATGGTTAAGTCTAGCTAATTAGCAAATTTGTTCTCACATATTTATCCTTTTGAGTGTAAGAACACTTAACATCCACTCTCTGCATTTTTCAGCAGTACAGAATATGATTATTAACTATCATCACCATGCTGTACAATAGATCTCTTGAACTTATTCCTTCCATTCAATCATATGATCCAACATTCTTACTTATACATATATAGCCAAAGGAAATGAAATCAGTATCTCAAAAAGATCTCTGTTCTCATATGTTTGCTGCAGCACTGTTCACAATAACCATGAAACATAGTAAACTTAAGTGTTGATTAGTAAATGAGTCTCTAAAGAAAATTTGATATACATATGTAAATACTAACTAGCTATAAAAGAGATTAAATTCTGTCATTTACAACAACATGGATGAACCTGGAGGACATTATGTTAAGTGAAATAAGTCAGGTACAGAAAGACAGATCTTGCATGATCTCACTCATGTGTGTAATCTTAAACAGTTGATCTTATGGAAGTAGAGAATAGGACAGTGGTTACTGGAGGCTAGAGTGGTTAAAGAAGATATACAAATATCAAAAGTTATATGTACCACATTTTTATATCCATTCATCCATTGATGGGCACTTATGTTGTTTCTATATCTTGGTTATTGTGAATAATGGTGAAATGAATGTGAAAATGAGGGTATTTCTTCAACAAGATGATTTTAATTGCTATGAATGTATATCTAGAAGTGAGTTTGCTGGATCATATGGAAATTTTACTCATAGCTTCTTGAGGAAACTTCATATTTTTTCCAAAATTACTGTTCCAATTTGCATTCCCATCAGCAGTATGTAAGGGTTCTCTTTTCCCCACATTTTCACTGATGCTTTTTTAAATTATCTTTTCGAAAACAGCCATTCTAAGGGTATGAAATGGGTCCTCATTGTGATATCTTATTAATTTGATTTTCCCTGACGATTAGAAATGTTGACCGTCTTTTCAGCTGAGCACGATGGTACATGCCTGTAATCCCAGCACTTAGGGAGGCTGAGACAGGAGAATCATGAGTTTAAAGCCAACCTCAGCAATGGCGAGGCGCTACGCAACTCAGTGAGACCCTCTCTCTACATAAAACACAAAATGGGGCTAGGGATGTGGCTCAGTGGTCAAGTGCTCCTGAGTTCAATCTTCAGTACCAAAAAAAAGAGAAAAGAAATGTTGACCATCTTTTCATATACTGTTGGCCATTTGTTCGTTTTGGATAGAGAAATTACTACTCAAATTCTTTGCCCATCTTTTAATCAGGTGATCTATTTTCTTGCTGTTGTGTTATTTATATATTTTGAATACTAGATCCTTATCAGATGTGCAGTTTGCAAATATTTTCACCTAGTCCGTAAGTTTTGTCTCTACTCTGTTGTTTCCTTTGCCACACAGAAGCTTTTCAGTTTGATGCAATCCCATAAATCCAGTTTTGCTTTTGCTGCCTAAGCTTCTGGAGTCCAAACTAAGATATCATTGCCCAGACCATGTCATGAAGCATTTTCCCTATGTCTTCTTCAAGTGACTTTATAGTTTTAGGTCTTATGTTTAAACATTTAATCCATTTGATTTGATTTTTATGTAGTTTGAGAAAAAAGGTCAAGTGTCATTCTTCTGCCTATATATATACACACACACACATATATATACATATATATATATACACATATATATACATATATATATATCCAGTTTTCCTTACACTATTTATTGAAGAGGCTGCCTTTCCCTATTATGTATTATTAAAATCAATTAAACATAAATGGTTTGGTTTATTTCTGTCTTTCTGTCCTGTCTCATTGTCTGATTTTATGTCAGAGTCATGTTATTTGATTACAATAGCTTTATAATGTATTTTGAAATCAGCTTGCAGGAAGCCTCCAGCTTTGTTATTTTGATCAAAGTTGCTTTAGCTATTTGGCATTTTTTGTGGATCTCTCTCAAAGGGACTTTTCTCCATCTTTGCTGGTCTGAGAAAAAAAAGAGAGAGGTATGAACATTAAGTGAAGCTTACTCTGTCAAAAATCATGTGGACAAAGAGAAAGGATGATAGACAAATGGTAGAAGTAGAATCAAAAAAGGTGGAATATAAATATGTAACTTAGATATCACATAATACACTTTCATGTTTACATAGTATTTCTTAAAACTGGCCTTAAAAATTGAGGAAGAGAGAAATGTTAAGGAAATTTTATTATTGGTATAAAGTCATGTGTACTGAATGATGTAGAGAAAAAGAAAAGAAGGAAAGAAACTCAAGTTTTAGTAGATAGTAAATTGTTTAATTCTTTAACCACTTTATGAAGTTTTTGTTTAGTTCCATTTCACAGTTTAGAAAATGGAGGAACTAGAGCTCACACCTAGCACTAGAAAATTGCAAGGCCAGTGTTTAACACAGGTCTTCCTATTTCATATCCTATATTCTTCCCATCATTTTCACCTTTCTGTAAGTCTGTATAAAATTTCAAAACAAACAATAATCATAGTGCCAGCCCATTAAGCTATATTTCATTTATTTCATTAGACTGAGAAATATTAAATCTGATTCTACATTAAAAATGCTTATGGAAATTTCTTTGCTTAAATATATAGCTAATAGATTATATATAAATAATGATTTTCAAACATCATTTATAATTCCTAGATTTTTAAATTCATTCTCTAAATGACCTAAAAATAATGTAATATTACGTTGATTAACTAAATTCTATTAAATACATTTCCCCTCAGATATGGGAAAACAAAATAGTCTTTCTAGTTAATTGTTTCATATAAACCAAAAGAGACTGATTAAAAATTTCATAATTGAGCCAGAATCATTATAGGTTTTTTGCATAAAAGAGCTAGTATTGGCAACTGACAGCTTTTACTTTCTAACACTAAAGAGGAAGTCTTAAAATCAAAACACCTTGTGATTAGAGGCACTCATATGTGTTTTATTTTGCCTCTCAACGTAGAGTCACCAACCAAGAGAAAATAAACAATAAATACTGTTCGAGCCACAAGGAGAAAGCTCACACATAATATATATTTTCAATGATTGCTACATTTTGTAAGGCATTATGTGTTATTTATTCTGATGATCCTCTTAGGACATAATTTGATAATATAAGCCCTGGTACTATAAAATCTATTTTATGATTCAGATTCAAGCATTTAGATATTGGAATAGGCTAGTGAACTTATGCCATTTATTTTTAAATTTGATTTCTTTACCCACATTAGAACCATTCACATGTTTTAAACTAAAATACCAAATCACATAGATGTTTTAAATGTGTATGTATTTGTATGTGTATGTAAATGTATATTCCATTCTGTTATGGAATCAACCTTGTTCCTAGATCAGTTTCACAAGTAATATTAAGAATTGGAGAAAGAAGAAGTGAGAATTTCACAAATGTTTTGGGAGGTTTTCAGTAAGGCTTTAATTAAGTAAAAATGTCTATAATCCAAAAATATTTTTATTTAATTCCAAAAGACAAGCATAGCCTAGATATTGACATTATTTATCTGTGAGATCTTGGAAAACTGGAGAAGACTTTTTGGCCCTTAGCTGTTTGATCTATAAAATGAAAGAGATAAACTCTAATATATTATATTAAACTCTAATATATAAACTCTGTATACTTTCTGACACTTTAATATATTTTTAAACAATTCAATACAAAACCACGTGATAATATCTACAATAATAATTCATATATATGTTGTAAACATGAAAAATACTTAGGTTGTCATTTCAGGGTGGACAAAAAGAAAAGAAAAAAAGTGATCAGGGAAGGCTTTGTGGCACTGTCACCCTGTTGTAGCTTTTGATAGCATGAAGTTTCTCTCAAAAAGAGAACAACAAAGCCAGGCACAGTGCACATGCCCTTTGGGAGGCTGAGACTAGAGAATCGCGAGTTCTGAGTAACCCCAGCCCTTTGGGAGGCTGAGACCAGAGAATCGCGAGCTCCAAGCCAGCCTCAGCAACAGCAAGGCGCTAAGAAACTCAGTGAGACCCAGTCTCTAAATAAAACACAGAATATGGCTGGGGATGTGGCTCAATGGAAGATTTCCCCTGAGTTCAAGCCCCAATACCAAAAAAAAGAGAAGAACCAAATCCCTGATGTTACTTGTTAGAACTACCAAAAGTGACCTGTCTTACACCCTCTCTACCCCACAGAGTTCTCTTACAAGTTAAATACAGGACTATATACCAGTCCTTTCTGCCCATGTGTGTACTCAACTACATAGATGTTTTAAATGATTTAATATATATATATATACACATTTAAAACATCTATGTGATTTGAGATACACACATAGACATCTGTATGTGTCTATATATATGTGTGTGTATATATATACATACTTATATTAGTATTTACTTATAATTCTATAGGAAAAATCTACTTTAAAACTCTTCTATAATCATGTTACTTATGCTAACAGAGAAACAAAATTTCTTCTGGATGTTATAGTTTTATGATTTTTCCCCTTTACTTTTCTTAGAGACACTTTTTAGATTGAACTGATACTAGATTAACATAAAAACTTATATAGCTCCTTTCATACTCATCATTATGAGTGGAGGTTTTATTTATTTATTTTTATTTTGAATTAATTTATTTTTATTTTTTAAAACAAAAGAATGCATTTCAAGCCATAGTACACATATGGAGCACAATTTTCCATTTCTCTGGTTGTAAACAAGATCATACCATTTGTGTCTTCACACATGTACCTAGGGTAATGATGTCCATCTCATTCCACCATCTTTGCTACCCCCATGCTCCCTCCCTTCTCCTACGTCCCCTTTGCCCTGTCCAAAGTTCCTCCATTTCTCCCATGCTCCCTACCCCACCCCATTATGTATCAGCATCCACTAATTAGCGAAAACATTTTGCCTTGTGTTCTTTACTTTAAGTGCTTACTTCACTTAGCATGATGATCTTCAGTTCTATCCATTTTTACCTGCAGATGTCATAATTTTATTCTCTTTTATTGCTGAGTAATATTCCATTGTGTATAATATACTATAGTTTCTTTATCCATTCATCTGTTGATAGGGCATGTAGGTTGGTTCCACAGTTTAGCAATTGTGAATTGTGCTGCTATAAATACTGAAGTGGTTGTGTCACTGTAGTATGCTGTTTTTAAGTCTTTAGGGTATAGACCGAGAAGTGGGATAGCTGGGTCAGATGGTGGTTCTATTTCAAGTTTTCTAAGCAATCTCCATACTGCTTTCCAGATAGGTTGCACCAATTTGCAGTCCCACCAGCAATGTTTGAGCGTTCCTTTTTTCCCACATCCTCACCAGCACTTATTGTTGCCTGTATTCTTGACAACTGACATTATGACTGGAGTGAGATGAAATCTTAGAGTAGTTTTGATTGCATTTCTCTAATTGTTAGATATGTTGAACATTTTTTCATATATTGGTTGCTCAATTATATATATTCTGTGAAGTTTATGTTCAGCTCCTTAGCTCATTTACTGATTGGGTTGTTTGTTTTTTTGATGTTAAGTTTTTTGAGTTCTTTATATATCCTTGAGATTAGTGTTCTATCTGATGTGTGTGTGGCAAAAATTTACTCTCAGAGTGTAGACTCTCTGTTCACCTCATTGATTGTTTCTTCTACTGAGAGGAAGCTTTTTAGTTTGAATCCATCTCATTTATTGATTGATATTTGATTTTATTTCTTACACTTTAGGAGTCTTAGTAAGGAAATTCAGTCCTAATCCGATGTGATGAAAGTTTGGGCCTAATTTTTCCTCTATTAGGTGCAATGTTTCTGGTCTAATTCCTAGGTCTTTGATCCACTTTGAGTTGAGTTTTGTACATGGTGAGAGATAAGAATTTAGCTTCATTTTCCAGCATATGAATTTTCAATTTTCTTGGCACATTTGTTGAAGAGGCTATCTTTTCTCCAGTGTGTTTTTGGTATCCTTGGCTACTATGAGATAACTGTATTTATGTGGGTTTGTCTCTGTATCTTCTATTCTGTATCATTGGTCTACATGTCTATTTTGGTGCCAATATTATGCCATTTTTGTTACTATAGCTTTGTAGTATAGTTTAAGGTCTGGTATTGTGATGACCCCTGCATCACTCTTCTTTCTGAGGATTGCTTTGGCTATTTTGGGTCTCTTATTTTTCCAAATAAATTTTATTTTTGCTTTATCTATTTCTATGAGGAATGACATTGGGATTTTAATTGGGAGCACATTGAATTTGTATAGCACTTTGGGGAGTATGACCATTTTGACAATATTGGTTCTGCCTATCCAAGAGAACGGAGCTGTTTCCATCTTTTAAGATTTTCTCCAATTTATTTCTTTAGTGTCCTATGGTTTCATTGTAGAGGTCTTTCACCTCTCTTGTTAGACTGATTCCCAAGTATTTTTTTTGAAGTTATTGTGAATGGAATAGTTTTCCTGATATGTCTTTCAGAGGATGCATCACTGATGTATAGAAATGCATTTGATTTATGGGTGTTGATTTTATATTCTGCAACTTTGTTGAACTCATTTATTAATTCCAGAATTTTTCTGATAGAATTTTTTGGATCCTCTAAGTATAGTATCATGTTGTCTGCAAATAATGATAGTTTGAATTCTTCTTTTCCTATTCATATCCCTTTCATTTCTTTCATCTCTCTAATTGCTCTGGCTAGAGTTTCAAGAACTATGTTGAACAGAAGTGATGAAAGAGGGCATCCTGTCCTGTTCCAGTTTTTAGAGGAAATGCTTCCAATTTTCCTCCATTTAGGATGATGTTGACCTTGGGTTTAACATATATCACTTTTACAAAGTTGAGGTATGTCCCTACTATCCCTAGTTTTTCTAGTGTTTTAAACATGAAAGGGTGCTGTATTTTGTCAAATGCTTTTTCTGCATCAATTGATAAAATCATATGAATCTTATCTCTAAGTCTATTGATATGATAGATTATTGATTTCAATATGTTGAACCAATCTTGCATCATTAGAATGAACCCCACTTGATCATGGTGCACTATTTTTTAAATTTGTGTGTAAAAATTTTATTGAGAATTTTTGCATCTATATCAAGAACATTGGTCTGAAATTTTCATTCTTTGATGTGTCTCTGTATAGTTTTGTTATCAGGGTAATTCTAGACTTGTAGAATGAGTGTGAAAGGGTTCCCTCCTTTTCTATTCATGGAATAATTTGAGGAGTATTGGAGTTATTTCTTCTTTGTAGTTATTGTGGAACTCAGCTGAGAATTAATTTGGTCCTGGGCTTTTCTTGGTTGATATGCTTTTGATAGAATCTTCTATTTCCTTGCTTGTAATTGATCTGTTTAAGTCATAAATGTCCTCCTGGTTCAATTTGGGTAGGTCATATGCCTCTAGAAATTTATCACTGTCTTTGGAGTTTTCTTTTTTCTGGAGTATAAATTTTCAAAATAGTTTCTAATTATCCTCTGTATTTCATTAGAGTCTGTCATGACATTTCCTTTTTCATTATGAATTTTAGTAATTTGAGTTTTCTCTCCTTTTTGTAAGAGTGGCTAAGGGTTTGTCATTTTTAATTATTTTTTTCAAGAACCAGCTTTTTGTTTTATCAATTTTTTGAATTGTTTCTTTTGTTTCAGTTTCATGGATTTCAGCCTTGATTTTAATTATTCCCTATATTCTACTTCTTCTGGTGTTGGTTTGTTTCTTTTTCTAGGATTTTGAGGTGTAGTGTCAAGTCATTTATTTGTTGACTTTTTCTTCTTTTAATGAATGAGCTTAATGCAATGAACTTTCCTCTTAGCACTGCCTTCATAGTACCCCAGAGATTTTGATATGTCATATCAGAGTTCTCATTTACCCCTAAAAAATTTTTATCTCCTCCCCAATGTCTTCTGTTATCCATGCATCATTCAATAGCATATTATTGAGTCTCTAGATTTTGGAGTGGCTTCTATTTTTTTAATCTGTCATTAATTTCTAATTTCATTCCATTATAGTCAGATATAATGCAGGGTAGTATCTCTATTTTTTTGTATTTTCTAAGACTAGCTTTGTTGTATAGCATAAGATCTATTTTGGAAAAGGATTCATGTGCTGCTGAGAAAAATGTGTATTTGCTTGATGAAGGATGGAATATTCTATATATGTCAGATAAGTCTAGATTATTGATTGTTTTATTGAGTTCTATGATTTCTTTGTTTAGTTTTTGTATGGAAGATCTATCCAGTTGTGAGAAGGGTGTGTTAAAGTCACTCAGTTTTATTGAGTTATCTATTTGATTCTTGAAGTAGAGAAAGGTTTGTTTTACATACATAGATGCCCTATTGTTTGAGGCATAGATATTTAAGATTGTTATGTATTGTTTATGTATGAGTCCCTTAATCAGTATGAAATGACCTTCTTTGTCCCTTTACACTAACTTTCATTTGAAGTCCACTTTATCTGATATGAGGACAGAAACCCCTGCTTGTTTACATAGTCCATGTGAGTGATCTATTTTTTCCCATTCTTTCACCTTCAGTCTGTGTCTTTTCCTATGAGATGAGTCTCTTGGAGGCAGCATATTGTTGAGTCTGTTTTTTTCTTTTAATTGATGAGTTTAGGTCATTTACATTCAGAGTTATTATTGAAACACGGTTTGTATTCCCAGATATTTTGGTTTATTTTTAGTTTTTCACTTAACTGGGTTTCTCTTTTGATTGGCCTTTCCTTTAGTGTAGTTCCTCCCTTTGCAGGTTTTCATTGGTATTTTTTATTTTCTTCTCATGTAATATTTTTCCAAGAATGTTCTGCAGTGCAGGCTTTCTTGCTGTAAATTCTTTTAACTTTGGTTTATCTTGGAAGGTTTTTATTTCATCATCATATCTAAAACTTAATTTTGCTGGATATAAGATTCTTGGTGGGTATCTATTGTGTCCAGAGCTTGGTGTATGTTGTTCCAAGTTCTTCTAGCTTTAAGGGTCTGGACTGAGAAGTCTGCAGAGATCCTAATTAGTTTCCCCTCCATGTAATCTGATTCCTTTCTCTTGTGGCTTTTAAAACTCTCTACTTATTCTGTATACTAAGCATTTTCATTATAATGTGTCTTGGTGTAGATCTGTTGTGATTTTGTACATTTGATGTCTTGTAAGCCTCTTGTATTTGATTATCCAATTTGTTCTTCATGTTTGGAAAATTTTTATATTATTATTTTATTGAATAGGTTGTTTATTCCTGTGGTTTTAAATTCTATGCCTTCCTTTACCCCAATAATTCTTAAGTTTAGTCTTTTCATGTTATCCCATAATTCTTGGATGTTCCACTCATGGTTTCTTACCATCTTTACTGTGTGGTCATCTCTGTTTTCAAAATTAAATATTTTGTCTTCTTTGTCTGAGGTCTGTCTTCCAAGTGATCTAATCAGTTGGTGATGCTTTCTATTGAATTTTTTTTTTTTTTGGTTTATTATTTCTTTCATTTTGAGGATTTCTCTTTGGTTCTTTTTCAGAATCTCTATCTCTTTTTTGAAGTAATCCTTGCTTCCTGTATTTGCCTATGTAGCTCTTTATCAAAATGATCTTTTGCTGCCTGTGTTTGCTCTCTTATGTCATCCTTTAATTCACAGAACATTTTAATTACATATATCTTGAACTCCTTCTATGATGTTTCTTCTACTGTGCTGATAATGGACTCTCATAATGTAGTATCTTGGTTTGTTTGCATAACTTTCTCCACTTGTTTTTTCATGTTGTTCATGTGTCTTCCCTTCCAGCACTGCAGATCCAAGTTGTTATAGGCTTTATCCTATAGGCTTATAGATTCCCTGCAGGGTTTCAATACCTCTCCTTTGAGACCAATATTAACAGATCCCAATACAAACCGTATACAGCTTTAAACCAAGTAGCTCCTAATAGGATATTTATGGCTTTGTCACAATATACAGAAATTATGAGTTCAGTTAGTATCTACAATATATACAATTGGTTTGCAAAAGGGTCTACAGTTTCTGCTGATGGACTGGAGAGAACTGGGGGTGGGGTGTAGGATGAGATGTTAGGGAGGTAGGAAGTGAGGACACTGAGTTATCAGATCTTAGAAAGCATGAGAGAGAAATCCAAAAGAAGTTGGCTAGTAGTAACAAAGAGAGAAAG
Source organism: Xerus rutilus (assembly GCA_028644305.1). Taxonomy (NCBI): domain Eukaryota; kingdom Metazoa; phylum Chordata; class Mammalia; order Rodentia; family Sciuridae; genus Xerus; species Xerus rutilus. The sequence goes on along the minus strand of CM053409.1, from coordinate 81,508,914 downwards.
AGATTTCTAGAAGACAAGTAAGTAGGAAGACAATAGAGTAGAAAAAATAAAAACAAGGAAATATGGAAATTAAGAAAAATTAAAAAATTTAAAAATATAAAAGACTATATAATACAACTATAATATACTAATCAGATATGCCAGTCTTCAGTAGCCTAATACATGAAAAATACTTGGTTTCACAAATGTTGGGAATGTGAGGGCTGGAAAAGAGTGAGCGAGAGAAAAGAGGAAAAAGAAAAGGAAAAAATATATATAATAGAAAAAAAAATCTCAAGATAAATGAAAAGAGTTACTTCCTTTCTCATCCAGTAGGTGAGGTTGTCTGATGTTTACACATCTTTTCCCCCTCACGATGGTGCAGGTTATTAGGGTCTGTGAATTGGTCTTAGAGGTGGAGCTTCTGAAGGTGGGATTTAGTGCTTGCCAATCCCCATGGGAAGACTCCACTCCAAGGATCTCCTTGATTTGGGCACCAAGACTTTACTCCTTAATATGACCTGTAGACTTCACAGTTCCTGGTCTCTCGTTTAGTCTCTAAACTGTGTTTCTCTCACCCCCTCCCTTTCCATTTCCCAACTGGGAACTTCTCTCTCCAGAGGTCACAGAGCGCTAATTTGTGCCAGGCAGGTCAGGACCAGGCTTTGCGAGCTATGGACCAACCATGTAGCTGCAAGAGCTATGCCAGTTAATGGCTGCAGGGGAGAGAGGCGAGCTGGGAATACCTCGATACTGCTTCTGGGCCCCAGCCAGTGTCCCAAGCTGGGAGTTCCCCAACTAAATATGCCAATTGCTGTATTGAGGATACTCCAAGATGGCCATGAAGGTGTCCCACAATGGAGGAGTCTGCTTTCAGAGATAGGGTGTCGGGATAGGCTGGGCAGGTTCGGTGATGCAGTTGTGTGGCATGTTGAAGTAGAAGGCTGTCTCCAGATCCTGTCCGTTATTCCCAAGTGCAGGCAAGCAGGGGAGCTCCATGCTGGTAGATGGAAGTCCACACAGGAGTGGGAGCTGAGCTGCAAGAGTGGGCAACCAGAGGTCCTGCATGGTGCATGGGCGCTGGAGCCGGGGGTCCTGCACAGGAGCGGGTCCTGTTCTGGCTAGCGGTCTTGCAAAAATGCTGGGGCCTAGAGACCCGCACAGGCAGGAACTGGAATTCCTGCATGGGAGCAGCTGTCCGTGGTCCTCTAATAACTCGCAGGGAAACAGTATTCCCACTACTTTACTCTCAGGTCATGGAGTGACTAGGAACACAGCATCCATCTAGGCTGCCATCTTGGATCCCCCCTCTGGAGGTTTTTTTAATAGAATGTATATCCCAATAAAACTAAATTCTGTAATATTTCTAGCTATTACTAATGCATAGTATTTTATATTCATCCAGAGAATCCTTCAGGACAAATAGAAGCAGGTGGTGGTTATAAGAGATGAGATAATTAGGCACAGAAACTGCTGACTCTGCAATAGTTCCTAGAGCTGCATGATGCTGGGTGTTCCCTACTCACAAGCAAGAAAGGAATAAGAGGATACAGGGCAATACATAAACATTGGAGAAGAGCTGTTGGTTGTAACCACAGTTAAGTGGTGAGAGGTCCAGGGAATTACATTTGGCTCGCCTGTGAGAAGACTTAAATTCAAGACTCGAGAAAGTTGTTCTGAAAATTCTCTCTTTCTGCATGCAGCAGGACCCAAGAGTCAGAGATCTAGAATACTTAATATTTGGATGCATAATTGAGAGTTCAGAATCATCAAAAGCTGAGATCTGTTGGGGAGAAATAGATAAATCTGCAGAGGAATCACAAGCTCTAACTGAAGCAAAATAATGTCATCATGGAGCATTATAATGTTAAAATCCAGAATAGCTTAAAACTCAAAATGTAAAGAGAACAAGTATAAGAAGACATGTTTCATGGAATTTGAAGGGTCCTAACAAAGTAACCAGAAGGTACTATGATTTCATTTCAGTGAGGGAGAAATTTAGAATTAGACCATTCAATGCATTGCTTAAAATTAGCAACTTAGAGGCAGAGATCCAACTACATACCTAAGATCTTATACTCTTAATTCACTCAAAAATAAATTGTTCTCTAAGTGCTGCCATTTTGTCTGGAACTCAGCTTTAGGTCCATCCAATGAACTCTGTTTCTTTTCACGTTATTCTCAAGAAATAGGTTTTAATCGTTGTCAACACTTCTTGACTGTATACTGCTTCTCTTCTTAGGCAACCAAAACTTTTCTTAAGATATCCTACAACTACTCTTTTTCTAATTTGGTGGACAGTTTTTAGTTTCTACTTTAGCTACATAAAAATAGAGTATGTGCCTTCTTCCTTCACAGGGAGAGGAAAGGTCTTCTCACTCAGAAGGCATATTCTCTTTGAGCTTCACAAACCTCCAAGGGTATATGTTTGTGGAAGGTTTAGAACAGGACTCAGCATAGCCTGTGATTCTCTTGAGGTATAACAGAAAAATGTGAAGAGAGAGAAATGACACTCCTCTGGACCAAAGGGACATTTCTCTTTATGGACTTAGAAACCTAACATATTTCTGACCTTGAAGGGGCAGTTTAATTACCACATCCTTCTGTAATCTCAAGAGAGGGGGAAAAAAAGTATGAATTTAATTATATCCTTGTCAAGAGTTAATTCCATCTCAAAAATTAATTTTCAGTGCTTTGGAGTTATTGCACATTAAAAAATATTGTCACACAAAAAACATGGGTGGCCTGTCACAAACATTATGAAACTATTGACCTAACATAGCTTCATCTGCACAACTATTGATTTTTTTCTGCCTTTATTTTGACATTTCATATGATTTCATCTAAGATTCATCACTGTGGAAATGTCAGGTTTAAGGGTATGCTTTTATTGTTTGGGAAGAGCAATCTTAGAAATGGTTTACTACTTATCTATTAGAGGCAGTAGGCTGGACTCATCAATGTTGAAATGATTTCAGTATCCAGTTATCATACTTATTTTTCCAGAGGTTTCCACATTGCTGTTTCCCCTCCCCCTCAGAACTAAATTGAGTTGTCACTTTGAGTTTTAGATGCCAATAATTTCTTAACTGGGCTTTAAAACACTAAGCCCATGAATACTTTCAATTTGAAGATATCTTAGGTTATGAATGATACAATTAACTCTATATAGTTTCTGTTAGTTGGGAAAGTAATAGGGGTACTAACACACTTCCAAATAACAATTTCTCAGGATTCAATCAGAAATCACAACTTTAATCTAATTTTATCATTTAAATGTTCTGTCTTGTCCAAATTTTCATACTATAGTCTTAATGTCATCTCCCTTAGTTTTTTCTGCCACAACAATGGAAAATGAATGAAGTTTTAAAGACTCCAAAGGGATCTGTGATCAAAATATCTGAAAATATGTCTCCTGCTTAGTTAGCCTTTCTAAAATGACATTTGCAATGTTAAAAAGCAACCATAAGAGCAATACTAAATGTGAACAGTGAATAACCTGTGCGTAAATAGATTAACTTTTATAAGCATAAAAGTTGGACAAAGTCAATGTATTATCTGTGTTACTATAGTCTAGTTCCAAACTAGCCAACAAGATGTGAAAATCATTTTCCCTGACAAGAAAGGCTGATAATTTGTGACACTCAGTTCACAAATTAGCAAAACGAAACTTTGGAGTTTTTTGTTATAAAACTACTAAGAATTTCAAAAGAGTGCAAACGTTCAGTGCACTGCCCTTCTAAGTCTGAGCCCCTGTGTGATTTTACAAGTTGTTGATAGAGTTGAACCTGTTCCAGTTCCTAGCCATGAAAATTTAACTCTCTAATTTCATGTGCTAATGAGAAGAATTGACTTCCTTACACTACAGTTTTCCTCTGTAAAGAAAGCAAATTTAAATTCAAATAATACATATACAGATTCATTGAAATACCATTAGCTAATTAAAAAATATTTTAAAATGCTAATCTATAGGAAATATCATTTTGCTTAACTATTTAAATCAAAAGATATTTTAAATTTTGTATTAATACCTCAAGGAAAAAATAAAAGCAGCAAATTCTACTTAATCATTCTTTGTTAACATTCCCCATTTATGGAAAGCAAATTCAGAATCTTCAGATATCTTTCCATCTGTTAGCAGATTTGCATAGAATAATTCTGTTAATGAAAATGACAGTATACACAAAGTGGCCTTTACAGCTGACCTGATCTTCTCAAAATGACACTACTTTCCATGGCAGATACAAAAGGAAGATGTGGGTTTCATGTTCTCAACCACCTGTTAGTTACAATAATAGTTGAGTTAAAAGTACAGAAAGCATTGCAAAATGATCTATATTTCTTTTCTTAAAGAAATATTTTTCTGTTGACTTGAAAAATGTTACTAGAAGAGACATTATGCTGCAAAATACTTTAGATGATTTATTTCATATTAATTCTAAATATTTGCAATGATTTATAACCAGCTCCCTATACTAAAGTGCAATTACATATTTAGTGACATTTTTTCCTCTTAATTGAATGAAAAAAAACTAATTTAAAGAAGCTTTAATATTTTAATTATGGTATTTGAGTCAGTGAAAAACAATCCTAACAAGAACTGGCCTACATAATGACATTGCTGAGTGTATTATTTAACTAATCAGATTTTTTGCCTCAATCCCCAGTTATTACTTTCTTTTATATATTCAAAGCAAATGCTCTCTTACTAGCATGTATATTAATGTTAATTGAAGTTATTCAGGTGGATGACAAAGAAAATTAGACCCCTAAGGGTATCATCTTCCCTTGTATTTTTTTCAAAAAGCTTTCAAGAACTGAGAATATAAATGGAACAAAATACTCTACTCCACATGCAGAGATAGATTTTCTAAGCATTTGATCACACTACTGAGAATGTCTCTGACATAATATATGTCTCATTTTTAAAAGTTCAAATAATGAATGTTTTTTTTTAAAAAAGAAACTTTCCATCAATTCTGAAATGTAATTTCAACTGTAAAAGTATAAGGAAAATATTTTAATAAGTTCATTACTTTTGCTGATAATGAATTTTTTCTGACAAAGAAAGAAAAGGTAGGAAAACAGTATATGTATATGCAAAGAAAAATGAAGTAAGTAGATGAAAAACTTACTAACAAACTGATTTAAGTTTGGAACAAATCATATATACTTGAGAATAAGAAGTGAAAGAATATTGGATAGAAGAAAAACACATTGTTTTAGTTGGTATGTCAAATGGCCATGGTTATATTGATCAGTACCCAGATGTCCTTCTGTCATGGGACTTTTAAAAGAAAAACACTATGTCTATGAAACTTGTGAAATGTTTAAAACATTTTGTACTCTATGGAAGACAAAGCTCTAGCAATCTGTCCTCCAAAGCATGTATTTGATTCTATATCCAAACCTCCACATAAAAATATGCTTTAAGAAATCTGATAAAATTGCAAAACAAACAGTCTCTATTGACTTCAAGCAGAATAAAACTAGAATGAAAATAAAACTGCTCCCCCAATAATACCACAGGGAGGAACAAAACACAATTTGAAAACACAAGAGAAATTACAAATAGTAATATTTTAGTGGATATATAAAATGCTGAAATAGAATCGAGAAGTGGTGTAGCAACTGAAAATTATTTTTTAAAATAATCAGGTTCAGTAGATACTGATGGAAATGTAAATATGAAGTTGCTTCTCATTTACTTAGTCTATGAACTGAAGCAGTTTTTCTCTTTGGATTGAAAAAAGAAAATGCAAGTTTTTTTTGTTCTGTTGGTTGAATAATCCTCTATAGCAAGCAGAAAGCTTTAGAAGTTTCCAAGAATTTATAATCCAGGTCCTTTGCATTCTTCCAAACCTTGTTTTTCATTCTCTCCCCTCGTGGACCCTTCTCTTTTTCTTTTGCTTTTTCCTCCATCTGTGCTCACATAGATTGCCTGAACTTACAGATTCTTACTTAGCAGATATTGCAAGCAGCAAGACAGATGCCACCTGTAATTCTAAGACTTTTCTGTATCTTCCAGAGCAATGTAATCACCCTTCTCTGAATATTCATGGTCAGTTTTCACCCTGTAAGGACATGCTCCTTTCTTCTTACTTATTCTGTTTTACTTATTTTTATCTCCTACCAGATTCTAAGCTTTTTGAGGGAAAAATATATGATGACATACTGTGATATGTAAACATCATTCACAAATACACATTCATTGAGTGTTTAGTAGTTAGGTCAAAGTTGAATGAATCTGTTGTTTTGCTTTGTTTCATTTTATATTCCACTGTTTTCTAACTTGAGCCACCTGGTCCTGAATGATACCATTTATGGTTAACTAACATATCTCTAGAGATATTTTGACTGGATCTGATTCTAGATTTTTTTAAAATTATTTTTTAGTTGTAGATGGACACAATATCTTTATTTATTTATTTTTATGTGGTGCTAAGGATCGAACCCAGTGCCTCACGCATGCAAGGCAAGCGCTCTACCACTGAGCTACAATCCCAGCCCCTGATTCTAGATTTTTATATTTGCTCCTTATGTGATCTCAAACAAGTCCATTACCATCTCTGCCTTAATTTTTTCATTTATAAAATAGGAATTAATAATAGAGTGATCATTTAAGGAATTACAGTTTAACCATTCTTTTAGTATGTTAGGGTGACTATGGCAAAGTACCATAAACTGGGTGGCTGAAACAAGAGGCTGAAAGTCCAAGATCAATGTTTGGGCAGGTTTGGTTTCCTCTGAGATCTAACCTTGGCTCATAGAAGGTCACCATGGCTGTATCCTCCCATGGTCTTTTTTTTTTTTTCTGTACATGCACATCACAGGTATTTCTGTGTGTAGAGATTTCATCTTTCAGTTAAGAACTCTAATCAGATTGGATTACAACCCATCCTAATGGCCTCATTGTACTTTAAACACCTATTTACAGTTCCTGTTTCCAAATACAGTCCCATCCTGAGGACCTGGGGGCTAGAGCCTCAACATATGTATGGAAGAGGAGTCTCTAAGATCCATGTAGAATACACACAGCAGTACTTTGTACATAGTACTCAGTGAACTCAAAGGCAGTGGTGTTGTAATTTCTTTTACTTCAGCCTTGTTCCCTTTGGCTTCTAGTAACTTAGTATTCTTGTCTTAATTAGCCAATGAATGTTTCTTTTTCATTGTAATCTAATTTCAAATTCACATTTCTATATTCACCTTCCTTACGTATCTTTACCTAAAAAACAAGGCTCTTTTTTTTTGCTAACCTATCAAATATAAATATTTCATTATTTTACCATGTTTAAGAAGAATTTTAAGCTGGCAAGAGTCTCAACTCTGATTATTAAAAACTTTATTCTATGTTGTTTAAGTTGCAAGGCATTTATCATTACCACGGAATAATTCATGAAATAGGAGTAACTGAACTATTAAAGATTCAAGCACTTTGACAGAAATGTGTATAAAATATCACATATATTGCACACATAGTATTCTCTATGAATCTGTTATGGATCTGAGATAATAGTCTATGTGGAAAGTTATTTTACCCAAGTACCTGTATTCAGAATATTGCATCAGTCTAATAGAATTTCAAGTGGCACAATTTTTTTAAAAATTCAGTTCATAAGCATATTATAATCAAGAAATAGTCACATGAATTCCTTTCAGTTTTAATACCAGTAACCAAATTCCATCTGCAGAGTTTTATCTGATGTACAGATAGGGAAAGGAAACAACTACCTATATAGCTTTTTTGGAATTACATATGATATTAGAGTTAAACTGCCATTGAAAGTGCAAATCAGTGACTGCCTTTTGTTATTTTCATCGTGTTGATTAAATATTATAAATCTTATATTCTTAGGCTCAATGAATGGTTCAAGCTAGCTTAGTAGTGATCAAACAAGGGCTGGGGGTGGGAGGGGAAGACTTAATCAAAAATAATCTGACCAAAATGTGAAGATTACTCCATCTGCAGAGATTTAACTGCCCACAGCCCATTCCTGGGGAAAACCAAATTAAGGACACTCCCTTAGAAACCACTTAGAACTAAAAGAGCTTACACTTTTATAACTCAAAGCAGAAATGTGTGCTCTTTACAGAAGTTTCAGCTCTTTAGTCTTCAGTCAAGCAGACAGTCTTGGTAGAAATTGGAAGCACACATCATGAAACAGTAAAACCCTTTCCCACAGCAAAGGACAAAATCATTTTAAACAAAATTCAGAACTGCTGGAACAGTAGAAGAAAGCACTAGAAATCTGATGAGATTTCTAAGAAAGATGATTTGCCTCATTGCAGATCCTCTGAAATAAATGTGAGAAATGTCTTAATTTGCATTAAAACTGTCTTGCCCATGCATTGATGCTCCTTAGCACAATATTGTGTAGCAAAGCTTTATGAATTCAAAGAAGAGCTTACATCAATAATTTCCCTATTATGGAGTAGCTTCTCAGTAGTGAGTGTAGATTTCAGTCTTCTAAATACTGTGAACAAATTTCATGCCAATGAATGATCAGCCTTTATTTTATGAGAAAGATTGAGCCTAGGAACTTCTTGTCATTTTGAATTCCACTATTTTAAGTGAACCAGGAATATTCACCACTAAAAATAATAAGCAACAGCTTACACTGTAAAATATAAAAATACTTTAATGCAAACCAGCACCTTCTATTTTATGTATTTATTAATGTATGCTGTATATTGTTTCTTTAAGTGTAATTATTCTATACTTTCCTAGAAAAATAGCTTAGCCCACAATTGCCTTCTTTGAAATGCATTTCCAGGTTCACTCCGTACATATTCACAGAAGTAAGGATACTGTTTTTAATAAAAGTTATTTTTCTTTTGTTTTTTGAATATGAGGTAAAGTGAAAATGAAAATGCATATGAACTGGCTTACTTTCCCATGGAGTATGCCTTAGCACAAACAGATAAGGAAATAAATAATGAATGAGCATTTTCAAGTTTATTTTTTAAATATTTATTTATTAACCCATTTAATAGTGAGCTCATTGCATGCTAACATAAATAACATCTTTATAAAAGCATAACTACGTTTTGTTTTATAAAAACATAACTATGAGCCGGCGTGATGGAGCATACCTATAATCCCAGCACTTTGAGAGACTGAGACAGAAGAATGGCGAGTTCAAAGCCAGCCTCAGCAAGGGTGAGGTGCTAAGCAACTCAGTGAGACCCTGTCTCTACATAAAACACAAAATAGGGCTGGGGATGTGGCTCAGTGATCAAGTACACCTGAGTTCAATCCCTGGTACCAAAAAATAAAAGTAAAATAAAATACTATATTTTCCAAAACAAAAATATTTTTATGAAAATAGTCATTTTTAACTTGATATTTGTATTGAAATTGTACATTGACATGCAATTGTAAGAAACAATAGTGTTCTCTTTTACATTGTCTAATTTCTCACTTAATGGTAAACATTTTATAAATTATAATATCACAACCAGAATATTGGCAATGAAGTAATCTGTCGATTTTATTCAGCATCTACACTTATAATTGTTCTCATTTGAGTGTCTTAAGTTCTATAAAATGTTGGCATCTTTGCACATTTGTATATCAAGATGTTAAACAGAACCAACACCACAAGGACCTCTTGTGTTGACCTTTTATACTCTTTCACATTACTCTGTCCATCCCCTGCCATGTCCGTAACCACTGGTCAACATTGATATCTCTTCCTTAGGAAGGGCAATGGTTCCCAAGGAAGTCCAAACCTAACACAGTAAATGCTGCTAGACTTCAAGGCAACAGATTAATCTTCTTTGGTTGGATATTCCATTCTCTAAGCACACTGGGATAGCAACTTCACCCCCTATGACTCAGTGGAGCAATCTAGCACCTTTGGCTCAGTAGGACCTTCCTTATACTGTTTATCTCTTCTAAGATGGTAGTTCTGTTCTTTGAAACTGAGTTGGAAGCGGCTTCTCTCTTTCCCTGGGCCTATATATATGTTAGTCCTATGTCTTGAGTGGCAGCCAAAATGACCTCAGAGTTTCTTTTAGGATTCTTCTTCCCATATCTTATCTCTTCTTATCTCATTTATATATATATATATATATATATATATATATATATATATATATATATATACACACACACACATACACACACACAATATATATATATATATATATATATATATAATAACATAACAGTTATGTATTTTAGTTGTCAATGGACCTTTTATTTATTTATACATGGTGCTGAGAATCGAACCCAGTGCCTCACACATGCTAGGCACGTGCTCTACCATTGAGCCACAACTCCAGCCCCTTTCTTCTCATCCTTTAAAGGATATTGCACATTAGTCTGAGGTTGTGTAGAATCTAAGAAGTTCAATAGTTTTCCTTTATTCTGTTTCACTCTCATAACTTTTAGTTCAAACAGGCAGAACATTTCTGATGTAATTCCATCTCTATTCCTAGCCTCGGCTGAAATGTCTGAATAAATTCATGAGTTGAGTCTATGCTTTCTTTATGCAGTTTTTGCTTAGTTATACCATTCCTATTCTCTTCAGAGCAACTTATCTCATTTTTCACAATATTATAGACTAAGGATTTTCTAAATCTCCAAGTTCCAGTATCTTTTTGCTTAACAATTCTGTTGTCAAGTGTCCCTGTCCACTGTGTTTTTGTTGCAAGTCATCAGAAGGAATCAAGAAACACTTTTAATACTTTGATTAGAAATATTCTCAGCTAAATATTCGATTTCATCCTTCACAAGTTCTCTTTTCCATAAGAAACTAGAAGATGCCACAATATAGTCAGGTTATTTGTGACTTTTAATAAAAATTACATTTTCTTCAGTTTCCACCAACAATCCTCACTTCCACCTGAGACCTCACTAAAAAGACCTTTAACATCCATTTATTTTTAGTGCCACACTTTAAGTGTGCTTCCCCCATACACACTTAAAATACAAATAATACCAATGTGATTGAGGACCTTAAAATGAGATGTCATGTAGTGTTTGGCTAGATGTTTCTGCTTTTCTGCCATGTAAAGGTGCAGTAAGAAAGCCCCTACCAGGTGATGGGCATGGTGACACATGCCTGTTATCTCAGCGGCTCAGCAGGCTGAAACAGGAGGATGACAAGTTCAAAGCCAGCCTCAGCAATTTAGCAAAGCCCTAAGCAACACAGTGAGACCTTATCTCTAAATGAAATACAAAAAAAGGGCTGGGGATATAGCTCAGTGGTTAAGTGCCCCTGGGGTTCACTCTCCAATACCCCTCCCCCCCAAAAAAGAAGAAAGAAGAAAGCCCCTACCAGAAAATACATTCTGGCATCTTGATCTTCAACTTCTCAGCCTCAGGAACTGTAAAAAAAAATAAATTTCTGTTCCTTATAAATTACCCAGTCTGTTATTTTGCTATAGCCGCACATATGGACATGTCTACATACATTTATATTTACCGCATATATACACAAATAGATACCTACCAGCATTTTGTTCTGATTATTCATGTATTTTCTTAGAAGATAGAAACTTTCTCTATAGCTTTCTTCTTTCCTTTCTGCCTCATGGCAGTATCAGTTTTTTTCTAGTAAGCAGCTCACAACTCTTCCTGACTCTACCCATTATTTAGTTCCAAAGTTGCTTTCAGGTTTTCTTGTTGTTACAACGATACTCCACATCTTGCTATCAATTTCTATCTTAATTCATACTAAGTTCAGATGTCTTCCTTTCCTCTCTTCTCTCTTGTGCTAGGGAGAAATGGAAATTTCCCGGATGTCTTTTTATAAGGGCACCATTCACATCACAAGGACAACATGATGACATCATCTTAACATAATTACTTCGGAAAAGCCCCATCTCCAAATGCCATCTCATTAGGGATTGTGTTTTTAACTTACGAATTTGGTTGGGACACAATTCTGTCTGTGGAAGAGTGCTTGGATAAAGAGTATTCTACTGTCATGAGGTGAAATATTCTCTATATGTCACCAACTTTGTTTTAAGCATAAATTTCTATGAATGAAAGAGGCTTGTTTAGCCGAGAAATGTTTGTCCAATTTTATCTATGTTGTATTTTAGCCCTGTGTTTGACATAAGACTTACATACATCTATATAGTTATATAGATTTTTTGGTTCTAACAAATGGTCTAGTGCATTCCTCTTTGGTTGGGAGTAGTCTTTTTTTCCTATTATAAAGATTTTATTTTAGCCTGCCACGGTGGCGCAAGCCTGTAATCCCAGCACTTAGGGAGGCTGAGACAGGAGAATTGCGAGTTCAAAACCAGCCTCAGCAATGGTGAGGCGCTAAGCAACTCAGTGAGTCCCTGTCTCTACATAAAACACAAAATAGGGCTGGGGATGTGGGTCAGTGGTCGAGTGCCCCTGAGTTCAATCGCCAGTTCCAAAAAAAAAAAAAAAAGATTTTATTTTGACTCTAAGAAAGCAAGAAAGAGATTCAGGAATCCTTCTTGCACTTTATGAATCTTGTCTGAGAAAGCTTAGTGTCTCATCGGTATTTACCTAGACCTTACTTGGATTAATATCCATGTTATAGGCAGACAAAGTTGTACACAAAGGATAATATATTCCTCATTGTCACATATTCAAGATGCAAGGCTCATATATTTAACTCAGGCAAAGCAAATAGCTCGCACTAGATTATCCTAGATTATCTAGGATTCAACTAAATTAAACAATTATTGTAATAGGCAACCATTATACTGTGGGTTAAATAAAAGTAGTAAAAGTAGATATTTAACATTTTTTATTACACAATACTCTGTTCAAACCTCATGTAGCACTATAGAAATCTCATGTAGCACTACAGAAATGCTAGAATATCTCAACATTTTAAAACTCTTACCAAGCACAAAGAGAGAATTTAATATTATGAATCAGTTTTTTAAATTTATTTTTAAAACAGAAGAGTTGATTTCAAGTCATATTACATATATGGAGCACAATTTTCCATCTCTCTGGTTGCAAACAAGATAGAGTCACACCATTCATCTCCATCTCATTCCACCATTTTTGCTACTCCCATTCCCCTCCCCTCCCCCACATCCCGCTTACCCCATCCAAAGTTCCTCCATTTCTCCCATGCTCCCCACCTCCACCCCCATTATGTATCAGCATCCACTAATCAGAAAGAACATGTGCCCTTTGGTTTTTTGTGATTGGCTTACTTCACTTAGCATGTTGTTCTCCAATTCCATCCATTTACCTGCAAATGCCATAATTTCATTCTCTTTTATTGCTGAGTAATATTTCATTGAGAATATATACCACAGTTTATTTATCCATTCATCTATTGAAGGGCATCTAGGTTGCTTCCACAGTTTAGCAATTGTAAATTGTTATGCATCAGTTTTGAATCACACATTGATGGATACTATTTGCATCAATGATGATAAAGGTATACTGTAATGCTGCACTTTCCCCAGCATGTGATATACCTGATCTTTGACTTATTATAAAGTAAATTTACAACTTCTTCAAAGTCATTGCTCATTTCATAGGAAGATTTTCAAGTAGAAAATTTCATTTTTAAAGATTTAAGTGACCTTAAAAAAATATTTTCATTAGTCTCACAGGGTCATTATGTTGAGGAATGTTAAGTTTTAATTTGCCTGACCCATTTACTAAATCATTCTATTTCTCTTCCTAATCATTCCCAAATTTCTTTACACCCCATTAGGCTAAACACTGAAAAGAAATTAAGTAAATTCCGCTTTTATTATGTTAAGCTTCACATGGATGTTATTTTCAATAAATACAACATCAAGGATATGTGGAAAAAAACAACATTTATTGCCATAAGCAATTTATAGGCATTTGTTTAATATTTATGCAATAAACTTTTCCCACCTATGGAAAAAATGGATGAAACGAACTCTTGGGAATGTCAACATCTGCTAATCTGCAAGTAAAATGCGTTAATGAGTCTATTAGCTAGACAGCTATAAAAATTTCCCTCTAATATCCTGAGAACTACAATGTTTAAAAAGACAAGTGTTACTAAAATAAAACAAAAATGGAAAAAATTTACCAATAAACAAATAGGTATATAAAAAATCATATTTATGGCATGAGAATTCACCAATTCACTCTGAGACCTTTGAGGAGGACATCGTTTCTTATGTGTGAATGTATACCTTAGCTTGGGAAAGTTTGACAATCCAAGGACTAAAGGGACTTGATAAGTTGAAGAAGATTAAAAGAAGAATCAACAAAGAAGAGAGGGGAATTATTATGTCCATATCAAATTTTAGATTACATTCAGATTAATAAGATTCATTTGGAGTTCTAAATGTGAAGCTCAATGGAGAGGCCAGAACTGGAGAATATGAAGAAATCTCTGTAATAGTTGATGTTGTTATTGTTTCCTACAAACAAGTAAAACCTATTAGCTTCTGAAAGTCTATCCCCTAGGATGTCCCTTCCTATAATCTTGCTATATTGTATCATTCTACATTCACCTCAGCCTGAGTCTTATGCCAATCAGAACTAAACTGGTCACAATGTCTGATCACAGTAGATGTGCAGTTTAAGCTTGATGAATGAAACCATGCCGACTATCTCTGCTGTCACAAGTCTGTTGTCTCCTTGGCCTAAGATGACCTTCTTGGTACCTATGGGGTCTTTGGAATGCATCCTTACCTCAACCTATCTGTATCTACCCAATTCACATACCTATTTTTGCTTACTTTGTATCCTTGAGCCCCTACTAGAACTCCAAACGTGTTCAGCTATATTCTTGCCCTGAGGACCCCAGACTTCAATTTCAATTAATATTTCAATATCAGAATTTAGAGTGCTGCCAACCCAATTGCAGCTTAATACAAGTATCATTACAGCCCACAAACTCCAGAAGACTTGCAAACACACATCATATGAAATGTGAGATCTTGTCACTTGCCCAGTTTTCAAATTCATCACTTAGCAGACTATGGCTTGAGGTCAGTGTTACTGTATTTCTTAGCCCTTGAGGTCTACTATTGTCAGCATTCCTTTGATTCCAAATAACAGAAATGCAGAAAATGGTGGAGAATACTTAATGGAGGGACACAGGATCATTCCACATCATCAAGAGGCTTGCTACAGGAAACAAGTCATCTCTGGAGACTTACTACAGGAAACAAGTCATCCTTAGGGATTAGAACCAGGAACTCAGTTTCCCTCAGAATTATCTCTCAATCCTGGTCTCTGTTATCTTCATCACTCATTCTTTACCACTACATATAGCTTCTTCTTAAATAGTCTCTGCTTAATAACATCAGATTATTGATGGTCCTGGCTTGGGTAATATATCCATACTTAGACCAATCACTTAATCAAGAAAATGGAGTAATATGATGAAGAGTCCAACCAAAATCATATGGATGCATGGAAGATGGTAAGAGGAATGGGAACAGATATGCTGAACAGATGTATACAACAGACACATCACTAAATTTCTAGCATGTCTCACTCCTGGCCCAGCACAGATCTCTACCAGGCCCAGCACAGATAATCAAAGACTGCAATAGCCTGGCATTCACTCTGACCCCTCAGACTTCCATCTCTTCTTCACTCCTTCATATTATCTTTTTAAAGTCATTTTTAACTCATCCAGGAGAGAAAAAAAATTAATCATATGTGAGCATTCCCTCTATCATGTAACATTTTACACTGGCACTACTAGATTGACATATTTAACAATAGGGCTTTGGAGTCAGACTAATCTGAATTTATATACTGACTTTTTCACTTACTACCTGGTGACCTCACACAAATTCCCTCATGTCTTTGTAAAACTGGGGAACTAATACCCACATCAGTATAATTGTTAGGATTAAAAAATAAATAAAAGGGGCTTTTTTCAGGATTTAGGATGAAATGGTATAAGCCCAGGCCACAGAACTGTAGAATAAACACTATATATCGCAGAAGCTAATGGCAGCTCATAGTTAAATTCTTGACTTCACAGCTCATGAACTTGCCTGGATAGAAGCAGTCTACATTCTAAACTGAGTGACAAGGGCTGTGAAGACAGATGACCTTCACTGATAGCACAGAAGGGCATATAATATAATGGTGCTCTGGTAGCCTCACTCCCACTGAGCTAAAAACCAAACCTTCTTTCTGCCAAGAAAAGTCACAAGCTGGGCCAGAGCCAGCTGGCTTGTCACGGGACTTTGGATCTGTGTGAAACAATGCTAACTTAAATATTTTTTTCAAAAGAAATTTAAAATAGATAAAAAAATGTATGAGACATATATTTATAGATTATTAAGGACAAGTGTTATAAAAGAAAGGGCTTTTATTACAAACAATGCAGCATAAAGGATTTAGGTTAAATATAGACACTTTTCCAACAGTACAAATCATTATTCAAGCAGCTCCTGACCAATGGCTTCTGTGTAGATCAAGGTCCTGTGGTTTTTGTACATCCACACCCACACTCACCCACAGTAGGAGTCATTGCTGCCCCCACCATTGGAATATTAGCAGGTAGGAATCCAACCAGGAAGTGAGGCTGGGTGGGTATGGAGGGAATTCCAGTTTATGCAGGAATTGATTGAAATCACCAAGGACCAAAATTCTCTCTCTCCAACTAATATTCTCAGCCTGTTTGCTTTTGCCCTTGGACTTTTCCCTTCAGGAACTCAAGCTAACCAGAAGCTTCAGTCATCAATCTTAACACACCTATCCCTAATGCTGGAAAGGAAAAGTGGGCGTTTCTGTTATGGGTTCATCTGCTCAGACTATCATAAAATACCACAGCCTGGGTAGCTTAAACAACGGACATTAATTTTCTTATAGATTTGGAGGCTGAAAATTCATGAATATTGTTTTTGAAGAGTCTCTTCCTGATACCATCCTATTGGATTAGGGCCCTACCTTAAGACCTCCTTTGACCTTTATTTCATACTTACAAGCCCCACTACTGAATACAATCATCGCAGGGAGGGGAGACTTTTATGATATGAATTTTGGGAGGGACACAATTCAGCCCACAACAGTTGACTTATATCCCTTTTAAAGTGTGAAAAAAAAAAATCCCAGAAGCCCCAAGCCAGCTTTCATCTCCATCAACAAGGGAAATAAAATTATAACACTTGTCTTCTTGGCAGAACCAAGGTGGGTTTGGTCTCTTCTTAATTACCTGAATACCCAAAAAATGAATGAAATTTGCCTCTATTAGTAAGGAAGGAGAAATGCCTGTAGGGAAGTAACCAACTACACCATGAACATTCTTTTTTTTTTTTAAAAAAAGGAAGTTTAAGAGGTTCTGTGCATCTAAAAGTAAAGTAAGGTAAGGGACTAAAAAAAATAAAATAGATAAGAGCCATCTCAATGTTGGAGGCTATTGTCATGCTATGGCTGTACTTGTACTTTCAGACAAAACTATTAATATTTTCTTCAAATTTAATATATTTTAAATTATATATAATGTTTTATAATTTAATGTTTTATATATGATTTAATATTTATATACAGTGTTTGATTATATAAATCAAAAGCTTTGACTTGTTTTGATGATAAAGATATAATTTTTAAGAGGGATATTCATTTTCTCAAAGTAACTTCCTATATTCCATGCTTTCATATATTCATATTAGCACAACAGAATCCCTTTCTACAGACACATTGCTAAGAAAAAATTCTTTGGCAGATAGAGAATTGCATTTGAGGAGAAGGCATAGACAACTTTCTTCATAGACAACTATGAAGAAAACAAGATTGTTGTACAAAAATTGTCACATACATAGAAGTCACATTTTGGAACTGGATGTTTCAAATATATTCTACTGTTTCTGAGTGGAGTAGCCAGACATAGAAATATAAGACAGAGAAATAAATGGCTACAAAGATAACCTTAGCTCTTTTAAAAGTGTATAATTAATATTAGTCAAAGAGCAGAGAAAACATTTTCTCATACTTGCTAATCCACATAGCCCTTTTGTCTCTGATAAGAACTCAGAGCAGATGTGCTTTATATGTGTGTTTATTTTTTTTAAATAACCTTACCACTAATCTCAAATTTTAAATAAAATACTGAGGTGTAATTTACATACAATAAAATCCATTCTTTTTAGTTTTATAGTTTGATGCGTTTTGACATGTGTAGAGTTGTGTTACCATGACCATAATCAAGATATGGAACACAACCATTAACTCACACTAGTTCCTTTATGTCCTTTGGCAATCACCCTTCTGTGCCTAACCCAGCTTTAGCAACCAGTTCTGCCTGTGTGGTTTGATTTCTGCCTATATAGTTTTGCCTTTTCCATGGGCCATGGTATGCATCTTCCTAGAGCAGACTCTACTGCCTTTTGGATCTCTGGACTGAATATTTGTGTTCCCCAAAAACTCATATATTGAAGCCCTCACCTTCACTGTGATGCTGTTTGGTGATAGGCCTCTGGGAGATAATCACATGATGATTGGAGATCTCATGAATGGGACAAGTACTTCTATAAAAGACACTAGAGAGATTGCTTCCTCTCTCACCCTTTCTGCTCTCTGCCATGGTAAGGAAATAATGGGAAAACAAAAACCAAAAAACCAAAGCAGTTGTCCACAAACCAGAAGAGTGTCCTAACCAAACACCTGATCAATGGGCACCCTGATCTCCCCACTCTGGAAATGTGGAAAATAAATGTTGCTTAAGTCACTCAGACTAATAGCATTTCATTATAGCAGCCAAAAGTGACTAAGACTTAAATTGATAACAAGAAATGGGGTTTTATAGTAACAAATACCCAAAAACATAAGAGTATATTTGGAACAAGTTAATAGGTAGAGATTGAAAGGTTTGAGATTCATGCAAGGAAGAGTTAGCACTGCTGTGAAGGAAATTTTAAAAATAGTTCTGGTGAAAGCTCAGGAAGAAAAGAGAAGAGCTGTAGAGAAAACTCCTGCCTTCTTAAAGAGAGTCATGGAGAGAAAGTTCATGGAAATATGGACAAAGCCCATTCTAATGAGATCTCAGGCAGAAGTGAAGAATATATTGGAAATGAGAGGAAAGACAGTTCCTGTTTTACTGTGGCAAATGACTTGGCTGAACTGTCAACTGTGTGAGGATACTACAGTGCCATCTGTAAACCATGAAAGTGCCCTTATTTGGACACCAAAAGAGCCAATGCTCTGATCATAGACTTCTAGCTTCCAGAACTGTGAGAAATAAATTGCCAAATTGTTTTATAGAGTGGCTTTATTATTTGACACTCTCATAAGCAACATATAAGAGTCCTAGTTGCTCTCTAATTGTCTTTTAATTTTAACAGTTATAGTAGTGTGGATTGGTATATCCTTATGGTTTTAATTTGCATTTTCTAATGGCTAATAATGTTATATAGGGAATTTTTAAAAATTATCTATCTTGGAAGATTTCCTTGCATTCTATAAAAAAGAGAAAAGGAGGAAGGAAAGGAAGAGAAGGACGGAGGTAAATTTGGAGTAAATGTTAGAAACTTGTTATTTACTTCAAAAAGATCAAATAGAAGAGTGAGGGAAGGTAAGCAGGGAAGCCCAATGGGGGGAAGAAAAATGTTGGAAACAAAATATGTACTATTAGAAAAATAATTCACTTATACATAAAATCAAGGAAATGTGAAAATAAAGTGAAGCAATGTGTTAGTTTTCTACTACTATAACAAAATACCTGAGATAATCCACTTAAAAATGGGAAAATTTTATTTTGGTTCATAGTTTTAGAGGTAAAAATTCATGACCAGTTGACTACTTTTGCTTTTGGAACTGTGAGAAGGAAATACATCATAGCAGGAACGTAAGACAGAGAAAGTCGTTAACCACATGGTGTCCAGGAAACAAACAGTAAGGGGCCAGGGTCTCAATATACCCTCCAAACGCATGTCCCTGATGACCTAATTTCCTCCCACTGGGTCCCACATTTTAAAAGTTTCACCACCTTCCAATAGTTCTGTGGACCAGGAACCAAGCCTTTAAAACAAGGGTCTGGAGGGTACATTCCACATTCAAACTATAACAAGCAATTAAAGTTATATACTGAACATGATTTGCATAAATGTTGACAGTGGAACTTAGAATACTGCTTAGAAGATAATTTGACAGATATTTGGAGGTCAAAGCAGACTGCTTAAAAATTGACATCATAGGTTAGGACATAATTATGGAGAAATCAAGATGCAAGCCAAGAGCAGGGAAGCGGCAAGAGTGACCTCATGCTGATAATGAGATACTTTTCTAAGAATCATTTATTTCTGTCTTGTGTCATGATAAATTTCCAGACACACTAAGGGACTGTATGAATGAATGAACAAATGAATGACAGCTCAAGTTTTCTAATTGGGTTTTTTTGGGGGTGGGGGGTGGTTGTTTTTGTTGTTGTTTGTTTGTTTGTTTGGCAATCTTGGGAAATGAACCCAGAGGAACTCTACCATTGAGCCACATCCTCATTCCTTTTTCTTTTGGTTTTTGAGACAAGGTCTCACTAAGTTGCCAAAGACTGACCTCAGACTTGTGATCTTCCTGCCTCAGTCTCCCATGTCACTAAGATTACAGGCATGTACCACCATGTCCAGTTCTAATTAGGTTTAAGTGGATCCAGAAATATGAGAAGACACCATATTGTTCACCAATAGTTCATTGATGTCAAATATTCTGAACTATCAGTGACTAATGAAGTATTCACTAGATGAATGTCAATATCCATAAGAATACATCAAGCTAATATTTTAAAATTAGATATTGTATAATTATTTTTTAATTATCACTATATCCTGAAGTTCAAGTTCATGCACACACACACATATGTATATACACATACACATACATGTATATATATACACACACATATATATATATAAAACATAGCATAACTTTTAATTTAATTCATATGGGAAAATATAAGCAATGGTTATGACTGATGGCTCCTCTTTTTAGTAGCTCTATCTGCCTGGAATCTTGAGTAACTGAAAGAAAAATGAGAGTAATATGTTTCTCAAAGTATTGTTGGATTTTATGGATGTCTCAATACTCACTGGCATGACAGTGGGTCATAATCTAACTTATGAAGAAGTTCTAACAATGATATCATTGATTAAATCCTTCTCCTTAATATAACATACTTTTCCAATTCTGTCCTTTCCTCTCATTATGAAAATTTACATTTTTATTGTGTTATGGAAAACAGGGCATTTTATATTTTTATTTTATTTCTTTTTCAAGGGGGGGATAGGGACCTCCTATTCCATTCTTTTATTTTGCATAATTCAGTTCATCAACCAATTAATCATGATATCCTTAAGATCTCTGTGTCCTGCCCTTCAAAGTTTGTAGCAATTTATTAAAAATTCAGAGATGTGTAGCTTTTTATACAGCAGGCTGGGACAAGACATTAGCATTGAAGAAGATAGTTACATCAGAAAAGTGTAAAAATGTTAGGCAAGGAAACCAGAAGAAAAAGGATGCTAATTATACAAAGTTGCTACTAAAGTCAGATACGATTGTATTTTTTGTAGTTGAAAGTTTATCCCTCTGAGCAGTCCAGGGATATATATATATAGTGATTCTAGAATGCCAAGGATCCAGATTCTTTCCCCGGTCACTCTGCTGGGTGACTTCCATCTGTGAAACTACAGTGACTGCTCCAGCTCCTACCAACACATTCCCATACCACTAATTAGTAAGGGAAAAGAGGAAAGGGGTTCCACAAAACATATTCTTCTATTTTATAAACATCAGATTTGTTTATATTTCTTTAGCCAGCACTTAGTCACATGTCTATGTAAAGCTTTGAAGGAGACTAAGAAAATATAGTCTTTAGTTGGGGTATTGAATGTGTATACTGCATTTTTATAAATACTATTGAAAAGAAGAATGGTGGTTAGAGGAACAAACAGTTGTCTCTGTAATATACCATCCAACTGTACAAACAAAATTCTTAGGAGTTATCTTAACCCCTTCCACTTTCCTTCCTTGGAGAGTCAGGCCATTACCAAGTCATATAGGCTTTATCACTATATTTCACTTTCGTATTTCTCCTTGTTCAGATTCATTCTACACCAATTTGTTGATAAATCCTGCCTGGACCCATAAAATATCTTTGTAATTTATTTCCCTCTAGCCACTTTAGACTTTCTACACTCAGCTCTCTATTTTTCATTCAAAGAGAATAATTGCTTCAAAATTTAGATATGTTCATGTTATCAATTGATGAAAAATTTTCTTATGTAAGATAAAGCATGCATGCTCCATTAAGGTAAGAATTGTGTTTGGCTTTGCTCATTATTAACTCTCCAGTGCCTAACACAGAGTAAATATGCCATAAATATTGCTAAATTAATTTAATAAATAAAATCATTTAGTTAATTTTTTTACATTAAGTTCAAAAAAAAGAATGTTTACAAAATTCTGAGCAGAATACTACAGTGTTAGAAACTGATGTCAATGTATCAACAAACATGAATTGAGGCTTTCTCTCCCAAGTTTCTATCTGAGGAAAAAATATATTTGTAGGGTGGAAGATTCATAGTTAATTCAGTCAAGATAAGAGATGCTAAAGCAATCATTCTTAGAGCAACTATAGTTGTTGATCATTCTTTTTGATAGGCTTCAATGGTGCATCAATTTCCTTGATAAAATTTTGCATGCTTTTTAGAAGTATTTTGTCAATTGAAAGTTCTCTTTCCACTAATTTCAGCATTTCGAAAATGATTTTCTATGGAAAGCACATTTTCCATATTTAAAATTTTAATTAAAAACTTTAATCTTTTTGAGAGCTATTTATCAAGACATGATATCTTCAAGAAACCTGAAGTCACACACATCTATGTCTAATCCACTCTACAGAGACTGCTGATTTTCTCAAATGTTATAGCATCAACAAAGTGCTGTTCTTTGTTAAATGCATGATAAAAATTCAAACCTAATTTTTGGCATTTTGTAAACATGATTTTATATTAAACAGTAAAATACTATAAAAATAACAATGTAGGATAGAACAGTATATAATTTCTTGTAAAGAAGGGACTATAAGGCCAAATATATTTCTAAAATTCTATGTCTATCCTTGAAAAATACAAATCAGATAGGAATGATTTTATTTATTAAATGATTTTATTTATTAAATAAATTGTATGTATTGCAAATTCAATTGATGATAACATCCACTAATTATTTGATTTGATAAGTTATATTTTCTTGTCTAAAAGTTTAAGACTGAGTGAATGTGAATACATATTAAGATATGTCAGAAATAAGTATTTGATCTTAATAGATTTTGTCTTACCTTCTTCCAAGTTACTTAGAAATGAGTTTGATTCCCCACATTAAAAAAGTATTTTTATCATGTAGTAACATTTTCAGGTCACTCAAAAATTGTTATTATATTTAAAAAGGTAATTTGTCATTATGATGTTCAAAAAGCATTTATTAAGCAACTAATTATGCATCAATAAGCTGAGAAGAGTAAAATTATGTAAATGTGAATTACAAAATTGCATAAACATTGAAAACTAAAAGACAAAATAGTAAATTCATTTATATCCAGAAGGCTTTCACCATGCATTTATCAAAGCTACATCCATTAAGTTTATCCTAAGTTGAGTTATACAGCACATGAGTCTGGGAACCTACAATTAGTATGGGGCTCAGATGGGCAATCATAGAGGTTTTTCTTTTCACAGGTAAGAGAGTAGAAGTGATCTAGTAGACCTGGCAGTCCTGTTCAGATTAGAACGGTAATATAATTTTACCAAATGGACAATTATCCACTATAATTAAGATACATTTACAAATGAGTTAAACATTTCAGAGTATTTTTATGGTTCTTTCCTAACAATGGTCCTTTTATATTTCCTGTAAAGATAGTTTATATATCTTAACATTTAGTATTTATCTATTATTAAAGCCTATCACCATCACTGGTTCATGTACCCTTGAAATTTAGCTTGGTATAAGCTTCCATTAATTATTAAAAATCCCCTTCAATTTATTTTATATCAACTTTCATTTTAATGTTATGAAGATTTTTAATAAAAGAGAGAAATATTGTCTTTAGACATTTTTATAAGGATATAGTTTTATAAAGTACTCAGTTCAGTTACATGAAAGGAAAAAATATCAAAGTTCAGACTTTTGGATACAACTAACTTCAATTATATGAATAATACTTGACAATTTTAATCACCAGGTATACTTACTTTTCTCTTCAGGCTCATCTATGACCCCTGACACAAGCCAATGTCTGCATCATCAACCTCTGTTTATTGAGGCAGAAATATAGAGCATTGTTCAAAACAATAGGAAGTCAAAATGATAAGTAATGTCTTCCACAAAGTATTTACAGATTTACAGATATACACTCATACACACATATTATGGTTTTAAAGTTTTACAAAAGTAGAAAAATCATGAAGAGAAAACATAAAAATTGTGATAGACACAATTGCTTACCTACCACAAAGCATAATATTTTCTTTTCATCTTGAACCCAATTTGGTTGATACAGCAATATGCTCAACTCAAGGAAGGGTATCAGTTTTTCCCAAAATAGTACTTTTAAGGAGACTTTTTTTCTAACCAATTGCTCTGTTTTTATTTCAAAATTGTAATTGGATTGGACTTCAGAAATATTTTTTAAATTATTTTTTTGGTACTGAAAATTGAGCCACATCCCCAGCCCTTTTTTATATTTTATTTATAGACAGGATCTAAGTTGCTTATGGCCTTGCTAAGTTGCTGAGGCTGGCTTTTAACTCGCGATCTTCCTGTCTCAGCCTTCCGAGCAGCTGGGATTACAGGAGTGTGCCACTGCATCTGGCTTAACTTCAGAAATATTGACGAGTAACACAGAATACATAGGATGAATTACAATGTGGAATGTGATTATATATCAAACTATGTTAATCAGATCAGGCATGAAATCTGTACTGAATAAAAATCTGTAAATGACTTCCAACAACATATGAAGGAGACTTTGAAGCAGCCAAAAATCTTCAGTGAGTAGGACTGTTCTGAACATAGTGCCATGTTTGCTATTCTTGGTGCTCACAACCCTTGTTCAACATTATGTGCCAATGATACTGACCATAAAAGAAACAAGTATACCTTGGTAGACAGGACCACTTCAGGCTCACAAATAATAGTCTAAGTTAACCATGGCAACCCTGCCCTCTTTTGCTGGTTTCTGATCTACATGCAGCCATAAGATCTAGTTCTCACTAATAATATGTGAGGGTCACTCTTATGTGTTGCTACTAGGAATTTTTTTGCTTCCTAACAAAAGCCAGGTGCTCACAAACAGATGATCAGATAAAGAAAATATGGCATCTATACACAGTGGAGTTTTATTTAGCCATGAAGAATAATGAAATTGTGGCATTTGCTGATGATTGGATTGCCCTGGAGAACATCATGCTAAATAAGCTAGGCTCAGAAAGTCAAGGGTCAAATGTTTTCTCTCATATGTGGAAGCTAGATAAAGCAAAGGAAGGAGGACAAAACTAGGAGGGGGATCCTTTGAAAATAGAAGGAAGATCAGTGGAGCAGATGAAGGAGATTGAAGGGGAGGGAGAAGAGACAGGAAAGGCAAGTAAAGGTGAAATGAAATTGACCATAGTATGTACACATATGAATATACCACAGTTAATGTCATACATATGTGTGCATATATATGTACACAAATATATATGAAGCACTAAATTTACAAAAGGGTAAGCATTAGTGAAAGAGCTTTGCTTTGTCTCTTCTATCCTTTCAGCTTCGGATATTATGGAGAAAATACGGACTATCTGGAATATTAGAGCAGTCATATGACTCTAAAACAAAAAACCTGACCATTAAAAGCCTCATGCTGAGAATACTATGGGGCCAGATAAAATTGTCTAAGTCCTTGAAGACATTGCTGAGTTGCTGGAATATGTTTGAAGATATGTGAAGGTTTTTATTCTTTAAGATTTAATTAGCCAAGTTATCAGTGACATGTTGATGAATTCAATATAGAACAATTTAGGTGATCTACCTAATACATTATTTATGTTGAATATTTTCCTATTGACTTAAATTTTATATTATTTTACAAATATTGCAGCCCCAAAAAGAGTATTATAGATGTGCCACAATAAATTAAATTAACTTTAAAAAAAGAAAAAAGTAAATTTAAAAAAGAAAGTAAATTTAAAGTATTTATATTAATGTTTCATGAAAATAAATTTTTTATTACAGCAGGTATAGCATAAAGGACACTTTAGAGGCTGCTTCAGCATAGATCTCCTCCAGTTGTCATCATTTGCTTCATGTTGTTTTGTTTGTTTTGTTTTTTGGTACTGGGGATTGAACTCAGGGGCACTCAACCACTGAGCCACATCCCCAGCCCTATTTTGTGTTTTATGTAGAGACAGGATCTCACTGAGGTGCTTAGCGCCTTGCCCTTGCTGAGACTGGCTTTGAACTCACGATTCTCCTGTCTCAGCCTCCCTAAGTGCTGGGATTACAGGCTTGAGCCACCGTGCCTGGCTGCTTCATGTTTTATTATAACAATGTCTTCAAATAACACAGCTTTAACCTGAAAACTTCCATGATATAGAACTGCCTCACCTCCAAGACATCCCATTCCATTTTAGGACAGCTTTCATCATTAGAAAATGTACTTCATATCCATTTCAAATCAGGCTCCCTATTGTTTCCCCTGCCATTGTTTCTGTGTTTGAAGCCCCAACGGAAAAAAAAGAAAAAAATCTTTTTCTTCTTGCTAACAGATTCTAATCATAAAGGTTAACAATAAGAAGGCAAAGATAAGCTGTAGGATCAAACTGAAATATGAGATGTCAGAGAATTTCAACCTGGCATATATAGTCCTTACTAAATGACCTTGTGCATCTCCTGCTAGGCCTGTTTGGTCTTCAACTCGCCATCCATCCTTTGTGCTTTTAATATAATTAAACCTGCCATCCTCAAGATCTAAAAATGAACAACACACTGCATATGTCCATAGCTATTTTACCACGGACTAAAAAAGTGGCAGGCATCCTCCTGCTTCTGTTCATGCCAAAGTACAATTTGTTGATTGAAAGATGTTAGTCTATACAGTGGAGTATGGAATGGAAAAACTCATTATGGTACCACAGCTCTTATATAATTATTTTAACATTTTACAATAGAGTGCCCAACTTTCAAATCAGAGGTAACTTGGATTAGGTTATTTAGTGTTTGTAAAACAGTGACAAATCATGTCATCAAACAATCCCTAAATTTTAAGCAATGTCCATGTAGTTTTTCAACTAAAACTGATTATGTTGTTTCTATTATACTGTCATTCGAGGCTCACTGTAGGCCATTATTAGCAATCTGAGAAGGACGTATTTCAACTCTTGTCAATTTGGAAAAAATTAAGGTGTTAAGGTTTATCATGTTCAAATAAATGGAAAAATATACAATGAGACAAATTATTAATGGAAACAAACTTATGCAAAACCATTTGCATAAGACTCAATTTTAATAATGAATCAAATAAACTTACTTTGATGAGTTGAAAATTAAAAAGAAAGGTGAATCTTTAACTTGAAGTAATTGAAATAGCTGTTCTAAGATTAGAAAATAACTTTAATCCTAGTAAGATGATTATATATAATACCAGTTGCCTTATTTTTTTTCTGGAAAGAATGTTAACTTGTAAATAACAGAAGGAAACTTCTTCATCCAGGTTATCTGAGAGTCGTTGCTATGTGAGACAGGGACTAGAAGACGAACATAAATATTAACCATTATTAATATAGCACAATTACTGTCTTTTATATTGGATTGTCATTATAGCTATCATCACCTTTGAAAGAAATATTTAATAATAAACGTAACCACTGTTATTATTAGAACTATGTATAGCATGAGTCATGTGAATAAGAGTGACAGGAAGAAACCACATAAACCAACATAAAAGTCCAGAATACAATTCTAGACTTAATCAGACAATGGTCGGGGTGAACTGGATGGACATAAGACTAGATTGGAAATTACAGCAGAGACAGTGAACTTGAAAACATATCAGTAGATGTTATGCCAATATGAAGAATGGAGAAAAAATGAATATTTTAAAAATGACTAGTGCCTCAGGACACATAGGACAATATCAAAAGTATACTTGAAGTCTTGGAAAAAAAAAGAGGATGAGAAAGTGGGGAAATAAAAGTAAAAAAAATAAAACTTCTCCCTTTAGTGAAAAACATAAATTTACAAATTCAAGATGATTCATAAGCCCTAAGCAGAATAAATACAAAGAAAGCCAAAACTTGGCACATTGTAGTCAAACTGTATCAACAAAATTAGAGAGGAAATTCTTTAAGCAGCCAAAGAAAACAATCTATATATGGGCCATTAAACAAGTGTTGACATATATAAGTGGACTGAAATAATGTGGCCTATACTCCCTGACTAAGAAGAGATTAAATTAGTAATCAACAGCACTAAAATTCTCAGGAGAAAATCAATAATGTGTAAATTATACACTTTAACACAAATAAGTATCAAGAGAATTATAAACTATTTGCAAATTAATATGAAGTAAAATACAAAAAAACAAAATTTGTATAACAACTGAAGTATTTAGGAAGAAATGTATGTGGAATTTTAAACACTTATAACAAAATGTCTAAATAAATAACTTTAGAAATTATAAAAAGAAGTAAAAATAAACCCAGTGTACCAAAAAGAAGAAACAATAAAGGTAAAAGCAAAAATCGGTGAAATAGAAAACAGATAAACAGAAAATTAACAAAGCCATAGCTAGTTTTTTGAGAAAGTCAAGAAAATTGATACACACTTACTGAGACAGAAAGCAAGAGAACAAAAATAAGAGAGAACCCCAATCACCAATATCATGAATGGAAGTGATATTATCACTATTGATCTGCTCAGGGAATATTGTGAACAACTTTATGTCAACAAAATTTAAACATTTAGATGAAATGGAGCAATATTTGAGAAATTAGGTAGTAACTGGGACTGGATATGCAAGTATTAAAGAATTACAGCAAAACAGGGTGTCAAATGACCAGTGCAGAAAAGAGGTGGGACGAGGGGGGGGGGGACATCTGCAAAGTGAAAGCAGAGAAAAACTAAAATGATTTTAGGTGTTTTTCTGTATGTAGAAGAATTAAATTTCAATGTTTGCTGGTGGGACCTACAGGTGCAAACAGAAAAGAGATAGCTGTCTTGAGAAGAAATCCCTACAGGAAAGTAGAAAGTTCCTATCATCAGCAAGGGTGACTGTCCTTCAGTTAAATAGGAAGCTAGATTACAGGACTCTAATCTGATTTGGGAGAAATTCCATTGAGTTAAAAACAAACAAACAAACAAAGAAAAAACTACCAGAAATAAAACTTGCCCAAATCGTGAGAGAGTAAGAGATTATTTTATTCTCTATTTAAAGACAGCCTAAATAGTATTTTGTTTCATACAATAACCAGTTCTACAAACAATTCTGCAAAGTTGTGCAACTAATTCTTTTTTTTTAATATTTTAGTTGTTCATGGATCTTTATTTTATTCATTTATTATTTAAATGTGGTGCTTAGGATTGAACCTAGTGCCTCACAAATGCTACTCATGTGCTCTACCACTGAGCTCCAGCCCCAGCCCTTTGCAACTAATTCTGAGTCTACAATCTGTTACTTTGTATAATTCTTTCTTCTGTACTGTGAAGAAATTACTTCAAATTGATCAGTTTTAAACAATTTATATTGCTTTCTCTAAATTGCAGGTCAGTAGTGGAGGCACAGATTAACTGGGTCTTTTAGTGCCTCTCAGATTGAAGTTGATATTGGCTGGTCTGTGGGCCTGAAGGTCTGGAAGAGTTGACTTCCTTATAGCTAGTAGAATGATATGCTTATGGCCTTGAAGGGGTCTTCTCAACTCCTAGAAGTCCTCCCAATTCCTTTGACCTTCTCACTAGCTCTCAACAGGGTAGTTTGCTTCTCTAAAGCCAGTGGAAGATTGTCTTACTGCAGGGGGCCAAAGAAGAATTTTAAGAAATTCAATGTAATCATGGCATGGCATCTTGTCAAGTTTCTTTCTCTCTGTTGACTAGAAGCACATCACAGGTTTTGTCCATACATAAGAAAGTTTAAAGTCAAGTGAAGAGATTCAGCCTACCAAGTTATCAAAAAATAAGTCATTATAGTATGGGAATACTAAAAGATTTTTTTTTTTTTTTTTGGAACCAGGGATTGAACCCAGGAGTACTCAACCACTGAGCCACATCCCCAGCCCTATTTTGTGTTTTATGTGGAGTCAGAGTCTCACTGAGTTGCTTAGTGCCTCGCCCTTGCTGAGGCTGGCTTTGAACTCGGAATTCTCCTGTCTCAGTCTCCCAAAGTGCTGGGATTACAAGCGTGAGCGACCGCACCCAGCTTGGAATAGTAATTGTTTATAAGAGTGAAATACATACTTGTGTTTGTGTGAGATCATTTGGCATGCTTTTTCAGACCCCAGTGGTCCATTTTCAATGCACTGAAGCTAGTTTTGTATGTTTTTTGTATTGACCTGTCTTATATCAGAGTTACAGTTCAATTTTAGACATTTTAAGAAAATCTTGAAAAAATCTTGAGAAAAAGATCTCTAAAATATAAGAGGTTTACAAATTGTGTGGAATCTTTAATAAGTGTTATACACACATTATCAAAGATTACTGCTAAAAATATTAATAATTATAAAAATATATAATTATTAACTGGGTTATATATATTTATATATATATAATATATTAATTATAATATTTATTATAATTAAAATATATAATTAATTCTATATTTGTATATATATTTATATATATATACAAATATACAATTATTAACTTTTAATAAAAGTTGTATTAAGGTAAAGTATCCATAACATGAAATATACTCATCTTAACCATTTTTAATAGCTTAGTGGTATTAAATACATTCATAATTTTGTGCAACCATAACCACCCTTCATTTCCATTTCCATAACTTTATTCAATATGCAAACTGAAACTTTATGCCCATTAAAAAGTAACTGGTATCTCTTGTGTCCCCAGTCCCTGGAAGCCACCATTCTTAATTTCTGCCTCTATGATTTTGATGATTCTAAAAAACTCATATAAGTGGTTCATACATTATTTGTCTTTTTGTGACTGACTTATCACATGTAGCGTAATTGTATATGCTGCAGCAAATGAGAATTCCCTTCCTTTTCCATTGTCTCAGTCTATATCTGCTACAATAACAAACACCACAGACTGGGTAATATATAAAAACAGAAATGTATTTATCACAATTCTGAAGGATGGGAAATCCAAGGTCATGGTGCCAGCAGATTCAGTGCCTGGTGTGGGGTGGTTCCTTATTGCTGCAACCAAATGGTAGAAGGGACAAAGGTGATAAATGGCAGAAGGTCCATAGCAGTAGAGATGCACAACAAGAACGTTGTGTTGTTTTCAATCTCTTAGAGGAACGCTTACCTCATGACTTATTCTTTCTCAAAGGCTGTACATATTAATATTGTCATATTGAGTATCAGTTACCAACAGATAGACTTTGGCTCATGAATTATTTTATTCTATAATAATTATTATTATTACTATTATTATTATTATTAGTGCTGGTATTGAACTCATGGCCTCATGCATGCAAGGCAAACACTTTAACCACTGCAACACATCCCCAGCCCAACAAATGAATTGTGCAAGGACATGTAAGTTCAAATCATAGCATCCATTATATAATATTCCATTAAATGTATAGTACAGTAATATATATATATGTGTATATATATATATATATATATATACACATATATATATATGGTTTGTTTGGGTTTTTTTTTGGTACTGGAGATTGAACTCAGGGGCATTCGACCACTGAGCTACATCCCCAGCCCTATTTTGTGTTTTATGTAGCGACAGGGTCTCACTGAGTTGCTTAGAGCCTTGCCGTTGCTTAGGCTGGCTTTGAACTCACGATTCTCCTGTCTCAGCCTCCCTAAGTGCTGGGATTACAGGCTTGCGCCACCGCGCCCGGCTAATACAGTACTATTGTATTTTGTTTATCCATTCATCTGATTATGGACATTTGGGTTGCTTCTCTCTTTTACATATTATCAATAGTTCTGCTGTAAATATGGATGTTCTTGAGCCCGGCACAGTGGCTCACGCTTGTAATCCAAGCACTTAGGGAGGCTGAGACAGGAGAATCGCAAGTTCAAAGCCACCTCTGCAATGGCGAGGCGCTAAGCAACTCAGTGAGACCCTGTCTCTACATAAAACACAAAATAGGGCTGGGGTTGTGGCTCAGTGGTCGAGTGCCCCTGAGTTCAATCCCCAGTATCCAAAAAAAAAAAAAAGAATATGAGTGTTCTTGAGTCCTTGCTTTCAGTTTATTTTTGGAAATAAATCAAAAGTGAAAATGGCAGAGTACATGGTAATTGCATTTTAAATTTTTTGAGGAATAGTCATACTGTTCTTCACAGGAGTTATATAGTTTTATATTCCTACTAACAGTGTACAAAGGTTCCAGTTTCTACACGTCCTCACCAACAATTGTTATTTTCTGTTTTGTAGATAGTAGCTATTCTATTCAGTGTGGTGGTATCTCCTTGTAGTTTTGATTTGCCTTTCCCTATCAATTA
Organism: Xerus rutilus; assembly: GCA_028644305.1. Classification (NCBI taxonomy): domain Eukaryota; kingdom Metazoa; phylum Chordata; class Mammalia; order Rodentia; family Sciuridae; genus Xerus; species Xerus rutilus. The sequence continues at coordinate 81,476,346 of CM053409.1, read as the reverse complement.
GTGACATTGGGCATCATTTTGACTATTGGCCATTTGTATATCTTCTTTGGAAAAAATGTCTTTTCAAGTACTTTCCCCTTTTTTTTGATCTAATTGTTTTCCCTTTGTGGAATTTTAGGATTTTTCTAGTCTAATCCTATATCAGTGTATGATTTAATTTTTTTTTTTTTTTTTGGTACCAGGAAATGAACTCAGGGACACTCAACCACTGAGCCAAATCCCCAGCCCTTTTTTGTATTTTATGTAGAGACAGGGTCTCACTGAGTTGCTTAGCGTCTTGCCATTGCTGACGCTGGCTTTGAACTCATAATCCTACTGTCTCAGCCTCCTGAATCACTGGGATTACAAGTGTGTGACAGCACCTGGATGATTTAAAAACATTTGTTCCCATTCTGTGGGTTTCCTTTTTTATTCTTTTGGTAGTATCTTTTCACAAACACTCGTTTATTTTATTTTTTTTATGAAGTACACTTTATTTTTTTTCCCTGTGCTTTTGGTATAATATCCAAGCTACCACTGCTAAATTCAACACTATGAAATTTTTGTCATGTTTTCTTCTAGGAGTTTTATAGTTCTAAGTATGGCTTTGATCCCTTTTGAATTACTTTTTTATGTGATGCTGGGCACAGATTCATTCAATTACATGTGGATATCCAGTGTTCTCAGTACCAAACATTGAAAAAGCTATACTTTTCCCACTGCATGGTCTTGGAACCTTTATCAAAAATCATTTCACTAGGGTTGGGAGTACCTGTAGTCACAGCACTTGAGAAACTGAGATGAGAGATCACTTGAGCCCAGTAGAGATCAGTCTGAACAACACACCAAGACCCTATCTCAAAAAAAAAAAAAAGAAAAAGAAATTAATTTCATTATACATGTGCTCTCTATTCTATTAAATTGGCTTATATGTTTGTCTTTCTTCCAGTACCACATGGTTTTGATTATCATAGCTTTTTTTATTAGAGCTTTATAGTTTGGGGGTTCATTGCAACGAACTCATACATGCATGGAAATAGATTTCAGTTCATGATCCTCCTCTTTTCCCTTTGGTACTCCCTCCCCTCTCCCATTCCCTTTCTCTACTCTACTAGATGTGCTTTCACTCATCTATTAACATTTGATTGGTTCTTTGTGTTATCCTATCCTTCTCTTCCCTTTTCCTTTATTTAATTCTTTCTTCCACATATGAGAGAAAACATTGGACATTTGAGTTTCTGATTTGACTTATTTCACATAGCATGTCATCCTCCATTTCTATCCATTTACTGGAAAATTCCAAAATTTTATTCTTTTTTATGGCTAAGTAAAACTCCATTGTGTGTGTGTGTGCATGTGTGTGTGTGTAGGGGCGGGTATCATAATTTCTTAATCCATTCATCTACTGACTGTCATCTGGGTTGATTCCATAAGTTAGCTATTGTGAATTGTGCTGCTATAAACATTGAGGCAGTTGTATCTCTGTAGTATGCTGATATTAGATCTTTTGGGAATATTCTAAGGAGTGCGATAGCTGGATCACATGGTTGTTCCACCCCTAGTTTTTTTGAGGAATCTCCATGTTGCCTTCCAAAGTGATTGTAGTAGTCGTCAGTCCCACCAACAATGTACAAGTTTGCTTTTTTTCCTCAAAAACTCACCAGCATCTCTTTATTGTTTGTATTCTTGATCATTGGCATTCGGACTGGAATGAGATGAAATCTTAGTGGAGTTTTGATTTGCATTTCCTGTGATTTGTGGAGATGTGGATCATTTGTTTTCAAGTATTCATTGGCCATTTGTGTTTCTTCTTTTGAGAAATTTGTTTAGTTCTTTTGCCCATTTATTGATTAAGTTACTTGGGTTTTTTTGTTTGTTTTGTTTTGTTTTTGTTGTTAGTTTTTTTTTTATTTCTTTGTATATTCTGGGCATTAATCCCTTACCACAGGAGTAGTTGGCCAAGATTTTTTCCCATTCTGTAGGTTCTCTCCTCATGCTCTTAATCATTCCCCTCGCTATGCAGAAGCTTTTTAGTTTAATGACATCCTACTATCCTACTTATTGATTATTTGTTTTATTTCTTGTGTTTTGAGGACTCTTGTTAAGGACATTGGTACCAGCACCTATATGATGGAGTGATGACCCTATGTTTTCTTCTAGCAGTTAAAAAGTATCTGGTCTAATTCCTACGTCTTTTATCAATTTCAACTCGAATTTTGTTTATGGTGAGAGAGAGGGTCTAGTTTTATTTTTCTACATATAGCTATCCAGCTTTCCCAGCAATTTTTGTTATAAAGTATATCTTTTCTTTAAAATATATTTTTGGCACCTTTGTCAAATATAAGAAAACTGTAGGTATGTGGATATTTCTTTTTGTCTTCTATGCTGTTCCATTGGTCTTTGTGGCTATTTTGATGCTAACACCATGCTATTTTTTTTTATTATTATAGCTCTGTAGTATAATTTCAGATCAGGTATTTTGATGCTTCGTGCTTCATTTTCATTGTTTAGTATTGCATACTGAAGAAAGTAATCAATTACCATAGCTTCATAGTAATTTAGAAATCAGGAATATGAATCCTGCCACTTTGATCTATTTTGATATTGTTTTAGAAATATGGGGATCTTATTAGATTCTATAAAAATTTTAGTCTTTCTATCTCTGAAAAAAAATCATCAGGATTTTTTGGTAGGGATTGCTTTGATTTGTAGTTTACTTTGGGGAGTAGAGTTAGAACCCCCCCTCACAATACACACACACACACACACACACACACACACACACATACATATATATTCCACCTCCTCAGATTCAATCAAGCATAGATAAAAAATGTAATTAGCCCTGTTCATCGTACAAATCTTTTATCTCCTTGTTATTTAATTCTCAAAAAAAGCCCCTTTTGATGTTGTTGTAAATATAATTGTTTCATGATTTTTTTTTCTGGATTGTTCATTGTTAGTATACAGGAATGCAACTGATACGTGTGTATTGACAAGGTGTCCTGAGACTTTGCTGAATGTCTGCATTTGTTTTAACTGAGAGTTTGTAGACTCTAGGGTTTTCTACATTTAATTTTAAATCGTCTGTGAGCCCAGACGATTTTACTTCTCCCTTTTCGATTTGAATGCACTTTATTTCTCTCTCTATATATATGTGTGTGTATGTGTGTGTGTGTGTGTGTGTGTGTGTGTGTGTGTAAATGTGCATGATCTGTGTATTGATCAAAGTGGGTGTTAAGTCCCCAGTTATTATTGCATTGGAGGCTTTTTCCCAATCTTAGATGAAAAAGTTTCATTCTTTCACCATTGAGTACGATGTGATGTTTAGTGCAGGTTATTATACATGACTTTCATTATGTTAATGTTCCTAGTTTTTTGAGTATTTTTACATTAGAAGATTGTTGAAATTTTCAGATATTTTTCTTTACCAATTGAAATTATCATATGACATTTTTTTCTCTTCATTCTATTAATGTTCTTTAATACATTGATCAATTTTTGTATGTTGAACTGTCCTTGCATTCTAGGAGTAAATCCCACTTGATCATGGTGCGTTATCTTTCTAATAGGCTGTTAAATTAGGTTTGCTAATATTTTGTTGATATTTTTGAATTAACGTTCATAAGTGGTATTGTTCTGTAGTTTTCTTAGTGTCTTTGTCTGGCTTTGCTATAACAAAGCAGTTGTTCCTTGTCAGTTTTTTAGAAAAATATAAGAAGCATTGGTATTACTACTTAACATACTTATTAGAATTCACCAGTAATGCCATCATATCAAGGGCTTTTTTTCATCAAGAAATTTTTGATTTCTGATTCAATCTCCTTAGACTGGTTCTAGGTATATTCTGATTTCATGTCTCTTTGTGATTTCACCTTGGTAAGTTTTGTATTTCTAGGAATTTGCCCGTTTGATCTAGCTTATCCAATTTGGGGGCATGTGATTTTTCAAAATGCTTTCTTACAATCTTTTTTCTCCTGTAGAATTAATATTGATGTCCTGATTTTCATTTCTAATTTTAATAATATGGGTTTTGCAGGTCATTCTGTTGATGTAGGATATCACATTTCATGTTTATTTGTTGAGGCAACCAAACTTACATCCCTTGGGTAGATCCTACTTGATCACAATATATGACCTTTTTGATGTTCTGTTACATTTGATTTGCCAGTATTTTGTTGAAAATTTTTGTTTCTGTATTCATCAGGGATATTAGTTTATTATTTTTTTCTTTTTTTTTTCTCTGTATGCACATGTGCATATGTGTCTATACATATGTGTGTATTTCCTTGTCTGGTTTTATTATCACTATTTTATAATACCAGGCTTGTAGAAGGAGTTTGCAAGAGTTCTTTCCCTTTCATTGTATTGGAATACATTTTGAGAATATTGGTGTTAGTTCCTATTTAAAGTTTGATAGAATTCAGATGTGAAGTCATCCAGTTGGGCTTTGATTTGTTGGGAAATTATTCATTACTGATTCCATATTGTTACTGGTCTCTTCAGGCTTTCTTTCTTCATGGTTCAATTTCGGTAGGTTATATATATATACAGAAATTCACTGATTCTTCTGATTTTTCCAAATTGTTGGTATGTAGTTGTTTATGATAATCTCTAATGATCCTTTGTATTTCTGTGATATCAGTTACTGTAATGTCTCATTTTATATCTCTGGTTTTATTTATTTGCTATCTCTTTTTTCCCTTGTTTAATCTAGCTAAAAGTTTGTTGATTTATCTTTATAGAAAGCCAGCTTTGTTTTTTTATATTATTTTTGTTTTTAGTATCATTTCATTTATTCCTTTTCTGACATTTGTTACTTCTTTTCTCCTACTAATTTGGCACTTGGTTTTATCTTACTTTCCTATTTCCTTGAGTTGCCTCATTAGATTGCTTATTTGAAATCTTTTTTTTTTAATGTGGGTTGTAGGTGTTCATAACTATAAGCTTCCTTCTTAGTTACTATATTTGCTGTATCTCTCAGGTTTTTGTATGTGTTTTCAATTTTCATTTTTAAAATTTCTCTTTCGAGAAATTTATCAGTGATTCACTGTTCTTTCAAAAGTATGTTGTTTAGTTTCATGTATTTGTATAATTTCTAAAGTTCCTCTTATTCTTTAATTCTAGATTATCCCATTGTGGTCAAATAAGATGCATGATATGATTTCTATATTTTAAAATCTGTAGAAGTTTGTTTTGCGGCCTAACGTAATCTAGCCTAGAGAAAGTTCTCATCCTGATGAGAAGAATGTGTATTCTGTGGCTGTTGAATGGCATGTTCTATAAATGCCTCAGGTCTGTTTTGCTCATGACAGTAATTATGATGTTTCTTTGTTGATTTTTTGAATGGAAGATCTGTGTATTGATCAAAATGGGAGTTAAGTCTCCAGTTATTATTGCATTGGACCTGTCTCAGTCTTTACAGCTGATAATGTTTGCTTTATAAAATTAGATCCTCTGGAATTAGGTGCAGATACATTTATAATTGCTTTATCCTCCTTTTACAGTTTTTGACTCAGAAACTATTTTATCTAATCTAAGTATGGCTAGCCCTGCCTAGTTCTTGTTTCTATTTGTGTAGAATATCTTTTTCCATGCATGCCTTCGCTTTCCTACTGTGTGTGCCTTTACTGGTGAGGTGAATTTCTTATCCTCAGCCTATTATAGGGTCTTGTTTCATTTTGTTTTGTTTTTAATTGATTTAATCCATTCAGATACTTGAAATTTATTTAATTGGAGAATTTAATCCATTCACGTTGAAGGTTATTATTGATAGGTAAAGACAATCTTCTGTCAATTTTGTTAATTTTCTCCTCTTTGTTTTGGATCCCCTTTGTCCCTTTTTTTCCTCTCTTGGTTATTTTTGTGGTTTGGTGGCTTTCTGTATCAATAACTTCTGCTTCTTTTCTCTTTGTACATCTGCTCTTATAGTAGGTTTGTACTTTGAGCATATTTTCATGGTGGTAGTTATTTTCCTTTTGTCTTCTAGGTGTAGGACTCTTGTTAGATATGTTTTTAAGGCTGATCTGGTGGTGATGAATTCACTCAGTTTTTTCCTGTCTCCGAAAATCTTTATTTCTTCTTTATTTCTGAATGATGGCTTTACAGAGTTTAGTGTTCTTGGTCTGGCAGAGTTTTTTGCATTTACTTTGTTTTGGTCTTCTTTCACAACTTGGAATATGACAACTTATTCCCTCCTGACCTGTGAGGTTTCTGCTAAGAAATCTGATATTAGTTTAATGGATATTTTCTTAATGTGACTTTGGAGCTTTTCTCTTGCTCATATTAAATTATCTCATTGTTTTCCTACTTTATCAGTTCGACCATACTATGCCATGGAGTGAACCTTTTCTGTTCAAATATATTTGGGGTCCCTTGAGCTTCCTGGACCTAGATGTTTATATCTTTCCCAAGAATTGTGAAGTCTGGAGCTATTATTGAATGTTTTTCTGTGCCTTTAATCTTCCCTTATTCCTACAATTTGAACATTTGTTCTTTATATGTATTGTATAAGTCTCAGGGGCTTTCTTCATTTTCTGGATTTATTTTCTTTATTTTTATTTTCTTTTTATATATATTTTTTTGCCATACTGGGTTATTTCATAATACCCATCCTTTAAGTTCAAAAATTCTTTCTTCTGTTTAATCTAGTCTATTGTTGAAGCTCTCAAGTGCAGTTTTGACCTATCAACTTCTTTAGCTCTACAGTTTGTTTGACTCTTTTTTATATCATGAATTTTTTCTAATCTATTTTTATTGCCTGTATTTCCTTTTATCTCATTGAGTTTCCTTAGAATCATTCTTTTGTGTAATTCTATTAAACGTGACATTTCATCAATTTTCTTTTCTGTTTGTTCTGATGCTAGAATTTTTGTGTTCCTGTGGAAGTGTGGATGTTAATTCCCTTTTCCTACTTTTTTGGTCCCTATGTTAATTTTTCCCATGTGTTGCCTCTGCCAATTTTAGCTTTCATATTTAGAGACTTTCTCTTGAAAATGTGTCTTCAAATGCTAAGTTGACTATGGTTCCAGTTAGGCTCTGTATTGTCATCTCTGCTTTGCTTCTTTAGCTGTAGTCAAAGGCTTTGGGTGAGGTATATCTCACAGTAGGAGCAGAGACTAGTTGGAGGAGGGCACTCATGTGGGGTGGTACAAAATTCTTATTATGTGGAGGCTGCCCAGGAGTGGAGTCACTCAAGTGATCTTAGGGTGTGGTGCAGTGTACACAGCTATGGGACCTGGGTACCTGTGGTTCATAATGTGCAACTATAGATCTCCATGGGCAGTACAGATATGAAGCCACTGTAACTGCCTGGGAGCATGTGCCATTCACAGTGCCAGGAGTGGGGTGCATGTCATTTTGATTGCAAAATGGTGTCATGCACCAATTACTTGAGTAGGGCATACAAAGTGAACAGGGTTTACCCTCTGGAACATTGCAGTGACAAATTCTCCCTGACAACTCCCTCAACTTAACTAGGTCCTACAAGGGCTGCAGAATTTCCAAGCTGCAAAAGCTTCCATTGTCCCTAATGTCAGTGGGGGCCACAGGGGGCCACCTATTTACCTTTACACCATCATGGAGTGGGAGACCTTCTTGGATGTGAGTTGCTCCAGAGTGAGGCAATAGAGCAGATGATACAAGGTCCTTCATTCCCTTTTTGAACTTCAGGAGTCTCCATGTTACATAATTTCTCCATTTCATACATATTACACTCTAGTGTCCTCCCTCAAACAATCTAATCAAGTAGCAGTTGTTTATTCTTTTTTTTCCCCTCTGGTTTTGATTTTTCTTTGGGAGAGAAAGCACATCTGGTACCTCAAGTCAGCCATCTTGCCAGAACTTCTGTTATTGATTTCTAACTTCCTCCCATTGTGGTGAGAGAAGATAATTTGTATAGTGTCTGTCTTGGAAAATCTACTGAAACTCAATTTGTGGCCTGACATGGTTTATCCTAGAAAATATCTCAGGTACATTTGAGAGGAAAGCTTATACTGTTGTTATTGTTTATGTCCATTTGATCTGGTTGATTGGTTGTGTTGCATCCTGGCTCCTTACTTATCTTCTGAATGTTCTATCCATGTATTGATGTCTCTAGCTTATACTATAGAACTATTTCACCTTTCAGTTCTGTCATTTTTGCCTCATATGTTTTAATGCTCTGTTATTAGTTATTTAAATTTTTATAATTATTGTATGTTCTTATTATATTGATATGTAGTGATCGTCTTGATCTCTTATTTTGATTTAAAGACTCCTTGTTCTGAAATCAGTGTAGCCACCCCTGCTCTCTTTTGACTGCTGTTTTCATGCAGTACCTTTTTTTTCATCCTTTCCCTTTTGGTATATCTGTATCTTTGGATATAAATTGAGTCTCTTGTAGAGAGCCTGTAATTGGTCATGTGTTTTAATCCATTCTGCCAGTCTGTCTTTTGATTGAAGAATCTCTCTATTTACATTTAAAGCACTTGCTATAAATTGGGACTTATTTCTGTCATTTTTCTACTTGTTTTCTATATGCCTTACAGCTTTTGTCCCTCACTTTCTGCATTATTGTTTTTTGTGGTTAGTTGAATTTTATACTGAAATGTTTAAAATCATTTCTAATTTCCTGTTATTATATTCTATAGCTATTTTCTCTGTGGGCTACCATGGAATTACCCCTAACACCCTGATTTTAATTTATACCACCTTAACTTCAATAACATAATTCTCTGCCCCTTTACAGCTTTTTGTCCACTCTTTTTCACAAGATTGCACTGTTATACATTATGTTCCTGAAAACATAAAATAATAACTCTTTTAAATGCACTCATCACTATTTATATAGAAAACAAAGTGTGGAGTTATAAGCTAAAATGCCAATAACATTAGCTTTTGGAATAATATTTGTACATATAGAAATAAAAGGCAAAGTTTTATCATTTACAAAACAAAAGGTAAAGATAAAAACCAATGTACAATAATACTACCTTTTATCATTGTACTTGTATTTCCTTTAATGAGATCCTTTTTCTTCATATGGCTTTGGGTTAGTAACTGGTATGCATTCATTTCAATCTGCAGGACTCCTTTGAGCATTTTTTGAAGAGCCGGTCTAAGAGGAAAGCTGCCTCTGCATTATCAGGGAATGTCTTAATTTCTCTCTTACTTTGAAGGCGATTTTTAAAATCTTTTTAATAATCTTATTGAACATCCCTTGAATATGATTAACTTCTCTTTTTCTAATTTGAAGATTCTCAATATTTTGAAAGTTTGCTTACAATGTGAGTGCTCTGAGTTCATCTTATCCAGAGTATGGTGAGCTTCTTGAATGTTTAAAATCTTGTCTTTTCCACAGTGGGAAGGTTTTTAGCTGTTGTTTCTTCAAATATCTTCTCCCCTTTCATTGTTTCTTCTGAGATGCCCACAGTAGTATGTTGACCTGGTTGATATGCTCCCACAGTTCATGTAGGTCCCATTCCTTTTTTTCCCCAATCTTTTTTCTTTCTGTAACTCAAACTCAATGTCAATGGCCTGACCTTCACCCTCAAATCTATCTTTTAACCACCCTAGTGAGTTCCCAAATGGTTACCTGCCTGGGTAGTGTTGGTGGAGATACTGATTCTTGGTGCTTCCTTTCCTTCATCATCTTCCCAGAATCCTCTCTATATTAATAAATGTTAATAGCTTTGTAATGATTTGATGAAAAAAAATTTAAACATTAATTTAACAATTTCTTTAAATATAATGAAATTGATAAGGCTTTGCAACATTTCTTTATTCTTTTATTCAAAATTTTGTGTATGGTTGGGATCAATTGCTTTTCTTTTTTCAATTTTCTGTGTGGCTGATAGAAGGTGTCGGGTCATTTGTCTTTGATTCACATTGTGAGTCTAATAAGATTACAGCTATGTGTTTTGCTCTGCATTATTTAACTTAAACTACATTTGATAGAGTTTGAGGAAATAAAATTTATTTAAAAGATAATGTATAGAACTAAATGAATTCAGGAATTAGATAGAGCATAATACAAAGATTATAACTTATAGTATAAGGAGAATGATTGCTTGTCAGTCTTTACTATCTCGCTTATATCCCTGGTCTAACTACTTGGTCAGTGTCCACACCAAGGTGTTTCTGTGTACACTTATCCTGGCCCTTTTAGCTCATCAAAGCTCACCAAGGAAAGTGTCTCTGTAGGAGATATTACTAAGCTCATTTCTATCAATAAGATGTATTATTTTGACTTTTTTCCCAATTTTGTAATTGTGATGCACTGTGCCATGTCTTTCATCCACCAGACAACAATGATTTCTTTATTGTTAACACATCCAGTACTAGTATCTTCATTCTCTTTTTTGTAAATAATACAAAAATTTCATAAGTATGCTTCACTGGTGGCACAAACTAGGCAGTCTGTCTCATTAATGTGTGCAACTAGAGTTGCTGTAACTATCAGTGAGAAACAGTGTTAAATAAATGGCTTTGTTTTCTTCATCTGCTAGGCTATAATAGCATCCCCCAAAGTAATCTAGGTCTAACAGCTTGACTCTTTTGCAAACATGATCAAGTGATCAATTCTTTTTAACATTAAGGGGCAAACCTCAGTGCTGTGCAGGATGCCAGGTGCAGGAACAGTTGCCATGAATAGCAGAAATTTAATATGTCAGGTAGTTTAGCTTGGGTACTGAATAAGATATTTTTGTTTTTAAGTCATTACACCATGCCTAAAGTAATGCAGCAGTGTGCTTAAAGGAAATCAGGAAGTTGGCCTCAAAATGTTTGTGTTCGGGTCTGGAATTGAAGCTCAGTGGTAGAGTGCTTGCCTCGCATGCATGAGGCACTGGCTTCGATCCTCAGCACCGCATAAAAATAAATTAAATAAATAAATAAAGATTAAAAAATGTTTGTGTTCATTTAGAAAATATTTCTTTAAAATCTAAGGTGTGCTAAATGGTGCTAGATACTGAAGATAAAGGGATAAATAAGGATGTATTTTTTTCTCTGCCTTTTGGTAAACTGAGTATACAACTAAGTACACAAGTCAGCATTTATTTACAATTCAGTAGGAAATGTGATATGATAGAATACTTCAGTATTAAATGAAACTAATAAGTTGGACATTTAGATCTGTCTCTCATTTTACAGAAATTAATGCTTATAAGTAACCTGAGATTGAGTTTGATACAAATTGATATATGTAATTTTGTTGTTCAGTATTGCCAATCAAAATGTCTGCTTGTGAGAAGCTTCACATGTACTTAAAATAAATCCTTTAAACCCTGTATTTCTGAAAAAAATCACAATATATTATACCTCAGCAATCTTTTTTTTTTTTTTTTTTTGGTACTAGAGATTGAACTCAGGGGCACTCGACCACTGAGCCACATCCCCAGCCCTATTTTGTGTTTTATATAGAGACAGGGTCTCACTGAGTTGCTTAGCGCCTCGCCGTTGTGAGGCTGGCTTTGAACTCACGATTCTCCTGTCTCAGCCTCCCAAAGTGCTCAGATTACAAGCATGAGCCATCGCACCCAGCTCTCAGCAATCTTTGTTACTTGAATTAATACCTTTCATATACAATGTTTAGAATTACAATTTAGAAAATGAGGTTAAGGTTTTCATAATATATAATTACTATTTCATATTTATATCTTATTTACACAATTTTTAGGCCAAACAGCATTTTAGGGTTTTAATTTGTATATAATGTTTATGGGCTAAAAAGATAAAATTCAGTTTTTGCCATATCTGATTTTTTCCCCTTGAATTTTGTAACCTTAATATGTTGTGTTAATGTCATTTAGGTGTATCTTTTTTCATGCTATTTTATTAAAAAAATAAAGCAACAAGAACCCCATGGGTTAATTGAATCTACAGTCAAGAATTCACACATTAATTAACTTGAAGGAAAGACTATTGAAGTATGCAAACTACTGAGTCAAGGTGTCAATTTCATTTTTATTTTAATCAGATAGTCCAATCTGTGAATGTACTTGTGTTCCTACTTAATAAAGTGAAGAATGTGTGGAAATTGATTAAGTTTGCTGTAATGCCTCTGGAAAAAAGAACAAAACCTATGTCTAAAATGAAAGTAATTTAATTACTTATTTATAGGATTTCAGGAAATTCATTGTGGTTATATTTTGTAGATTTTTGCTTTTTGTGTGAGTGTAACTTATTTCGTATAGGGATTAATTTGGAGATATTGATCTTTAAGGTTAAGTATTCTTTACAGACAAGAGTAGTCCTTAACATCAGGTGAAAGAAGTTTTAACAAAAAATATCAAAAAACCATAAATATGCAGCCTTTATCCTGCAATATATGTCAGAAAAATTTCAGGTACTGTAAAGAAAAAAGTAAATTATTTCTACAGGTTATCCAATCTTATTTTTTTTTCTAAAATGTTTATAAAGTTTTAAGAACTAAATTGAAGCACAGGCTTATGGGATAACCATTGACCTGAGAATTAGAAAAACTCTGGTTATACATCTCACAAATTCTCTCTGGTCTATTTATCTCACTATAAAATAACAAGTTAATTAACATCAAATCTCTTTTAGCATTAAATTCTACAGTAGAAAGTGACATATAAACTTATTTTCATTTTTATACATTTTAATATTTTTTCAAAAACAATTAGCTAGGGAAAGCATTATGTGGCTTTTGTAAAAAAGAGGATTACCATATGATTCATTTAATCCATTTCTATGATACATTCTCAAAAGAATTGAAATGCTTTTAAAAGATTATTTGTATATCCATGTTCATGACAACAATATTCACAGCAGCCAAAACAGGAATCAACTCACATATCCATAAATGGATAAATGAATTAACAAAATGTGGTATGCATATCCAATGGAATATTATTAAGCTTTAGACAAGAAAAAGATTGTCATTTGTGACAACATGGCCGAACAAATAGAACATTTTGCTAAGTGAAACAATCCGGTCACCAAATGACAAATACTGTATGATTGTACTTACATAAGGTGCCTGCAGTAGTCAAGTTCATAAAGACAAAAAGAAGAATGGTGGCTGTTAGGGCTAGAAGAGGAGGAAATGGGTCATTGGTTATTGTGTATGCAGTTTCGGTATGGAAAGATGAAAAAAATTCTAGAGAAAGATGTTGGTCATAGTTGTTTAGCAATGTGAATTATACTAAATGCTACTGGACTCTGCTTAAAAAATCATTGCAATGGTAAATTTACATTATGTATATTTTTACTATGATAAAAAAGAGGCCAGAATTAATGAGAAACTTTTTTTTTGGTACTGGGCTCGTATTGAAGACCACATTAATTTAAGATCTTTAGAATTATAGAAATGACACATACTGATGTACCAGTACTCTGTATTTTTATCTAAATCTAGCTATTTCCATTTTCCTGATCTCATAGTATTATAGACAGATTATTGTCTTGTATGTTAATAAAATAAGTATGTAAATTGAAAACATTTATTAATTACCTCAGCAAATATTTACTCAGTACCTATTATGTACCAGGCAGTTTTCCTGGTGCTAACATCAATGTCTGAATAAATTCAGAAGGCATTGGTTTAAAAATTTTCAGGTGGTGAATATTTAAAGTGATTACACTCTTTTAACAAATTAATAGTTGTATTGGATCATTTAGATTTATAATGAAGATGGCCCTGCAGTCATTGGTACATGTTTGGAAATACTATATTTGAGAGTTTATCAATAGAGTAACTAATCTCAGGTAGGAATTAAAAGCATAGCACAATCGACATGATAGTGAGCAAAGCCAACAAAAAGTGTGTTTGGAATAATTTAAACAGAAAAAAAATAGACTGCAATTATATAATTATGTAGACTATGAAAAACCGTGCAGTGTGGGTCAGTAACCTGGGCTCCCTGCCTCCATTATTGGAAAACCATAAGGCCTTAAATCCCTTGAGTTCATTGAACTTCCTTTCTATCACTGCAAAATGAAAATAAAAGGTGGCATTTACTAAGCACCTATATTCCAGGAACTAGTTTCAGTGCTTTTAATGTATTCATTCATTGATTCTTCATAGCATCCCAGGAGTAGGGTATATTATTACCATCCCCTTCTTAGATGAAGAGAGGTGACACATGAATTAGGAACTTGTCCAATGTTGAACAGGGACCCTAAGATTGGAACCCAGTAGGTCTTACACCATAGCTCACATTCTTAACCCGTAAATGCTTTTGTGAGGCTACACCTGAGAAAATAAAAATGAAAGAGCTTTGTAATTTATGGTATTGCATGAAGTATAGTAATAGAGTGTTTGATCATTAAAGCATGAATGACTGACACTTTTCTTGTGTTTTTGGGGGAGGAGGGGTTGTTTTGTTTTTGGTGATACGTATACTAATGTTTAAAGTAAATAGGGAATCATTTGACTTCCTAGATTAGCAGCTAAAACCAGATCACATGCCCAGACCTACCTCACTCTACTAGAGGGCACTGTGAAGTTCGAGTGTTGTTTTCCTTCCTGTGTGGTTATTTCTGGCTGGCTGTGTCCCTTGGTGGCTCCTTTCCAGACAACTTCTCTGTGACTATTTTCTTTGATTTTCTGGTTAACTGCTCACCTGCTTCCCTTGAGTCCAAAGGTGATAATACTTGGATCTGGGCACTGTTGTTTTGTTATGTTGTATTTCCTATGGCTATCTCCATTATTCTCCTACATCTCGGCCACTCTTTGTAAACAACCTGTTTTATAAACCTTTATAATTTATGCCAATCTGAATGTACCATCTGCTTCCCATTGGTAACCTAATTGGTTAGGTTCTTAGGAGGCATTTTGGCAGGTTTCAAAAAACATTGGCAGGTTAATAACACTAACTAGAACATCTATATTAAAGAAGAACAACTAAAATATCCCAGCGAAAGGTTTGTATATAGTCTCTTTAACTTATCAATTCAGTTAAAATGTAAAAAGCCTCAAATATAAAGTAACACAGCATGGACAAGCAGAGCCTGTTTTTCTTAACTTCCTCTCTTACATAACATTACTTTCACACTTCTTAAATAATTCAGATATACTTTCACAAATTCAATGTGCTGACTTCAAAGCTCAAAATTTACATGTACATTGTTTGATAACATTACCATATGTTGATAAACACTGAACCCATCTGGAACATTTCAAGCCTTTCCCTAATGCAGTTATAAAGAATCAAATGCCAGAAACTATCATTTTTTTTTCTAAGACAAATGTCAGTTAGTGTCAATAAGAAAACGTTTTAATTTCTATGGTATTCGTTATATTTTTCATTTGAAAAGAATAGACTAATCTACACTGACAGATTAAAATGAGAAATGTCTAATTTCTGCTTCTACCAAATATTGTTTGGTTCATTCTGAAACATTTAGTTCTTTATCAGTGTATGTCATTAATATAACAAATGTCATTAAGCATCATGTATAAATTTACTGAATTTGAAGATGTAAAGGTCTATACAAAGATAAATGGCAGTTTTATTTTCATGAGCCATATTTATAATTAAGGGATTTCCTTTTTTATCTTGTAAATTATATGTACGAGGCAAAACTAACATATTTATTGAATATATTTACTACATTTTTATTTATTGAATTATTCAGCTTGTTTCAGTGGTGATATTTCACAATGGATGAATTAATGGAATACAAGATCGTTCTTGAAATTCCAACTTCATCCACCAGTTAACCTCTTCAAAAATCTTGAGAGCCACATAGGTAAGCATTTGATCCTTGGTTTATGAACATACCAGGCACAGTCCCAGATGATTGGGATAATAGTCGATACTATGCTTGGAAAAGCACACCACAAACAATTAAATAAATAAATACAGTATTTACCCATTATATTACTACTCTAAATAAAATAACTAGTTGCTATGACAGCTGGATTGACCTATTTTGAAGAAAGAGGTCAAAGAAATTCTCTTCAAAGAGTTGATATTTGTACTAATATCTGTATGATGTATGAGAATAAAACAGCCATACAAACACCATTTCAGAAAAATGAAAAAAGTATATGCAATGACCTTGAGCTAGGAAAGGTCTTTTCCATATCTTGATGGAGGATGTTTGTAGCGAGGCTATGGTAAATGATGGAGAAGTGTCATGATACAAGGGTGTGAATAGAGTGTTATAGGAGCCAGAAAATGCAGGTTAGTTTGAGTGATATTTTTAGTTATTTTTGGAAGACACTAAAAGTTTTCAAATGTGAAATGATATTAACTGAATATCCTCTTTAAAGTATGTGACTGCAGCTATGTGGACAATAGGTCAACTCTGAAAGGAAAGAAACCAATTAGAAGACTCTGTTATTATATCTGTTAAGTGAAAAGGTGACTTGAACTAGTTTGGTGGCAATGGAGATGGAAAAACGTGGATGGGGTCTGATATATTTTGAAAGTCGACCTGAGAAGACATGTTGGCAATAGTTAGGATACATAAAATTAAAGAAAATGAAGGAGTCATGGTTGACTCCTACATTTCTGGTTTTGGTAACTGGGTAAATCATGGTTCCAGTTATTGACATGATTAAAACAGCAGAAAAATCAGGAATGACGGACCTAGCCTAGGTGCCTGCCATCAGCTTCTTGTATTAATCTGATACGATTCACATCTTGGCTTCCAATCTTTGTTCCTTGACTTCCTTCTTTTATGTGATCCATCTGTGTTACTGATTGATACAGTGAATCATTTCATGACTACACTATAATTTCTCTGGCATCTTGGTAATATTTTTATACCAATAATCAATGTGTCCTTCCTATACTTTGTGAGTAAAGACTATCTAGATTTACAATCTCCAGGTATTTACCAAATTTGAGAGTATATTACTTTTATTTTTAGACTGCTACTATATAATAGCAATCTACCAGGTGAAAAACAAAATCAGATTTTCAATTTTCTGTTTTTCCCTTAAAGATAGTAGCTTCATACAAGCAGGAACAATATAGTTTTTGTCCTTATAGTGCCTAATAGAAGAAGAAATAAATAACTTTTGTTATTTTAGAATGTAAAACCAAGCATAAGAGTGATCCTTTTACCCCACGCTACCCCAACCCCATTTTTACCCATATAGCATTTGCACTAGTACAATAGTAACTTCAAAACAAATTGATATTTGTAGCTTATAATTTGCTACTTATGATAACTGACTGGCACACATGCTTCTATTTATGAGGGTAACTTGATTCTGCCAGAATATTCTGTACTTCAAAATTAATTTTTTCCTGGAAATTAGTACAAAAAGAAATATTAAAAATTGTTCCTTCCTTCATTCATTTGCGTAGCATATAAAAAAAGCTATGAGCCAACCTGAGGAATATAAATATGAAAAAGAGAGTTCCTGTCCCCAAACAGCTCATACTGTAATTCAAAAAAGTATAAGCCCAAAATATCTTTCTGACACTTTTTTCTCTAATACTCTTATAAATATTGCTGCTATATTATGGATTTTTATAGAAAATTAACTGTACATTATAATTTATATACCATGGAAGGTCAAAGTATATACAAAAGTGAACTTTCAGAGTTCTTATTAGACAACATTTGTTAAATGCTAACATATAACATAGTACTACATGACACACTACAGAATCTAAAGAAAAGGAAGAAAACAAATAGTGGCAATTAATTATGCATTAAAGGCTTTATTTTATGTCATTGGCTTTAACATGACACCAATATTGTAGTTACAGTCACCATTTTTCACTGGGGAATCTGAGTTTCAGGGGTTTTGTGAATTGTGCAAGGTTGTGTAGCTAACGGGAGATGGAGCTGAGATGTTCGGCTAGCACGTCTGCTGCCAGTTGATTATCAGCCTTCTGATTTATTTCTTCTCTTGGTGCTGGGAAATTCTAATTCCTTTTATGTCTTGGATCATGAGTTAAAGGTGAGAGATGAAGAGCTTGGTCTAGTCTGTAGCTGAATTTTACTGTAAACACGTTCTATTCATACAAAAGATTCACATGCATTTGAGGGATCTATTGGTCCTAAAATCTTTTCATCATAAATGCCAAATTCAGCATAGCATTTTGTCTAATATACTTTATATTAATGTATAGTAAGTTCAAGGAAGCATAAACAAGTTGAATAGAGTGGTATATGCCTGTAATCCCAACTACTGAGAGACTGAGGCAGGAGGATCACATGTTCAAGGCCAGCCTGGTAAATTTAATAAGACCCTGTTTCAAAATAAAAAAAAAACTAAAAAGAAATGTGGCTCAATGGTAAAGCACTTGCGCAGCATGCATGAGGCCCTGGGTTCCAACCTCACTGTTGGAAATTTTACAAAGAGCACAGAAAAATATGTAGGGAAAAACATCCTGTCATCCATTGTTGAGGAGCATATCAATTGATGCAATTACTCTGAAGAGCAAGTTGCTATGAAGATGTGTATATCCTTCCTATAATCTAGTAATTCTGCTATCAGATTCATACTTCAGTTAAATTTTCACATGTGGTCAATGATATGTGGGCAGAGATGTTCAATGAATCTGTTATGGTTTGGATGTGAGGTGTTCCCCAATAGCTCATGTGTGAAACAATGCAAGAAGGTTTGGAAAAGAAATGATTGGGTTACAAGAGTCTTAACCCAATCAGTGAATTAATCACCTAATGGGATTAATTGAGTGGTAACTGAAAGAAAGTGGGCTATGGCTAGAGGAGGTGGGGCATTAGGGGCATGGCTTTGGAGTATACATTTGTATCTGGCAAGTAGAGATCTCTTTCTCTGCTTTCTGATCATGTGAGCTGCTTCCCTCTGCCACACTCTTCCTCCACGATGTTCTCCCTCACCTCGAGTGCCAAGAAATGGAGCCAGGCTTCCATGAGCTGAGACCTCTGAAACTGTGAGCCCCTGAAGAAAATTTTCCTCCCATAAAATTGTTCTGATTGGGTCTTTTAGGCACAGCAGTGAAAAAGCTGACTAAAGCAGCATCATTGATCTTAAAAGCAATAATTTGAAAAAGATCTGTATTATCAAAGGAAGAAGTAAAAAGCTTGGAATAGCTTTACAAGGAAATGTTATACACCAGTTAAAATGAATGAACCAGATACATATTTATTAACATATATAAAATTGGAAATCAGAAAACATAAAATTGGCAGTAGTACAGATCTATAATACTAGCTACTCAGGAGGCTGAGGCAGGAGGATGGAAATTTCAAGATCAGACTCAGCAAATTAGTAAGATCCTGAACAAAATAAAAAATAAAAACAAAAGGCATGAGTATGTAACTCAGTATTAGAGAACCCCAGGGTTCAATCCCCAGGACTACAAAAAAAATAAAATAAAAATGAAATATACAGTATACCTAATATAATTCATTTTAATAAAACCTAAATGTACCACAAATAACACTATACTATATAATAGATATTGAATATAATATATATTTATGTAATATATATTGTGTACTATCTATATTTTTAAACACAAATGATATTATATCTTGCATTATTTAATTGATACATATGCTAATATTAAATATGTATGAGCATTCATAAAATTATGATACACCAACACCAGATGAGTGGTTACTTTGGGAGTAAAAGCCAAGAGAATTTGAATAAGGAGGTTACAAAAAGGACTGTCTTTCACTTGAAATTCTCTTCTTAAGAACAGTTTTCTGATTTACATTATAAAATAGATTGGCATTTACGGATTTTGTTAGTAATTTCTGTTTACAAATTGTGATTTTGAAATGCAAAGTATCTCCATGACTCCTCTTCAAGGTATATGTTTTTATTAGAAGTGGCTATAATAAAATAGATACAAGCATTTGGAATGAGACAAATAGTTTTTAAAAACATTTTTTTTAAATTTCTATTCCTTTTGTACTTTTAAAAATGCACTATGTCTATGATCTCACATTTTGGAAATTCAGTCTTATGATGGCAGTTACTTCGTAAAACTTCACACACAGCCATAGTTTGTGGAATAGGTTGTTGAAATTCTGCTTTTTCAATGAGTCAAGTGATTGAAAATTTGTAAGTTCCCATCTGCTATGATCACCTGCATCTCTTCATTAATAAGAAATGTAAGTCATTTAAAAGATAAGGTAAAATTAGAATATTATTTCATAAGTCATTTACTTTTGAAATCAGAAAATTGATCCAAGAATGGCTTGTTATTTCAAATCATCAACCACAAAGTCAGTAACTATTCAGCCTTTTCAGAAGTAGTCTCAGTAATAAGAAATACTGCTTTTGAGATATTATAATGTGACTTGAAAGACAGATCATTTTTAACAGAAAATGCCATTTGATTTTGTGCTTACCTTATTTCTATCCTGCTTTATATTGCCAAGACTTCATATACTGTAGTAAATTTTAAAAACCATAAACTTTCTCATTTTATACTTGAGTAATACAAACTTTTTCTTCACTTCAAAAAATTCCTTTGCCCATGTGTTTAAGTCATTTGTATCCTTAGTTTGATTTGTAAAATTGTTGAAAAATCATTTAGATGATGCATTTGTTGGATATTTAATTCTTAAAAGAAAATTTTTAGTTTAAAAAAAGGGTGGTGTTTCCCTATTAGGTCTATAACTTGTTTTTCAATAAAGGCAAAACTTTGCTAAGCTTTTTCAGAGACAAAAAAATATGTTCTCCAATTTTGTTTTCCTTTACTTAGGAAAGTAATAGTTATTTGAATTCCCATTTGTCTCAATATTTCCTATATGCCAGGATCATTATATATCTTTTTATTTTTTTATGCCAGGTATTGAATCCAGGATCACTTAACCACTGAGCCATATCCCCAGCCCTTTTTTATATTTTATTTATTTATTTATTTTATATTTTATTCAGTGTCTCACTAAGTTGCTTAGGGCCACGCTAAGTTGCTGAGGCTGGTTTTGAATTCACAATCCTCCTGCCTCAGCCTCCCCAGCCTCTGGGATTATAGGCATGTACCTGGCTCATTACATATCTTAAAGAACTAAAGAATAAATGAAGGCAAAGCTCCAAATCTCATTTACTTCTCACCTCTATTTTTTGATTAATTGCTACTTCAGCTTTCTCTACCCACAAGTGCCATTCTAATTGTACAGTCACCCAGTCTCAAATTGTACAGTCTCAAAATCTTTATTCTCCTACTTTTTGCCTCTTTCATCTTTAACATCGCCACTTTTTTATCTCCTTATCATTAATCAGCTGCCAAATTAACACTCTCATTTTGATACCTCTTGTTAACCCTTTCTTAGACACTCATTGCCTAACCCCTAAATTACTGCACTAGTTTTATAAACATTCCTCTTGACACCATTGCTTTCTAATCTTGACAACCCATGCTACACATTACTTCTTATTTTTTCCTAAATTTTTCACTACTGTATTTAAAGATTCAACCTGTTTTCTACTGACATACAACTTCTGATTGGCTTTTGAAACTTTGCATGGCCTCAGCCAACACTTAATAGACTTGATGCATTCATAGTACAGATATTTACTGTGAACCTAAGATATGTTAGCCCCTGCAGACACTGAATACACAACAAGGAGCAAGGCAAAACTGATTCTTGCTGTACCACTTTCTTTATTCTGTATCTTCTTATTTCTCCCAAAATAAAGATTCTCTCTCATTCCCCAACAACAAAATCTAAAGGGTCTTAAAGTTTGGAAAACTAACACTATGCTGTCTCCTGCCCGACACTAGTCATCTTCTTATGTTTCTTTCTTTTTCTCCTTTCATATATATAAAGGGAGTGGGCATTTTAAAGAAATGGTTGTCTCAATCATTAAGTCACTCCTGATGTCTGTATGTCTGATATAAAATTGGCATCTTTTACATCATTAAGAAAATACTAGGAGAAGAATTTGATGAATTCCATAATAACTAGTATATTAAATAATGTAGCTAAATGGCAAGGGCAAGATGGAGGAAGGAAACAAGTTGGCAAAAGTTATTGAGCATGATTTATTTTCAGTTATAGAAGGTGGTATTTTCTTCTTAATCCTATTTATTTCTTTTGGTAATTTGTAAAGCCAATGAATCAATTTTCTTGCCATAAAGAAGGGAATTAAGGGCATAATTTATGGAAAAAAAATGGTCAGTGCATGGCCTGAGTCCTATAACTCTACTTAATTTATCAAGAAAATCTAGGCAACATGTGAACAAATAAAATTGTTTTAAAGATTTGCACTCTTAGTATATGAATGTCAAATTAGTACCTGAAAATATTAATAATGTAATTTTGCTCAGTAGATAATAGCAACAGGTAACTAACACATAAACCAATATGAATAAATCCCAGTTTATTAAGCTGAAAATTATAAGCCTATATGAAAAAGGGGTACATACTATATTATTCATTTATATAAAATTTTAAAAAATTTTAAACAACATATAGTGAAAGAAAACATCAATAGTTGTCCTGGGACAATGGTGGAAGAAGAGAAGATTGCAAGTAGGGCAAGAGCAATCTTTTACAAGGAATAAAATTATCTATTAACTTGAGTATAGAGACATTTCCACAAGTTAAAAAACAAATATATATATATATATATATATATGTATATATATATATATATATATGTATAAACTCATCAAACTATATAACTTAAGTTACACAGTTGTCATATATAAAGTATACCTCAGTAAAGAAACAGGAAAAACATTAAATTTTAATAATGCACTGTAATAATAATGGAAAGAGATACCAAGATAAATATAGCAGAGATGTTTTTCCTCCAAATATAATCATTTTAATAAGATTAAAACATAGAATTACTTTGTGTTAATCAATTTTGCATTTCTGTGACCAAATACATAACAGGACAATTTAAAGTAGGAAATGTTTATTTTAGCTCATAGTTTCAGAAGTCTCAATTCATAGTGAGCTAACTCCATTGCTGTGGGCCTGAGGTGAGGTAGAAATGTCATGGCAGAAGGAGAAAGTGGAGGAAAGCTGTTTAGTTCATGGCTGCATTCCAGATCTAAACCATAACATCCTTTATCAAGGCAAACTGACCTACATGTGTAAATAATCATGATGAAATAAAGAGCCTTCTGTTTGGAACATCATCTGTCTAGTAGAACTGTTAACCATGTGTTCAAATTTCCCTTCAATATGTCTATAAAGCACTTCTAAAAAAAAATCAACAAAGACAATGCACAAAAATTCTGTAAGGGCTAAAAATATGTTGATAGGATCTGAAAGATTCTCTATATCTCTAAGGCAGAAAGAACAGAATTAAAGAATCCTATCAGGAGTTCATTTTTCTGAAAGTAAAAACAGTTTTCAGCCTTTTCTCACAGTCTTATTTTAGTTCAGAAATGCAAGTTCTAAACCAGGAGGTTGGACAGTCATTTCTGCACTGATGGCTGCTCTTTATTAAAACAGGGAGACATCTGCCTGCATTATTACTTCCAATATTCATTGAGGGATTTATATTCTACAAAAAATCAGAAAGTAAGCAGAAGAATGTCAAGAAATGATGAGTTTTGCTGTAGGCAAGATGCATTTGACAAGAAGAATAAAAATAATAGTTCCTGATTTCATGATGCAGAATCCATATATTTAGCCCATGCATCCAAATCATGGGGAATGTATAATATTTAATAAAGTAGTATCTGATAAAAATCATCCAGAATGTGAAAATCCTAGCTAAACTAATAATACGGCAGACAAAGTGATCAAAGCAGCAAGACAGAAGTTCATGGGAGGAGAGAATAACTCCAGCATACTGGAAAAATCCAAAAGAATGGAGAATCTGTAATTGAAGACAGACCTGAAATAATCATTCAATCAGAAAAATCCAGAAGAATGGAGAATCTGTAATTGAAGACAGAACTGAAATAATCATTCCATCTCTTAATATTTGATGTGTCTGAAAAATGAAAAATGAGGTTCTGCATTCCTACTTGCTTAGACATCATCTATAAATATATTAGGTTTTGGTATATACACACACACACAGTAACACACATGTACATACATATATTCACCACAATTTTTAATAATATATCTTGCAGGTTTTATAATAGAAATAAGGTTAATCAAGTTACTGAAAAAAAGATTATCAAACTTATACCCAGCTAGAATAAACACAGAAAGATTCTTCCTTCATAGAGACTTTACCTTCTGCAAATCATCAATCACTTTAATATGGGTGCGTGTGTGCATAGATATATACATATATATATATATATTCATGTAATTATGTGCAAATTCATGTACACAAAGTAAGGAGATAATCGTCCTGTGGATCTCCTTAGCCTTCAAATGTACCAAGTGTAGAGGGAAGAAGTGTTGTTTCCTATGACTGAGGCAGACAAGTTGCATCTGTTACATGAAAAAAGTGAAAATAGTCTGAGATATGCTATGCATACCCATTTACTCTTAAAAGAAAAAAGCACTTCCTAATACCTTTCAGCTATGAGGTGAATCAAATTTAAACTCTGACATAGTTTAGACTCAAAATACTCAAAAGTATAACTTGTCTAAGCAGCCACAATAAGGAATTAATTCCAGTTGATTCATATAGCAAAATTCCCATCTTCATAATAACTGTAATATTGAAATTTTTCCCTTTCCTTTTAAAATATGTTAATCTGTCTAAAACCTTCAATCACTAAAAAAATCTGCTTAATAATATCATGATTTCAAAGATTACTACCTAAGATTAGTAGTTTTATTTTAGCATAGTTATTTTATTCACAATTATAAAAGCAATTTTCTCTGCATATAGATGCTTTTTCTCTTTAAACTAATCAATTGTTCTTTGAAAACTATGGAATTTTTCTTCTGACCTTACAGTTAATATTAGATGATGTCTACTTTAACATGGCATAAGAATTTTGCTTTCTAAAGTTTTTCAATCTTCTTGTAGCACTAATGTTTTAGTTGGCTTTTATCTAGCAAGTGAAAAAAATGATGAAAATGTACTTGAAGATATTTGAGCTAAAAGAAATACATAAGATAAATATTGTCTCAAAATACAATTATGATAAAAATTTTCCAAAAAGATTGATTAGTACAATAATGAGAATAATTGCCTATTTATATCTTATTGATGCCTATTATACCTTAAAGTCACTTATACAGATCATTGCACCAAGTTTCCCTTACCAAACCTATCAGTTAGACACTATCAGTTTTCTCACTTTATAAATGAGAAAATAAAATGGAGATTAAGTAGGTGAATTGCCAAGAGTCAAACTGCTAAACTACAATTCAAAGTCAAGGAAATCTAATTCTAGAATTAACTTTTTAAAATCCTAATTATCCTAATCCTTGTTAAGTAACCACATCACACTTACAGCAAAGTCTAAGAGACACACACTCTTCTTTCACTGAACTCTGTCCTCTTCACCAGAACAGTTGGAAGATGCAAGTGAGAACTCTAACAGGTGTGGAGGTTTTGCTGATGTGTCTCTCACATGCCAAGGCAGCATTTTGTGAAGACTTGAAACTTTTAGATGATTTCTAGAACATGCAATGATCATGCCTTAAATTAAAGAAACTTTGGTAGGCTGTAGTTAGCTTTTGCTTGACCAGCTGCTGATTCCTTCATCATTCAAGGCCTAAGAGATTGCTTAGCATTTAACTTGAAGTTGGAAGGATTTAATAGAAAAGTCATTCTTTTCTCATTCAGATAAAGAAAATTAAGTTATTTATTGTATTATTATCATTGTTCCTGAATATTTATGTTAGAACAAAAACAGTATTTATTCATAAATAAAAATGATGCATAATTTAATTTTGCATAGCATGTTTATCTATAATGTTAACAATTTAGAAATGTGTATTTTAGACGAACTGTGAAGAGCATGTTTTAACTGAAAATTTGAAATGTATATTAACAAAAGTTCTAAATTACAGTAACTGATTTTGACATCCCCAGTTAATGCCAAGAAACATAGCTTTTCAGCAAGTTCATGGAAATGTTCAGATAAAATATTCATGAATTTTCTACTAAAAGAAAAGTCTCTTATGGTCTTGTTTGACAGAGGATGACCTTTGCTTCAATAGTCCCCATCTTTGCTGTAACTTAGTGTTTAGATGCTCTGCTTAGATGAATAAAACATAGCATTTTGTTCTTTGTGTTTTCTAGTATATGTGATAATTAATAGAAAGGAAGACTTTGAAGTATTAAAATGAAGTAAATGGATTTTTTTTAAAAAGGCATTAAGGAATCTTTGAAGATCAATTTCCCAGCAGGATATTTGTCAAAGCAATTAGAATCTACCCTGACTTAGGCATACGCAGTAGCATTCAATTAATGTGCTCTTTCAAAAAAATTAAAGAATTTTTAACATTAGTGATCTGTACTAGTCATACAGTCTGCTACCTGAAGATTTATACAAAGATAAATCAACAATTCAATTATGTACAAAAAAATTTTATGAGTATAATATCAAATATACTGCAATTTTCAATATCCTTAAAATAAACAGTGAGCCAGGCATGGTGGTGCACACCTATAATCCCAGCAACTCTGGAGGCTTGAGGCAGGAGGATTGCAAATTTGAGGCCAGCCTTAGCAACTTAGCCAGGCCCTAAGCAACTTAATGAGACCTTGTCTCAAAATAGAAAAATAAATAAAAAGGGCTGGGGATGTAGCTCAGTGGTAAAGCCTCCCTGGGTTAAATCCTTAGTACCAAAAACCGGAAACAAAAAACAGTGAAACATTAATTGTATAATTTTCAACCAAGTGTACTATACAAATGCAATCTAGATTCAGTTTTGGTGTTAATGCTTTTACTTTTAGTTCTTATATTATTTGAAAAGATATAATATCTACTTCAAAGTTATATTCAAAAAAATAGTAGTAATTAAAGTAAATAAGTCATGTACTTGTGTCCAGGAGATTTAAAAGTTTCCTAATAAAACAAGTTTACTAAAACAAGTTTCCTAAAAAATTTCCTAAAAAAAACAAGTTTACTAAACAACCGTCTATTCAATCATATCATTGTAGCAAATAAGCTATCAACTGATCCAAAGGAAAATGACACATTTAATTTTGAGGTCATAGGATACCAGTGATATATTTAACGAGTAACTTAACTAGAGTTAGAACCCAGAGGAAGGAGTTTATGTTCTAACATTGAAAGATGAAATAGGACCACAATATGTTAACATAGGAATAAACTGTGGACTCATTCATGAACCATTTGAAATGATGTGAAAAATCTGCTTTTAATTTGGACACTGACCTTGCATGTTCCTGCAAAGAGAAATGGTACTCCAGTGTTAGTCAGATTTTCGTCACTGTTGCAAAATACCTGAAAAAAATAATATAAAAGGAGGAGAGATTTATTTTGGATCAGTTTCAGAGGTTTTCTTCAACTGTCACTTGGCCTCATCACCATGGCCTTGTTGTCAGGCACAACAATATGGCGGGGAGCACATGGTGCAACAGATCTGCTCACCTCATGGCAACCAGGGTGCACATGAGGGAGAACTGGGGTAGTGGGGCTAGGGACCAAAAATGCCCTTCTTTGTGGGCATGCCCCCAGTAACTGACAGACTCCAATTAAGCCCCACCTAAAGTTTCCTCCCAATTACCTCTTAAGCTATGAATCCATCCATGGATTAATCCATTGATGAAATCAGAGTCCTCATTATACTGTCATCTTCCAAAGGCTCCCCCTCTGAAGACTGCTGCATTGGGCACCCAGCCTTCAACTTGTGAGTTTTTGGGGACATTTTAGATGTAAACCCTAACAACCCCTATTGTGGAAATTATGTCTGCTTTCTGCCAAAATTCCCTTTGTCACACACTGGACACATCCAGAAATTTTGAAAAAACATTATCCATGTTTCATTAATAGGTATTCACAGAATTAAAACAAGTAAGATGCCAAATTATTATTATTAATATTATTTATTGAAAACGCATACTCTGAAAAGTAGAGTACACACATTGGCATGATTGCTAGCATTTCAACTGATCAAGTACCAATGTCTTTTTACTGATGTAAAATTAACTCTTTTGAAGCATTCCAATAAAGTATATTAGTTTGAATAAAGATTTGGGTTTCCAGGAATTATCTTCTTTATTAGCATTCCTAAAGTATTCTATAGAGGATTAGTCCCATGACATGCTTTTCAAAAAGTGATAACTTGGTCAATTAAGTGAAACGGCTTTGTATACTATAGTGCTATCTTCACCACTTGCAAAGCAGAAATAACACATTAAAAGTTCTGATTATTCTTTCAAAAAGGAAACATTTGGCTTATATTCAATCTAGTGTTTTCAGAATGCAATTAACTACAATAACCTTTACTTGTGCAGCATTTATTAAAATCCTAAGCAACTAATTTTCTGGAAGAAAGGATCCCAAGGTAGCAAAAGCATTTACCAGATACTCAAGTTTGAAAAATCTCCTTTGAGAAATATTTGACTAAAATTTTCTTTTACTGAATACACAAATTGTTCTTATGTGGCTTTTTAGCATCTGGAATATGTAAGTATTTTCTAGATTTGTGATGTTCACTATTACGAAATCTTCTTCAAGACTAAATGAAATGGCTCTTTTATGACCATTACAAAATTTATTCAAAGTTGTCATTCGTCCACAACAATAATAATAACCAACTATTTAGAGTGCTTGCATTATGTTAGTTATTATTTTAAGTGCTATAAATGAGATGATATACCTTTATAAATGAAATAATGTACCTAATCCTTACAACTACCCTGAATGATAAAAATTACTACTTTTATTTTTAATTGGTAATAAAATGAAGTGATCTTTATGATATTTTATTGTAAACTCTTTAGCATGTGGTAATATTTCCATTTTTAAAATAAAAATATTGAAGAAAATTGATCACAGTCATGTGACTAGTGAGTAGCAGAGCTAGAATTTAAATCCAAGTGGCCTATCTCCAGTACTCATGTACTTAATGCCAACACTCTGCTGCAGTATATTCTGAGAGCCTGTGCTAAGACCCTACAGATCCTCCTGAAGTCTCACCGTGTACCTCTCAGTGAAGAGTAGATCTGGTCTTAACTGAACATCTGCAACACCTTTCAGTCCTTCTGACACTTGCTTGCCCGTACCATGGCAATAGTCCATACTTACTCTAGAACCTGAACCAACAGAATAAACTTTTTGAAAGTTAAGCTAACATTTCTTCCCAAACCAGTATTCTAGCATTCTGTAAATTTAAAAGCATGGTTCCAAGAAGCTTTTTATTATAGATCAAATGAAATCAAAAACAAAGTTAGAATGTTTACCCATTAGGGAAATTTTACAGTAACTTTGCTTTACTTAGCATTTCTCAAACTTAATGTGAAGATGGAAAACCATCTTCATAGCACTTCTATCAACATCCTGAAGAACAATGTTATAACCACACATTAAGTTTGGTCAATATTGAGTTATAAGTAGTGATCTGGTGATAAGTAGTCATAAACTTTTCTTCTTTTTTATATACAAACGCCTGCTTGGCAGTATTTACCAATTTTTTAGCACAAATACGTCCATCATGGCTAATTTCAAGCTATTAAATTATTTCTGAACACAAAGTAAGCCAAATATGGGCACAGTAGGTTCTGGCAAGCAAATTAGAGTTGGACCCAGCTTACCATGTTCTTCATCTTTTCAAAATCTAGCATTACCTCTTATAAAGCCACTAAAATTAACATCTCTTGATGTGTGAAGTCTATATACATAAGAATGCAGGAAAGACTTTTTTAAAGAATTACATTTAAGTTTGAATTACATTTATTTGAATTTCATTACTTATGTGGACACTAAATAAAAGTATTTACAAAGTCACATTTGAACCAAGTCACTCCCAATATACTTGTGAAGTATATATACTTTCTTCCAAAATTCCAACATCAGCAGCATATCAACATTACTTATATTCTAGTAATTCTAGCTGTGATTATCTAAATGAACTTTTCTTATAAAAATACATTCTAAACAAGTCTATAGTAAAAAGATGCAGCATATAAGTATATACTCAGGTAAGAGGAAAAAACAAAACCCAAAAGAACAGAACTAACTATAAAGAAAGAAAAAATGTGAGTTATTTAGACCTAGGTTTGATTCAAGGATCTATTGAGTTTTTCTGTATAAATGGTGTGGTCTCAGAAATTCCTTCTAACCTCCCCCCCACAAGTAACCCTTTATGTTTTCCTTATTCATTACATGAAAAGACAAACTGATAAATATAAGCATTTCTCTGTCTTTCTCATGAAAACTCTGAGTCAACAAAACCATCCTCAGTTATGCTAATAGCATTGAAGCCATGCCCTTTGCACTGAAACTGCTACAGAGGAAAACTTTTCCTTTCATCTCTTAGCTCAGTGATCCAGGGCCTGCAAACTGAATGACATAGGGTAGATGAGCATGAAGAAAACACAAGTTTTTATTCACATATATTCATAGAACTTCACAGAAAAATGTGACTCTAGGAGAGTTTGTTAGAATGTGATGGTTACATGCCATCAGAACAAGGGAAAAGAGGGGAGGATGACATAAGAAAATGACTTTTAAGAAAGATAAGTGGGTGGGTGGATGGGGTTGTGGCTCAGTGGTAGAATGCTTGCCTAACATGGGTGAGGCACTGGGTTCAATTCTTAGCACTGCATATAAATAAATAAAGTAAAGGTCCACCAACAACGAAATGTCTTCACTATTTGTTAACTCTTGGGGTGGAGAATTGTAACAGTTGAATTCTTTTGAGGTCCTATGATTTTTCAGGCAGATAAGTGAAGTTTGGGGGTGGGTGAGAAAAAAATATTCTTCACAGTGCTCTGCATCTCTTAGAAATTCAACTGGGCTGGGCATGGTGGCATGTGTTATAGTTATAGCTACTTAGGAGGCTGAGGCAGGAGAACCCCTTGAGCCCAGGAATTTGAGGCCAATTAAGGCAACATAGAAAGACCTTTTCAAATAAACTAACTCAACTGGCCAGGCAACCCAACATGCAGAGAGATAAGGACTGAAGTAAGAAAAATGATCTGAAAAAATTATTCTCATATTTTTGTGAAGCAAGTTTTAAGCCAGGAAACATCATTGTGGCTATTTGGGAAACAAAATGTCCAGCAAGCTCAAGTCATTTATTGGTAGCCCATATGATGTTGGGTAATTCTGAGTCTAATAGTCACTTAATTTTAATCAAACATTTGGCTTTCCTAAGAAGCAAAGTTGTGCAACAAATCAAAGATCAATATGTAACTGCATGGTGGCACATACCTGTAATTCCAACAACTTGGGAGGCTGAGACAGGAGGATCACAAGTTTGAAAAGCCAGCCTCAGCAATTAAGTATATCCTAATCAACTTAGTGAGACCCTGGCTCAAAATAAAAAGTTTTTTTGAAAAGAGGTTGGAATGTGGCTCAGTGGTAAAGCACCACTGGGTTCAATTCCCAGTATCAAATTACCAAACAAACACACACACACACACACACACACACACACACATTAGTTTATAAATAGTAACAAAAAAAACTCTGATTATTGTTTGAAATTGATCTAAGTCAAATCAGAAGGACAAGATAAGAATTACAGTAAATGACATGATTGACATGATTCTAAAAGTAGTAGGGCAGTAATACATACATTCAGGGTAATGTTAAAAAATAACTTAAAACTACATTGCATAGCTACTATCCAGATAGCAGAATGCTAGCTAAAAGCCATTGACATGGCCATGGTGATATGTGCTAGCTCTATGTCAGCATTGTGCATCATGTTACTTATTTGTTTCCTTATTTTCTAATCACTCCCCTTATACATTAAAAATGAAATTTGAAAATTCTGAATTTGTAATTTGCTGCATTACAATATTATTTTAATAGCAGATTACATTTTTTGTATTTTGCATACCTACTGTACAAATAATGTATTATGTTAATTTTAAGAAAACAAATATTTTCTGATAGCCTAAATCACCTTGCAAATTTCTAGGCTAAAAAACCAAATTGAGTTTTAGTCACACGTTCTTTTCCTAGACATATAATTTAGATTATATAGCAACCATAGCATGTGGCATTTTAAATGAAGTATAAAAATCTGGTGAAGATTCAAACATTAAAGATTCATGATTAAAACATTTATTTTGTTAAAGTCTTTGTAATCCCATTAACTTCTACAGTAAATACAGGGCATTACCATTTGACTTGTTAACAAAGTAGTCACAAAAATCAGGGAAAGCGTGTAAGATATACACTGAGTGTCTTTGAAGCTACTAGAACATGAAGTGGAAATTGTGAGCTAGCAACCATTATAAGAAAACACAAGCTTCTTCTCTATATGCAATCAGTGATTTGTAAACAATTACTAACCAAAGAAAATAAGAGGAAGACATAGGGTTCAACGAGGTGTTACTTGATGTCAGTGATTTTCTCCACCATTTAATCAAGGATGAGAACAAAATGAATTATATCCTCAAGAAGGCTGAATGTTTCCAGGCAGCTGTGGGAGCTCCTGGCTACTTGTTCTACATAAAGACTAAAGAATCAAGAGTTTTTCCTCTTGGCTGGAACCAGAAGCAATGCCAATGGATTTACTGTTGCACCCAAGTATTTCTTTAACGAGAGAACAAAAGCAGTTTTGCAGTTCCATTTCTGGTGAGTTGGCAGGAATACTCCACCTTCCTAAATCAGTGTGACAAGATCATTCAACATTCCCTCCAGTAGCCAGCAGTGTGAGTCCATTCTCCCTTTTTGTTCCATGTTCAGTCATATTGTATTAAGAATATATTCCCCAAAAGCAAGAAGTAAAAGCATGAAAATCAATCTTTTAAAATATTTTACAGCTAGTTTATGTAGACTCTTGGAAGTAGTTGTTATATCCCACAAAACCTATACAACTCAGCAGAATTTTGCCAATTAGAATTTTACTGATCTATGGGTGTCAAACTGTGGGTAGGGAAAGTGAGATCACAACTTATGCAATAGAGGAAGATGGGATGATGAAATGGGTTTAGAATTATTGAAATGGCAAATGAAACGTGCCTAATACATTTGTGTGGCTTTATACCAGGTTCTACAGGAAGCTCAGAACTTTAAATGTACCACAATTACTGGAGTAGTCTGTAAGAGATAAACTTAAGAGTCTAGAGTCTGCTCCTTACATGTTAAGGAACTGTGTGGAAGTCATTTCCTGTGTGATTCTCTCTTTCTTGGTCTTTATAAAATAAGAATTATTGTATCTACAAAGTTACAGTATATATAAGCTGAGTCAATATATGTGAAAGAGCACAGGAAATTGAAAAGTGCGGTACAATATATTTTTTATATTTGATATGGAAGAATAGCAACAGCTCCAGATAATGGCATAAATTGTTAAATCATGAGGAAGGGACAATGAATGTTCTAGGAGTTCAGACATCAAAATCAATTCTACCCAAGGTGATCAAAGAAATCTTAAGCTAGTCTGGCCTTCTATCTTAAGGAGAAAAAAGATAATTGCTGCTATTTTATTTTATAGTATGAATGAAAGCCTTTTAAATGTGATCTCTTTTAACCTTTTAACCTTTTAAGGCCCAAGGTTATCTATGGATTATGTCAGAGGCCCGAAAGATGACTGAAATTTTTAATGTGTGCTTATGCACCTTAAGGGTCCAACAGGAAAGAAATTTATTTTCTTTCTTGAGACACTCAGGAAGCAAAGTAATAACACTTAAAAGCCTAACTTTCATAAGGTTTCTTACTTGGAATACTTGCAACACCTATGGTTTTCTAGCTAGTTTTTGTATCATATAAACAGGAGGACAACAAGAATACAGGGCGATACTAAAGATTTATGACTACTATATAAGCCACATGTATTACTCTATGGTTATAGCTTATAAATATATTTGTATCTAGCTTTAACTTTTTGGAAAGTACTAAATTTTGAGTTATATTTTGGAAACAATATTCAGAATATCACATGACCAAGGACTAGGTTTAGTTAAACTCTTTACAATAAAATCATATTTCTTTTCAAATACCTTAAGAAACTATGGATAGTATAATAACTTGTTAATATAACTTAAAAATCAGTACCTATTAGACAACTACACAATTTATTTCTTTTGTTCTTGTTTTACCTAGTTTCAAAGAGAGCTAGTGTAATAGATCACTTTTAATTAACAGCATGATGCTAATTAATTCACACATATATACATGTAACCACATACCCAGTTGAAGGTATTTTCTATTTAAAAAAGTGGAATCATAGCATATATTGTTCGGTTACTTCATTTGTCACTTTATATATTGATGACACTTATTTTCCCATACCTGTATATATAGTCATTTTTAAAAGGTATAGATTTCTTTTATATGTCTAAACTTAAATATGCACCAATAAAATGTGTATATACAGTTTTACCTACTGATTAAGTACAATATTTTAAAAATTGATATTTCTGCAAACTTCTTCTCTTAGCTGCTTCCTTTCTATAACATACCTTAAGATGATTTGCATTTACTTATAAATGACTTTTCTGTTCACATTTATAAAAATTTTCCCGTTTTAAGCACTTAAATTAGTTCATTTTTGTGTACATGTAACATGAGATAAACTTTTTGTTGAAGAATCAGCTGATATACAGAAGTTATACACCA
The DNA here is from genome assembly GCA_028644305.1 of Xerus rutilus. Classification (NCBI taxonomy): domain Eukaryota; kingdom Metazoa; phylum Chordata; class Mammalia; order Rodentia; family Sciuridae; genus Xerus; species Xerus rutilus. The sequence goes on along the minus strand of CM053409.1, from coordinate 81,441,862 downwards.
TATTCCAATATAATTAGTATATTTATTAATTTAAAATCTATTGTAATTTTCTCTCACATAATTTATACAACTGTGTAGTTCAAGTGATAGCACTTTTATCAGGAAGAATTAGTAGAAAACACCAATCTTAATCTTAATTTAATGAGATATATAAGTAAGAAATTTGTTTAAATGTAAGATGAGAAGTGACAAATCCTTAAGTCTTCTCTGCGGCCAGGGCAACTTTTTGAGATTTAGGAAAATAATGTGTGTTAAATTTCTTAAAAGTGCTGCTATAACATGTATTCTTTTTACTGAAATTCAAGAAGATAATAATTGAAGTCAACAAAATCTCAACTAGTCTAATATAAGGATTTTGTTTTTCTTTTATTTCAAGGAAATTGCATTTTATAGTATTTGTTTTATAAACAATTTCTCAAATACCCCTGGAACTAAACAGTAGAGGTATAGAGTATAAATTGCTGAAAACAGCAGCTTAAAGATGACAGTAAATCTAACATCCTGTACATCCACAAGACTGAGATCCTAATTAGAATAAAATGTACTATATGTTTGTATAAATATGTCAAAATAGACTCTACTGTCATGTATAACTAAAAAGAATAAATAAAAATTTTAAAAAGGCAAGCTTCACAGTGAGCATATTAAATCAACCAGTCACACAACCCATGAAAGAGAAACTAAAAAGATGCAGATTATGCCGAAAAGAACTTTAAAGATAATTCTCTCAGCTCTTACTTCTGATAGTTAAATACTGATGGTGCAGTCATTTTGACTCATCATTAATGAAGTGGCTTTTTGCTACAGCCTCCATAGGTAGCAAGAGTTTTCTGTGTGAATCTTCCCACACATTATTCACTAATGTAAAGCTACCACCCAGCATCATGTTGGCTTTGCAGGAAGAAGTAGGAAGAGTGAGGAAGTTTTGTGTTTTCCTTGGAAAAACTTATGAAATTTAAAGATAAAGGTATTAAAAAATCAGTACACTATTAATTCTTAGGAATTTTTAAAAAATGCTCTATCACCTATAATTTATGAAAATACAATCAGGAAGAGGGACATTGCTCCCTTTTCTGATAAGAAAGGCAGATAAGAGAGAACCCTAACACATTGTAAATTAAAATAAGAAAAAAACTGTGAGTCTACAGTACCCAAAATGTTTTGGTTTTTTTTGGTAGTGGGGATTGAACTCAGGGGCACTCGACACTGAGCCACATTCCCAGCCCTATTTTGTATTTTATTTAGAGACAGGGTCTCACTGAGTTGCTTAGCACCTCACTAAATTGCTTTGGCTGGCTTTGAACTCAAAATCCTCCTGTCTCAGCCTCCCGAGCTACTGGGATTATAGGTATACACCACTGGGCCTGGCTCCAAAATGTTTTAAAAGAAACAGATTAAATAATGTTTTAATGTCATAAATATATAAAATATTAAGTTATTAAATAGATGATTTTTTTGAAAATTTTATTTAGAGATAAGATCTGGCTAAATTTCTTAAGGTCTCACTAAATTGCTGAGGCTGTCTTTTCACTAACAAAAACACTGAGATTACAGGCGTGCACCATGGCACTTGGCTATAGATGACTTCTTATCACTGTTATAAACCTATTCTTTAACTTACCCTCTTTCCCTAATTGAATCATCATTCCTATATGTATCCATATTAAAGTGTTTAAAGATTTATCAATTGATAAATTGATAAAGTTATTATATTGATGATGAATTTCCTATCATTGTAACAAATTACCACAATTTAACATCTAAAAACAAAACATGTTTATTATCTTATAGTTTTGGATGTTAGAAATCCAAAGTGAGTCTTACAGGGCTAATATCAAGGTGCCTGGGGGTTTTATTCCTTCTGAAGACACACAGGAAAAATCCATTCCTTCCCTCTGCCAGCTCCTACAGGCTTCGAGCCTTGGCTCCTGGCCCTTCTGGCTCTCTCTTTTAAGGTCATTTTTGATTCCATCAGGCAAACCTGAAGACTCCAGGGTACTCACTCATCTCAAAATCTGAACCTAATCAAAACTGCAAACTTCTTTGTCAGAGAACATTCAGAGGTTTGAGAGATTACAATATGGTATATGGGGGCCATTTACTCAGTTTACCACATCTGCCATATGGTTTAACATACTATAATGCCATTATTTTCAGACATAAAGAGAATAGAAAAGAACTGGGAAGAACATGAAATAAAGTGCCAATTCTCCTACATGTAAGTCTCATGTGTATATTTCAAACTCATAACAAGGTTTCAAACATATAGGGAAACTAGATAACAATATATATATTATCATTAAAATCTGATTACAAAGAAAGGTACATCAAAATAAATGCACATAGACTAATATTGTTAGAATACATTGTCTCTAAACCACAGAGCATTCAATAAACACTTCTAAAACTAGATGTGGATCAGAAATATTTTGGAGCATGCTTTCAGGTTTCAAAAAGTGTCAATTCGTCTGATAAACATTTCATCAATAAAATTTCCCAAGTAAAATTATGGTATTGATTATGGTTCCTCTTCTTAAGCAAACACAGGAAGAAACATTGTTATGTGTTCTTGCTTTGCAATTATGCTCACTGGTTCACTAGCAACGAGACAGGATAAAAAATCATAGTCTTAGAATTCTGTTCTGATTTGAACATTCTAGCCTGTACTTTTTATTTACTTATTATAGTATCATTCTTTATGACATTTCACTGCTAAACTACACGCACATGCGTGCGCATGCACACACACACACACACACACACACACACACACACCTTTACAGAAAGGGGCAAAAGGAAGAAAGGAAAAGAATAAAGAGGCAATGAAAAGGACAGCAAAAGTAAATGAAGAAAGAAGAGAGGAAAGAAGGAAGAGAGAGAAGAAGCAGCGAGGGGGAGAAAGGAGAGAGAAGAGGATGGCAGATGAGTGAAGGTGAAGAGTTTATTCTGTTTATGTGAAAGATCAAAGCTAGGCCTTGGGTGGAAATTACAGGAAGACAAGGACACTATGAGAACTCTTCAGCAATTTAAGATTAAGGAACAGATAGGAGAGCCTTGTGAAGAAGTATGCTTCACTAATGCAAATGCTGAAGCAAAATGTGGATAATCAACTGTCAGGGATGAGAGTTTCTGCACTAATTAAAACAAAAAATATGGAGTTCTGTTCTCATACTGCAACTCTATTATTTAGCATTAATTGCTGAGGTTTTCTTTGTCATAAACAAGTATATAGTTGTGTACTATCACTTCCCTTCTCTCTCATCTAGACTTGCACCCCCCCCACACACAAGCCAACACACACACCTGCACACATCCCAGTGTGTAAACCTATGTGTCTTGTGTGCTTAGTAGATGGTGGAGAATTAACAATATTTAATATAGCTTTAGAAAAATAGATTTTCTCATATGGGTTATGAGAAAATAATCCATATCATAAACCTTGATTAAATTCTCAATGTATGACATACTTGTAGTAATTCACAATGTGATTTTTAATAGTAGCATAATATATTCAAAAGGCAAGATGATTCTTTGTAATGTTATTTCATTCCTTGCTTCTAGTTTTGAGCATGGATTTTAATCCTGAACATATTACAACAGTAAATTAGAACTAATTTGGGGGAAATACGGAAACATTAATTTTTCAATTCTCTCTTCACACTATTAAAATTCGCCTTCGAGTCTTCTTATTAAATGATTGCTTAACTCCTCTGAGCTTCTGTTTACTCATCTTTAAGATGGAGACAACCTTTATACCCTAAATTTATGAGACTGAAATAAGATAATAGACATGATATACAGTAAATGTTTTAATAAAATTAATTGAATCTTAATTTAGAACAAAATAATTAACTAGGATAACTTACTCTTTCTTCAAGTGTCTCCATATAAGCATATGAAAATAATGTTAATCTACTTGTGAATAAGATCTCTTTTGTTAAGGAATTCCTATATATATCCTTTTTTTTCCAATTTTTGTTGTATATTTTTTGGTAAACTATTTGAGATTCAGTAAACATAGTGATCCAAAGGTTTGAATTAAAACATTTTTAAGAACGTTGTAATCTGTTTAAGAATCACTTTTTTCATAGGTCAAAACTAAGATTTGAAGGCTTAAAAGAAGATGTATATCAGAAATACAGAAAAATTCTACTAAGTAATTCCTGAGTAATTCTTGCTCAGGAAGCACTGCTTCTGTTTATCAGCCAGCCTCTGATCTAACAGTCCTCTTCTCTGCTTATTTTTTTCTCTGATTTATTTTTTTATTCATTTTTTTGCATTGCTGTTGATCAAATCCTGGGCTTTGTGCATGCCAGACAAGTGCTCTACCATTGAACTCTACGCAAGCACACTATTTTTTTAAATCAGAAATACACCAATAGTTGCTTATCTGTGTCCTAAAGTCACTTTTTCTCATGTGGGGAAATAGATGTGTATGCTTTATTTTCTGCTTTATATCCACTGGTACTATCACAATATGGCAGATGTTATGTAAACTTGGATTTTATGAAAAGAAATTTATTAAGTATGTTCAAAATGAATTCTTGAGTTTTCATATATCGAAGCCTCATTTTAAAATGAAATTCTATATAGTGTTGGCTTCTGTGAAAACAAGAAATGCTGCATTAGGGGGTACATATGGAACTATTTCTTACATACTTTAATTTATGAACAGATTAAAATGTATGCCTAAGTATATCGATACAGATCTTTTCAAAAGCTAGATCCCCAGAAATGGGGTAGATATTTATCCATTATTACAGACTATTTAAAAATATAAAATAGTATTTAGAACATGTTGTTGAAATAAATATAATTGTTTAAAATTATGTGTATTTAACAGTTATGTAAAATATGGATATTTACATATGAAAGGAATGTACAAAAGTGAAGAGAATTTAGAGCTTCCACAGTTTTGGACCCTAAAGCTCATGTTTAACTGTAGAACCTATAGATTAGGAAATAGATTTTCTTTAATTATGTTTGATAGGTGTATAGAATGGGATTTATAAAATTTAGTGATGTACAATTGACTATTGGAGAATTAGAAATAGAAAAAGATACCTACATTTTAGTCAGTAGTCATTCCATCATGCTGTTGCCATACTAGGATTTTGTATGAATTTTACAAGGATTTTATTTCTGACCTTGAGTGTTAAATAATTGTGAGGTAAAATGCAATACACTGGTAATATTGCTTTATGACACTGCATATTAAATTGAAGATTAACCATAAGATTGTATACATGAAATGTTCAAAACTTATAATGAATCGATATGCTTAAATCAACTTCTAATTTGTATGATCACTTTAAAGTTATAATCTATCCATAAAACACCACTTAATAACATTATTACGATGTAATGTAAGAACTTTAATGCAGTTTCCAACAAGGATAAATTTATTAGTGGTAATTTGTTAATAGTGAATGTGTCTAAATTTAAATAGTGAACTATTTCTCAATGCTTTTCCTTATTTATCACATTACCCATCTCTGTTTTAGCTCATAAGACAAATTTGTATTCTTAGTAACTTCTATAATTATCTATCATTTTAAGCATATGTTTTATTACAACAATAACTTTCTCACTAGACAGCCAAAAAGAGTTTTAAATATAATTTCTAAAGTTCATTTGGATAACCAAACTTGTTAATGTCATAATTTTTTTAAAAAAAGCTTTTCTTTAATACATGAAGGCAGCATTTAAAAATAAAATGCTGAACTTTGAATACTTGAGGTTTTCTAAGAAATTTAAAGTATCACATGCAGTCAATTTTTCACCTGTGATTGGCATAATTAATTAAATTTCTGAGCATGAATTGGAAAACTGTCATGAGTTCTTAGTGATTCTTTTGAGTTTTTATTTATTTTCATTGCACTTACATTTCCTTCCTCCTATGGGTAAAATTCCTACTTCTCAATAACAACTTCCCTCATTGACAGACATCTAGGTTGTTCCAATACTTGCAAACAAAGTCTCAATAAATAATCTTGTAAATGTGTCTCTTTGTATTTTTATCTGTGGAATATTCCAAAAAATATAAATGAATATATAATTTGCATTAAATTGTTGAGTTTACTTTCATAAAATTTTATTATTTTGCTTTCTTACCACTTAAGTACATTAAAGTGCTTTCCCCCACAGCCTAGCTAACAAAGTATGTCGTTAAAATTTTGGATGCTTTCCACTCTAAGATATGGTATCTCAATGTAATTTGAAATTCTTTTAACAAATGATATTTAACTTTTATATCGAACACCACTGTTCTTATAAATCAGAATACTTAAACATGAAAAGTATTTTGTGAAAGATATGAAGAAAAAATGTACTATACATATATTTGAATTAAATATTAGAAGTTTAACACAAGGTTATTTTAGATTAAGTTTGTATTACTAAAATAGTGTTATATAGGAAAATAAAACAGAAATAAAATAAAAGTTCATTCTGAAAATAAACCTCTGAAGTTAAACATTTAAGTTTTATCCAGAAGTCACTGAAACTGTGCAAATAAAATAATCTTTGCATTGACAAAAACCAGCTCATTGTAAATATGAAGTAGATCATGTTCATAAAGAACTAAGATATCTTGAGGAGAAAGAAAAGCCTATATATAAATGATTGCAATTGCAGAAGTTGATTGTTTTTCTAGTAGCAAATATAAATTTTACAAAATACAAGAGCCAAGTGTATTAGACTTCATGACATAACTAAAGGCCAAAGACAGTTTAAGGGACAACATCCTTGTCTAGTGAGACCAAAGATGATGAGTTCTGGCTCTTATTATTGGAATATTTGAGGTTTCCTATGTTCCTTAATAGTGTTTCTAAAAGGCCCTATTTGGACTGAGTTGAGTAGATCCTAAGGCCACTTTCTTAATCTGGTATAAACAATTGGTGTCCTCTTCAATAAGAATTATGCTTTCTTTAGAAGAAAAATATGAAAGAAAAGATCATAAAAAATGATTCCTGTCTATTAATTCTTTGTTATTTTCTTTCCTTTCAGCACCTTCTCTAATAGGTATGGTAAGGAAGGACTGGGCATCCCAAAATAGCATTGCTCTATCATGGCAAGCACCTGTTTTTGCAAATGGAGCCATTCTGGACTACGAGATCAAGTACTATGAGAAAGTAGGTCTTATTTGAAGCTTTTTAAAAACCTACATATATGTATATATACATACACATATATGTATACATATACATATGTATGTACATATGTATATCTCAAACATGTTCTTATGCTATATTATTTTAATTTAACCTTTTTTGGGAGGGCTAACTTCATACTTATTGTTCCTTTGAATTCTCCCTGACTTACTATTGTGATAATTTATTAATTAATTTATCTTGTTTCATGCCATATTAAAGTAGAAGGTGCCAAATGTTCACATCTGTCATGACCTCCTCTAGAGAGTTTTATAATGCAGTAAAGAACATTGAGTAGTAACTCCTTCAACTTACAATTTTGTTGCTATAACATTGTTTCTAAAATTCTGTTGAGCATTATACAATTGAATTATTATGACCTAAAATGAATGTTTAGCACATATCCTTTGCCAATGAGTTTAAATTTACTGTCCACTGTAATTTGAAGAGGATATCTTAAGAGAAAAATGAAAATAACAAATGAATTAAATATTTTCTTAACATTCTTATAAGAATCTACTAAGACAAATCTAGTTGGCCAATTATTCACCCTAATTTCCATTTTGCCATTTAAAATTATATTCAATAATTTCTCAAATTATTTACTTACTTAATTATATTTTTCATGTTTTCTCCTATGTTCCTCACCATTATGACACTGTTGTAGATACTACAGCAAACCACATAGTTTTGAAATGTCGCTTTGTAGAGTACCTACATCTAGAATATTGACAAAGGGAACTTTACTTTTTAAAAAGTTAATGTATAAATCATACATAATTTCCAGTGATTTACTACAATAAGAATGTCTTGTATTTCTGTAATTTACTAGAAACAAAGGAATACAGGGAAATTCCAACTGTCCCTCTAAAGGCTTGATATTTGAATCTATTGAAATAAACTTACAATAGATTAGCAGCAGAAAAGACATATAAATGTATTATCATGCATGTATGCACAGAAGCCACACAAAGTACAAAATTCAAAGAAGGTCCAGGTGGTTGACACTTAAATATTCTCTCCATGAGAGGTAGTAAAGTAGAGGATGTAGGCAATTTCAGAGAGGTAATAAATGATCTTTACAGGAAAAGTAGATCCGAAGAACAGACAATAGCCTGGGACAGAGTTCCTCTGGGTTCTACACATGATGTTTAATTTTCATATTCTTACTCTGAAAGTTAAACAGTAGCATTGAAAATAATTAGCATTAAAATAATAAAGACCAGCAGATCTGGTCTTTAGGTAGATACGGGATCTTGAGAGGAAGACCCTCCTTCATTTGCTGCTCCTCAGGTGCTCTCAGTTTGAAGTCCAAAGCAGCATATTTTGGGATATCGCTTTATGAGCCTCAACAGAAACATCATAAATAAATTTAGGTTTTCTCTCAAGAAATAAATATAGGGCAAGAGGAGAGATGGAAACCTACCTTTATTCTGTTTCTGAATAAAGGAGAGGTGATTCATCTGCATGCTTGTATCCATTTTTGGCACTCAAGTAATGTCAGCATCATTGTAGTCAATAAAAGTGACGTTATAATTAACAGACATGAATAAATCCATAGTTTAAGAAAAAAAGAATTTACTGCATTTAAATTGTATTGCAGATTCTGCACATTAGCCAGGCCAGCATGTGATCAGTAATCACTTGGGCTAACCTTTCAAATGTTACAATCTGTACTGTAGCATGCTATTACAAGAAAAAATATATGTTATGTCCACTGGTTTAAATAGATCTTTATGTACTGAAAATATGTGATCATCTAAATGCAAAACACACATTTATAAAAGAAAACTTTTCAGAATCCCAATATTTCTAAGAACATTACGTGTTATATTTCACACAGAGAAATCACTGACTTGTTTTATTTTCATTTATACTTCATGTGTTTGAGGATGAAAATAATCTGCAGTTTTCCAAGACCAATAATATGGATTCAATAAAAAAACCACATTTATCTAATTAAAAACTTGGAAATCAATAAGATTCTTTAAAAATAGCAATCAATATAATATCCATGTTTACTCTTAGATCTGTATCATTTGCCTTGATCATGTTTTATTTTAATGATTGAAGATATACATTATAAAGGTATTTATATTATGAGAAAATGGCAATGATCCAGTGATAATGCATTAAGCATGTAGTCGGAATCCAGAGATTCCCAATTCGTGTTCTGATTCTGATTATGCTTGTGACCAGCAAAATAAGTCACTAGATCTCCTTATTTCACAGATGTCATAAATGGGAATAAAGATATCAACCTAATTGATGGATTATAAAGTTTAATTATAATCAGACCTAAAAATGAAAAGCACTCAATAAGTATTTAAAATGTCATTTAAGCAAAATATTTAAGACCAGAAAATAACAGTATGGGAACTGTATACAAAGTAAATGAAAAATAATTTTCTTTTCATACTTAAATATACAAGATATAAGCAGCCAAAGATGTTGCAATATCAAACTTTTCAGAGACAGCATGATTGACAGCATTGAAAATTTTTCCTACTGGGACCTCAAATTCTAAGTATATATTTTACATATCTGCATCTATAATATATTTTCTCCTTCTAAGAAAATATTTTATAAGGAATAACTAGGACAGCTTACAATAAAGCTCAGTTTAAAATCTACTTTTTTTGTTGTTAAGAATCTAAACATTACTCTGTATAAAAATTGAGATACAAATAAGTATACACACATATGATCCCAGTTTTGGAATACAAATATTCCATCATTTGTGTATTTGTGTATGATTATATAAGTAATAGAGAAATACAGAATATTTGTGTATGATTATATAATAGAGAAATAGAAAATTATATAATAATAGAGAAATACAGAATAGAATAGGATGCATACCATGTTGTTTTAAGTGTTGCTTATTTGGGGGTGGGGCAGAGGTACTCAGTCAGAGTCACAGAAGAGAGAGGGAGGTAGCAACTATGGATAAATATAAATGAATGGATGAATCCTAAATAGCTTTAGTACTTGTCTTTAATAATTGACAAAGATTTGTGTGCAAGTGATTAATAAAGAAGGTACCCAAAAGAACTGCTAAAAGACTAGGGGCAGTAAGACTGCAAAGGAAAATGCTAGTCAACCTCAATGTAACCAAGGAAGTTCTAGACTCTAAATTTTATCTCAGAATTCATCTATAGAGACAGAACCTGGGCTTCCCCACTCTGATTCTCCAGTCAATCATTACCTACAGATCTTTGTGGAAGTGTATGTATAGATAGTATGCAGTAAAATATTATAGGTACTTTTGGTTCTCTGGAGTAGCTCCAGTTGCCTAAGTTCAGGTCTAAAAATGTGTTGGAGATTAAAGCTCAAAAAGCAAAAAATGCAAGCTGGAGGTAGGAACAGGAACAGGTGATCTGCTGGAATACCAACTATTCACTATGTTAGCTCCATGTCCAAAGAAGTACTGGATAATTAGTCCTTGGCTCTTTGTAATATTCATATTCTCAAGTCTTTAATATTGAAGTCATGGCATTTAAAACTCACATTTCCTTTTAGTCACAGTTACACTATATTGATATACCCATAACTGATCTGCAAATGATCAATATTTATACAACTTTTTAAGAAATTAATGCTGTTTTATTCATTTCTTATTGTTTAAAGGACATTCTTCTGCAAATCAGGAAAAGAATTAATATACTTAGAATATGAAATGTCTACAAATGTCTGAGATCAAACAGCAGAGTATTGTTACCAGTGATCTTTCCTCAGAGAAATGATATATTAGAAAAAAAAACA
>CM053409.1:81414356-81430446 GCA_028644305.1 Xerus rutilus | reverse complement strand
TTGTAATTTTCATTGACTTGACACTACAACTCAAAGCCCTAGAAAAAGAAGAACAAAGCAACACCAAAACAAGTAGAATACAGGAAATAATTAGAATCAGAGCTGAAATCAATGAAATTGAAACACAAGAAACAATTCAAAAAATTGATAAAACAAAAAGCTGGTTCTTTGAAAAAATAAACAAAATTGACAAACCCTTAGCCACTCTAACAAAAAGGAGAGAGAAAACCCAAATTACCAAAATTTGTGATGAAAAAGGAAATATCACGACAGACCCTGCTGAAATACAGAGGATAATCAGAAACTATTTTGAAAACTTATATTCCAGTAAATTAGAAAACCCTGAAGACACTAACAAATTCCTAGAGACATATGACCTACCCATACTGAACCAGGAGGACATTCATGACTTAAACAGATCAATTACAGATAAGGAAAAATAGAAGAGGCCATCAAGAGCCTTCCAACCAAGAAAAGCTCTGGACCAGATGAATTCTCAGCTGAGTTCTACAAGACCTACAAAGAAGAACTAACTCCAATACTCCTCAAATTATTCCACGAAATAGAAAGGGAAGGAACCCTTCCAAACTCATTCTATGAGGCTAGTATCACCTTGATTCCAAAAACAGACAGAGACACGTCAAAAAAGGAAAATTTCAGACCAATATCCGTGATGAATATAGATGCAAAAATTCTTAATAAAATTTTGGTAAATCGCATACAAAAGCATATTGAAAAAATAGTGCACCACGATCAAGTGGGGTTCATTCCAGGGATGTAAGGTTGGTTCAACATACAGAAATCAATACATGTAATCCATCATATCAAGACTTAAAAATAAAAATCACATGATTCTATCAATTGACGCAGAGAAAGCATTTGACAAAATACAGCACCCTTTCATGTTCAAAACACTAGAGAAACTAGGGATAGTAGGAACATACCTCAAAATTGTTAAAGCAATATATTCTAAGCCCAAGGCCAACATCATCCTAAATGGAGAAAAATTGGAAGCATTCCCTCTAAAAACTGGAACAAGACAGAGATGCCCTCTCTCACCACTCTTATTCAGTATAGTCCTTGAAACTCTAGCCAGAGCAATCAGACAGACGAAGGAAATCAAAGGGATACAAATAGGGAAAGAAGAACTCAAACTATCGTTATTTGCAGACGACATGATTCTATACTTAGAAGATCCAAAAAGTTCCACCAGAAAACTTCTAGAACTGATAAATGAATTCAGTAAAATTGCAGGATATAAAATCAATATACATAATTCAAATGCATTTCTATACATCAGCAATGAATCTTCTGAAAGAGAAATTAGAAAAACTACTCCATGTGTTGGAAATTTTAATCTCCATTATAATAGTGTTGAAAGATAAGACCATTAAGAGGAAATTGGGTCATGAGTGCCCCACCCTTATGAATGGATTAATGTTATCTCAAGAGTCTGTTATCAGTAGAGTAGGTTCCTGGGAAAAGGTCAAGTCCAGCCACCCTCTCTGTTTTCTTTCTCTCCTTCTCTCTCACATGCATGTGAGAATACACATACTCTCTTGCCCTTCTACCATCTAATTTGGATAGCACATCAAGAAGTCTGTCATCAGATACCTCTTGACATTGGATTTTCCAGATTTTAGAACAGTACAAAATAAATATCCAGGTGTTGGTAAATTACTGAGTGTCAGGTATTCTGTTATAGCAACCCCAAACAGACCAAAACCAAAAGAAATAATTCCCACATAGGCAGAAGGACGAAAATAAGAAATGAAAGATAAAGATCAACAAAGCCAAATTTTTAAAAAATCATATAGGCCTTTACAGACACTAATAAAAATACAAGTAAAAAACTAAAAATCAGTAAAGATGATAATGGAGATAAAATAATAAATATGGTAAGGATTGAAAGTATAATGAGTAATCCTAATGCAATTATAATACAAATTTCCAGTATAAATTGACAAACTAATTGAAATCAAAAGATGAAGTTCTAAAACAAAGAAAATAATTTGGGGTTCTATGTCTTAACAGACATGAAGAGTTACACAGAAGTTATTAAGGCTGAGTAATATTGTTGCAGAATGAAACAACTTGGCCAGTTTATCATAACAGAGCCCATAAAAAGAACTACACATATGTAGATCTTGACATTGCAGATTGGTAGGGAACTTATGGTCTTTTTACTACATGGTGCTGGGCAATCAAATCTGGGAAAAAAAGAAAAAGGTACTGGATACCTACCCTGATAGTTGATAGAAATTTAGTTCTAATGTTCTAGGATAAAAATGTTATGAAAAGAATGTAAAATTTTTAGAAGAAAACTGGAATAATATTTTTCACCAAGGATAAGGAAAATGTTTAATAAATGAAGTTTAAGTTTTATCATAAAATTGTTAGTTTTAATTATATTCTTTTAAGAATTCTTTCTTCCAAAATACCCTATTGAGATTATGAAAAGAGAAGACACAGAGTACAAGAAGAGATTTTCCACATATACAAACAGCAAAAGATGAATATCCAAAATACATAAATTATATAAAACAATTACTAATAGAACAAGTCAATATAAAATCTATAAAAGACCTATATGTCAACTTAAGGAAAGGTGGTCAAGTTAATTGGTAATAAGGAAAATGCCAAAGAAGACCACAATGAGAGACATTTTACACATACTGCATTGGCATAAATTAAGAAATTTACTTATGCTGGGATAAATAAATTTATCACTGGGAGCAGTATTGCATGTCTGTAATCCCAGTGGCTTAGGAGGCTGAAGCAGGAGTATCACCAGTTCAAAGCTAGCCTCTGTAACTTAGTAAGGCCCTAGGCAACTTAGCAAGACACTATCTCAAAAAAGAAAAGAAAGAAAGAAAGAAAACATAAGGAATATGAAGAATAGGCTGGGATATGGCTCAGTGCTTAAGTGCCTCTGAGTTCAATCCCTGGTACCAAAATAAATAAAAAGTTAAGAAATCTGACATTCCTAGAATTGGAAATAATATCAATATGAATATTATTATATGATAATAAGAACATGAATATGACAATAATTAAGAACTCTTACATTGCTAAAATGACTGTACATTGATTAATCACTTTGGAAGATAATTGTCAGTCAACCAGCAGTTTCACTGCTAGATATAAACCTTAAAAAATCTCCACATGTAATCAATACAATATCCTAGAATGTTCAAAGAAGCAGTTTTTCAATAGAAAGATAAAATACCATATGAGATTGTATCATCAGAAAAATGAGTAAATTGTAGAATATTAAAATATGAATAATGTATATTAGTGAAATGAATGAACAATAGGGAATGCCAAAAAATGATAAACCCTAGAAACTTAATGAAGTCCCAGAAGACTATATACAGTAGAATAATTTGTAAAATGCTTAAGGAATGTATTATTTACAGAAATGTGCAGATGTGATAACATTTATTTATTTAAGAAATGATACTATAAACAGAAAAATCAGGGTAGTAAATATCTGTGTTAAGAAAGAGTGAATTGGAAGGGAAGAAACACAGGAGTTCATATTAATGGTCCCATTAACTGTGAAAAAATTACTATACAATACTGCTTGTGATGCCTCAGGATTTATATCATTTTAGTGTATTTTACACCAATATTCCCCCATAGTATGCACTGTGAACTTGTCTTGGTACATGTTTTACCACTATAATTGCATGGTCGGAAAATATAGTGTATGCTTTCTATAGCTAAAGGTTCACAAATCACATGGACATATTAAATGCTCAAGGAAAACACAGCCAAGTAACCTACTTTATTTTATTTACCTAGTGTTTTATTTATTTTATTTACCTTGTGTTTTCCAAATGTATCTGACTTAGGTGGCAGCCTTAAGTGTCCTCTCTTCAAAAAAGGGCCCACTGTGAGGAGGGTCACCAGCTGCTACAATTTCAAGATCCACCACAGTGTTCCCCTCCAAACCCCTTTCTCCCTCAGCTCCAGAAATAGGAGAGGCCTCACTGCAAGAACGCAGAACTTCTGTAAGGGATAATCCCTTGAGTGCTCGGCCAAGACTTTCTCAGAATTACACTGCTATCAAAGGCATTTTCTACACCACCCCTGCTTCCTTGTCTCTCTCCTCAGAGATATCAGATCTGCATTGTGGTCTGAAAGTGCTTCTTGCCCACTCTTGATCTCTTTACTTTTGACTTGCATAGGTGTTTCCCTCCATAAGTATCTTAATTTTCAATAGTGTTTTGGATTCTGCTCAGAAGACCTAGACATGCACAATTATAAATTTTTTTTAACCATTGTGTTATGTAGTCTTTAGAAATAATGTTCCATAAAAAGCTCTTTGGAACATGATACTTTAATCTAAATTAATTGCTGGCTGTATTTAATGCCATGAAATTATAAAAACATAAATATACGTTTCAGTTCATTCATACTTTCCTAGTTGAAAAATATTGTTTTAACATTTTTCATGCCTATTCTACTCTGCATCCATTTTTCTTTAATTTCAGAATGAAATTATGGCAAATTAATCTTCAGTGTCAAAGTAAATCACTCTAATATTTATTATCAAATAACTTTGCCATTCCAACATGTCATTTTGTTTATTTAACTGAAATATGAATTTAAATAAGGACCATAATGAAGAAAAGTATAAGAATGTACATACATATATATATATAATGTTGTGTTTTTATTAATTTTTGAATGTATTTTTAAAACTTTTAGATAGTTATATATAAATCAAATTAAAGGACTAACTATAACATTACATTCAAACTAAGGAAAAAGTTGACAACATAGGTGTATTAATCAGCTTCACATTACTACAATGAAATACTTGAATCAATTGAGTTATCAAGAGAAAAGGTTTATTTAGTTCATGGGTTCTGGAGGTTTTAGTACAAAACCAGTCAACCCCTGGTGCTTGGACTTCTGATGAGATTGCCAGATGACAATGTCAAGGAGCATGTGTTAGAGCAAACTGCTCACATCATGAGTTAGGAAGCAGAAAGTAGAAGAGCCTAAAGTTCTATATTCCATTTTTAGGGCATACCCCCAAATGTCCTCCTTGTCGGCCCAAGGCCCTCCTTGTTGACCTCACCACTTGAAGATCCATTGCACTTTCCAGTACTGCCACCTCAGGACTAAGCCTTTACATATGGACCTTTGGGGGATGCTCATTGAAGCCATAGGGGTGGATATGTATGTTTTCTTGGGTATGCAAAATATTCTATGCCTCATAAATACCCTATACCTGGAAACATCCTTCATGTCTTCATTCTTTTTAAAATTTTAAAAGAAAATTTTAAATGATTTAATGAGTATGACAGCTATGGAAGGAAATAGTTCCAACAAGCTGATAAAACCAGTCTCTCTCTTTTAATCAAAAACCTAGTGGTGAGTTCATGGGAGTCTAATCACAATTTTTTTTTTCAAAATGAGCAACTAAAATATTACATAAATACAAAATATTTTAAGAAATCATTATTGCATTCATTAAAATAAGCTTATTAAACTTTTAGATGACAGGCATATGCTAGGTAATGTTGATTTTTGTTGTAATAAGCCTCAAACTCTGAAATTTGCAAAAAAACTCTTCTGTTGTAATAAGCCTCAAACTCTGAAATTTGCAAAAAAATATTCTAAGTTAGAATTCATTTTCAAGTACTTATTATAATTAGAGCATATTTAGTTTCAAAATTATGATTTGATTTTTATTCAGAATAGCTAAATAATTCTTTTTGATGGGCATATTCAATTAAGAAGACTAAATTCATTACTTTAATGAGATAAAGTTTAAATGAATCTTTCTTCATAAAGCATTCATATTAGATAGTCTTTCAAATACATTTGTCTTAATGGTTTCAAAATGTCCTTCCTCAGTACTCTTGTAAGGGAGGCTGAGTTAACAACCTATTATTATGTACTCCTTACTGAGCTGTTAATAGCTTTACAGTCTTTCAAAGAATACACCTGCTGCTCATAAAAACATTTATGTTGCTACAGAATTTGGCTGTGTTTAATATCATGTATTTGCAGTGACCTTGTGGAATACACACTGATCTGATTTTCTTAGGGAAAATAAAAACAAGAATAAAGGACATGTATTTTCATTTACTTGAATATATCAATAGAAACTGAAAATAATTTTATTATTATAAGCATTTTATATTTGATGTTTTTCATTAGTAGTTTTCACATTCTTGGTAAATTTTTTACACTACTTGATTTTGTATACATTTTTATTCTTGAAATTCTGTTGCCTAATTTATATCTGTCAAAAGGATTAATATTCATATATATGTATATTTTAATTAGAATCATTACATAAATGGTATTAGAAATATCAGCATACCCACAGAGGATTTTAAAAAATAAGAATTAGAAATAATTTAGACCTTCCTTAAAATTTCAGTAATAGAAAATCTTGTCTGTAATGAAAAAAATGCAAAATTTTATGTGAAGAAGTATTCTGCAATTTTACATAATTGAATGCAATATAAATTAATGGTTTTTGGCTAAGTTTCAGTTGGCAAAAGCAAATTGCTCCCAATACCTGTGTTTGATCCTTTCATTTCACACAAGGACATTTAAAGAAGGTAATCAATGAAATCATTTCCATATTTCCCTTGATTCTTGTGATTTCATGGAAAAACCATAGCAAAGTGGATGGATTAAAATCTTTCTGACCTATTTAATTTATTATGTCTTGAATGTGTATAGCTGTTACAACTCATGTTATCCACAACTCCTTGATAATTCCTATTTAATGAATTATGCATGATAATATGAACAACTTTATTTTTAATGAAGACCACAAAGCAGTTCTGAAGACTTAGTTCAGTTGCTGATCATCACAGGAGTGAAGGGTTTTTTTTATTGCTGTCCATCTCTGACATGGCAAAAAGACAAAAGTAGCTGCCAGATGTATAGACCTTCTTAGCTCCCAAACATACAACATTCAGGGATTATCCTGTTGTACCTATGAAGGATACATTAGTAACAGTCAACTGGTCATGCCCACAGGTACAGGTAATTGACCTGAGACCCAAATAACTGAAGAAATATCTGCCATTTTAAGAAATCTTTAGACATTAATGCAACATCCACATAAAGTTCTTAACTGCACACAATCATCTAATGTGCCAGACTCCTCCACACTTCATGAGTTATGCTAACTACTGACATGGAATTAAAAGATGAAAATTTCTATGATTGTCAGAGTTTAAATTACCAAATAACTGATGCCATTCCCATACACTAACTCAAAATAAAGTTCATTAAAATGTCTTATGCTAAAGTAATTCCCACACCAACCCAGATATATATTTAGACATATTAACAAGAGCACCAACAATATCTAATGTTTGAAAATCATTTTCAGCTTATAAATCATTTCATATTTACAATTGTTTGATGTATAACAATTCCATAAACTGGATGGAACCAAAGTTTTATCCCCATTTTTTATGTGAGCATGCTGTGGCTCAGTCATAAGATGACATGGTTAAGTTCATCTGTCTCGTGAGTCACAGAGAGATAACTGTTTTTGTGAATTCAAATCCAGTACTTCAATTAGTAAGGCCAATTTTCAGTAAATATAGATAATCCTGTCAAAAACTCTAACAGGATTAGAAATCGGTTTAAAGTATTGAGGGGTGCTTCGTCTCTTCACATGCAACATGAGTATTCTCCTGAACTCATTCTGATGGAAAAATTGAAGTGGAAATGCAAATAAAGGATATTAGTTTGGCTCATTCTTTCCTGTTTGCCAGAGCGTAGATAAATAATTTAATTGCTGTATAGAAGAAGTAACAGTTTCATTCTTCCTAATGAGCCTCTTCTCTTAAAAGGTAAAAGATAGGTAAATAGCTTGAACAGTGAAAAGGTAAAAGAAAGGTGAACAGTTTCTTGAGCCCACTAGTAGTATTTAACAGACTCAAAACCTTGATTTAAACCTTTGTTAGACTAAGTACTTTGAATTTCAGGGTTCTTACACTATGATTAGGACTGTGGTTTGTTTCTGCATATAAAATCTGTAGTAATCGATTTTTTTTTACATCTGTGTTTATTAATCTATTAAGATTATCCAACGATGTCTAATATGTTTAATATATAAAGTTATTAGTGACATTTGTTTCATTTTACTTGATGTTGGAAGCTACATAGTGTAACACATAAGAGCATAAAATCTGGAGCTGGACTCTCTCTGGAGTTCAAGCCAAATTCATATCCCAGTTCTATGACTAACTCATTGAGTGACCTTGACAGTACTTAGTCATTCTGTACTGCAGTTATGTCATCTGTACCTCACACAGTAGCTGTCAGGATTTTCTGGATATTGGGAGTGCTCAGTGCTAGCAAAGTGGTAAGTAGTATTAACATTTAAAAATTTTTGTTTAGCTACATTATGTTTTCTTTATACTTTGATTTGTTTAAGTAATTTAACTTGGCATTTCAAGCTAAAAAAATCATAAACTATTTCAACGAATTGGATAATTGAGGTACTTAAGTTAGTTTAGTATTTTGGTGTGTGCCATGACTAAATGCCATTAGCCAATGTAGTGACAGTAAGTAGAATCAGTGAACTATTCCATATTAGAGTTGGGGACGATGAAACAAAGATGTTTAATCTGTTCCAGTTATCTATTACTACATGACAAACTACCCCAAAATGTAACATCTTAAAAATTGCAATTTATAAATGTTATATATCATGAATCTGAGTCAGATATCTGAACAGATCATAGCAGGGGCATCTAATCTCTGGGACCTCAGGTGGCAAGAGAGAAGATTGGCTGCTGGTTGAAATGCCTAGGGACCAGCCAGATGTCATCTCATCTTCATTTTCTCTCTCTCTCTCTCTCTGTCTTTATCTCTATTTCTCACTCTCCCTTTCCCTTCTTCTCATTCTTCTCCCCCTCTCTTGCTTTTCTTCTCCCTCCTTTTATCCCTGCCCACCTCGCCTCCTCTCCATCTCACTCCTAGGCTGCTTCTCCACGTGGCTGTCTTGAGTTTCTCATACTTCTGCAATCTCTGACTAGTCATGTTTCTTAGATTGCAACATAGAGCTCTAAGAAAACAAGTGGAAAATGCATTTTCTAAGAGGCTGGGCCAGAAACTGGCAGCTCATCACTTCCATTCTACCTACTGTTCAAATCAGTCACAAACCAGGCCAGATTCAAGAGAGGAGTATTACAGAATGTGCCCCCATCTTTATTTTTCCATACTAGTTTATTTTAGGGCTTCATATAGTACATTATTTGCTTTACTTCTCATTTCCAGTAATTTAAGAATTTTTTTTTTCAGTTCTTGGTCAAAGTAAATTTATTAATTTTGAAAATGTATAAAATTCTAAAAATTCAAAGTCTATTTAAATAATTGTGTACCTAGAAATATTGTAGGATAAAAAAATTATAAAAGTTAATCATAAAAAGCCAATTCATAAGAGTAAGTCAAAAAAAGGATGAAAAAAATGAAGAAAAATAGTGAAAAGAAAGAAAAATTTCCACAAAGTTTTTCAAGATTTTTAATCTGTACCATAACATTGGGTTTTGCCAATGTATTTATAGCCAATAAAATATAATAAGATCAAATTATTCAAATTTTAAAATAAGGTGACTTTTGCATATTCAAGGAAAAAGCATCCATTACTAGCATCCCCAGCCTCCAACATTTAAAATGAGCAATTTTTGTGACCACTGCAGAACAGAGACCTTTTCACTATAGTGGAATTATCTTTTACCCTAAATTTAACTTATTGCTTCATCATAGATAACTTTCTTTCCAATTTGATTTCAAAACCAGTTTACATATAAAAGTAAATGTGTTCATTGTTTGATAATAATACAGATTAATATGTTTCTAGAAAATCACCTTGCTTTGTTTTAAATTCCTATGCTTGTTTCTAAAACTCTCTGCAATCACTTACGTATTTAAATATCTTTTTGGTTTCAAACACTCACATCTGAACTAGAAAAATCTTTTGTGTGTGTGGGTGTAGTCTGTGGGAATTTGTCAACTACTGCAATCTATTTATTAGTATTCTATTATTTTCCCTCAATGATGAGCTATTCAGTTCCCCATTAGAGTATCTTGATAAACCTGTTATTTTAGTTTATTTCATCACAACTCTCAAGATATAAGCTCAACAGAGTAGAGGAAGAAGAATAGGGGAAGGGAGGAGGAAAGGAAAAAGGAGGGAACGTACTAAAATCAAATTCCATTCATGTATTAATTTGTCAAGATGAATCCAATAACTATGTATAACTCTAATACTCTAATACAAATAAATAAATAAATCTTGAGGTATTAATTTGATGCTCATACAGTAGCCTCTCAGGAAATTTAAAACCAATAACCAAGTTAGATAATTACCTAAAAATATTGGGTTATTTAGAGCACATTAGGACATTTTTCAAGTCAAGACCACATTCACTGATAAAGAAGTTTCCAAATCTCATTTGGAGTGAGGAGGAGTTGCATTTCTTGAAACTTGAAATTTTGTTTCAAAATTCTTGAAATTTTGTAGTTTTGTAGATCAATATTAGTATATATGTTTGTTTTAGTTTTGAAGAAAAAAAAACATGTGTCATCAGATAACAATTAAAACTCATAAACATAAAAAAATAGCTGTTGTTGTGACTTAGTGGTATAGCACTTGCCTAGCATGTGTGAGGCACTGGGTTTGATTCTCAGCACTGCATATAAATAAATAAAATAAAGATACATCAGCAACTAATAAAAATAGTTTTAAAAAATAAAACAAAAACTCAACATGGCAACAAAATACATTTAAGAGATTAAAGTGAAAAATAAATCTGTAGAAATGTACCCCACCTCTGTACTTAAAAGAGGCCAAATGACTCTCCTGCTTGCATATTTAAATGAATTTCTGCCTCCTTTTTAATGCAAGAAATAACTCATATATATCAGTGGAAACTTTTTACAAAATATATTCTCATGTTCTATTGGCATTCTCTCCCATTCTAGTGAAATCTTTTCCATTTTGTCTTCCTTATTATTGACTTTAGTTATTTCAGAAACTCTAGCACCAAGAGACACTTTTGGAAACCAGTCCACCTGTGTGGACTGCATTTATTTAATTTTCAAAGATTTGTTCTCTGCTATCTTTTTTTAATCTATCCTACAATCCAGTCAATTATCACTATTATGAAAAACCATAATTTTTTTGCAGTACATAATTTTTTTTGCAGTTAATGTATCTTTATTTTATTTATTTATACGCAGTGCTGAGAATCAAACCCAGTGCCTCACACATGCTAGTACTGGACCCAGCTATTATGAGCTGCATCTTCAAGCTTTTTTTATTTATTATTTTTTAATATGTTTTTATTTGTTGGACCTTTATTTTATTCTTTTATTTATATGCAATGCTGAGAAATGAATTGAACCCAGTGCCTCACACATGCTAGGCAAGTGCTCTCTACCAGTTAGCCATAACCCCAGCCCTTATTTTTTATTTTGATAAGGTCTCCCTAAGTGGCCCATGCTGGCCTCAAACTTGTGACTCCTCAGCCTCCTGAGCAGCTGGGATTACAGGCATGTACCAAAGCACCCAGCTGCATTATTTTTAAAAGCATATTATTTCCTCTAATTTAATTTTTTTCAAAGTTCATATCCCACAGTTGGGTAAAATTAATCAAAGGGCCATTACAACAATGTCATGTTGTAATGATTTAACTTAGAAAATGTTAAGTTCAACATTTTTAATACCATTTAAGTCTGAGGAAATAAACATATACACATTAATGTTTCCAAAGATATTTGGTGGGTTTTATTTTTTTCTCTAATATTTATTGCTAATTTATGCTGGCTAATATAATAAATGTTGTTTTTATATAGCTTTTATGTAGTAATTTTACAGTGTTACCTACATCTTACTATCAGTAGGAATTTCTAAACTTTTCTAAAAATATTAGTTTATACTTTGTGTAATCCTCAAGTATTATTCTAATGAATATGATTTTCCTTCTGATTTCTCCATTTTAGATAAAATAATTTTATTCTCAAGGCTCTAATAAATATGAATTCCTTGAAGTTCTTCTTCTCTAATATTTTATTTTCTACATTTTTATAAGTATATTGTTCTTATCAGCAAATGTATACATAATTTTAAAATTCTGATAAATTATCCAAAACTTTAGGAAGGAGTGATAAATTTAAAGTTGTTTATAATATACTTTTAAGAAATAGTATTAAGGAATTTGGGAATAAGAGAACTTTCTTTATGGACAAGTATTCAGCTTTAAAGATTTCATTTTGACTTAACACCTTGATAAATATGTATAGAATGGTAGAGTAGAAGAAAAATCAATATTCCACCTATATGAAGGTAGATTACATGAAGACAAATGGGAAAGTTAAAACTGAATAAATACCAAAAACATGTATTAAAACATATTTCAGAACAAATCTTGGGTTTTTAAAATGCATATGGTTTTATAAAATATTTTGGCAAGTAAAAGCTTAGATATTCTCCATAATGTTCCTAAGAAAACAAATCGAGTATATGACACAACATTATTGCATTTTGATTATGGAATCATTGAAAGCAAACAAAAAACAATATTTGTCATCTCTCATTTGGATTGTAATTATGCAAACTTATTTTAAATTGCTTTAACAATATTTAAGGACTTAAAAGCTAAATGTATGGAGCAATTAATTTATTAATTTCTTCATTTAGTCATCTGGATAATGTATCGTGAGAGCCTATAGTATGCTAGGCCTGAGCATAATGTTTTAAACAGTGGAAATATAAAAGCTAACAGATGAGCAAAATACCTACACATTTTTTAAAAGACCTTTCACAGTATTTGCAAGATTACTTCAAAGCATAAACCTAACATTGCCTTGGATTAAATGTACTACCTATTGAAAATTGCTTCTTAAATAAAGAAATAATGCTATTTCATGTCTGCTAAGATCTATGTGAGATTGTACATGTTATTTTGCTTCATGCTTACAGCAAGCCTCACCCTTTCAGATGGATACAACTATCCTAATTTTCACTAATGAACTAACAACTAGATATCCATTGGTTTCATCTAACACTTATAGTGGTTTCTAAAGGTCACACTATAAAAATTGATGATTTCCCTAACAGTAAATATAACCACTATTTTACAGTTACTTATTTATGTCCAGGTTACCTGTTTTATGAAAGTTAGTTATAAATGTTTAATTCCAGATCAGTTTTCCTCTGCCATCCGGTATACTTTTGTGCCATCATCTATTATTGCTCAACATTTAATCTTCAGAGAATGCATTTAATTTTCACTTTATGTGCAATAAGATTCATATTGGAAGAAATGGATCAAAAAGCATTTATTTTGGATTACTGGGGATAATCAAGAGTTGATTGTAGTAAATTATATCCAGAGTATACTAAATGACACTTCTCCACAAGTACAGTCAGAATGTACTTTTGTATTTAGAAAAGCTGCTTCTATGTTCTTTTTGCTTATGCATATTTTTAACTTTTGTCATAGTCGTGGCTAATTTTTATGTAAAGAAAACATTTCAGAACACCCTACCCACTATCTTAGGTCATCCTACCAATGAACTTGCCTCCTCAAATTACTCCTCCTTGTTCATTTTAATGAATATGAAATAAGAAGCTACTTCCTTGATTTATGGCAACAGATCATATCTGTGACTATTATTGTGGGTGTCCAAATGCAGATTTCAAGGCAGAGTAGAACCTCTCAACCTCAGGAAGGCTGGAACCAAGAAAGCTGGGGTCATTCAATTTCAATGCAGTTTCTTTTTCTGTTGCTCCTTATCAATCACCAAGAAGAAATCTGTAATCTTTCTAGTTTGCTCTCATTTCTGGGACAATGGGCCACATCTCAGCCTGCTAGTGGGGTATATGTGGTCCCAGGAAATTCAATGTGAGCTAGGAGTCATCCCAGCATGTGCAGCTACATTGAAGCAGCAGTTTCATTAGTCCAGTTCCCAGTGATGTGTGACCAGAGCTCTACTGGATGCACCCTGTGTTAAATGGTTTAGGTTTTCCTTTCTGGATATCAGTCAGCTGATATTTGCTATATATCCAGCACTCCTTTGACTTTTCATTTTGCTTTGTTTTGTTTTATTTTTTGAGGAAAATATTGACCTCATTTTTGAGGAAATTGCAGTTTACTTGGAGATATGTATTAAAGATATTGAAATAACTAGAAGAGGGGAACAGATCTTATAAAATAATGTGCTACAGACTGTTCAGAATCAAAGAGTGAAGAGATTATTTTATTTAAGATGCTTAGGTTTTCCTTCTGTATAATATATTTTATAATATTAAAAATGCCAATCTTATATGTATCTTTATATAATTTTATTCTGTCTGAAATATGAGGCATGATTGAAAAATATACAGACAGGAAGATTACAGAATATTTCATAAACACTGACTAATAAAGAATCTTTTAAAAGGTTTAATTTCCTCAGTGAATATAATTGTGTTTTTTTCTAAAACTCTAAAATTTCACCCATAGTTTTCAAATATTAAAAAACACTAATACATATTGATCACACATTAGGAGCAAAAAAATTTAATATACTCCATATAGCAAAAATCATGCTATGATAGGCGAAAGAAAAAGAAAAGAAAATATATGACCAGATCAGGGAAAACCCACCAGCACCAAGTCATATACCTGGAAAGTCCCAGGACAGCTTTTCAGGGTGCTGACTGGGAAGGCCCTCGCAGGGCATCCTCTCTATGAGTTAGACTCCAAAGTCTTATTCCCAGTGAGACTCCTTATATACAAGTTAGAACAAAGAAATCTCTGTTCTAACAAAATGGGTGACCTAGTGATCCTGTCAGATCCCCTCCCCGAAGGGAGAGAGTAATATCCTTAAGATAAGTGAATGTTTCTGAGTTCTCTGAATAAGTGAATATTTCTGAGAGCCAAACCCTCCAAGAAGTATACATTCTATAGATGTTCTAGCAAGGATGTGGGAAGGTCACAGCAGGCCATGACAAGGAAGATCTTTAATATTTTTGTTAGCCCTTTAATGGCTCACAGCAGAAGAGAGGAGGTCTGTATTTCTGGTATAGAAGTAATTATAGAATTGAGTTGCTAGGTAGAACTTTGGTGATTATGTAAGTCAAAGCCTATGAGAGTGTCCTAAAACCTCAAACATAGAGAGAATTCAGCATATGTCTATAGAATACATGGATTTCAATTTATTTAATTATTACATGAATAAATCAAAATCTTGAAAGTGACTTGCCAAGGTACACAACAGAAAAGGAATCATGATCACATCCAAGATAGGAGCATTCCAATCCAGAATTCTGTACATGTTGTTCCCATAGACTCAGGCAGTGTTACCTGACTAGACTTATGGAGCAGAGGGACTGGGCACCTGAGCTATTTCTTGTCACAAAGTTATAGTTTGTAAAACTGGTGCTAAGGATCCAAACCCAAGGAAGAACATCCATTTTAGTGTCTGTGAAAATTTGGTGTCTAGGGGCTGGGATTGTGGCTCAGCGGTAGAGCGCTTGCCTCGCATGCGTGAGGCCCTGGGTTCGATCCTCAGCACCACGTACAAAGCAATAAAATAAAGACATTGTGTCCATCTACAACTAAAAAAAATTTAAAAAAAAAAAAAAAAAAAAAAAATTTGGTGTCTATAAACACAAAGCTGAATTCAGTATTCTGGTAAATCTTATTGTTCTAGTTTGACAATAGACTCCCAGCAGCTTGATTCTTAGCACCTGGAAAGGGACAATGCCTGAGTTGAAGCTCCAGGATCTTCCCATGGGAAGAGAACTATAAGGAAAGGTCAAATTCTCCAAAGAATGATCCATATATGCCCTGTTTGACAATGCCCTATATGTACATGATTGGTTCTGAACTATTTTTTGAAAAGTGTAGATGTGAACACATACAATAGAAACTGTACATTTTATTTTAGGAAATGATATACATAACAATATATTAAAATTGATTGTTACTAAATGTGTTTCTCCCACAATGTCTCAGTTCTCCTGAGACATTGGTGCTATTTTCTGTCCTCATCCAAGGAGAGGCAGGGCAAGCATTACTGTATGACTGTGGGTGCCCTGGCC
>CM053409.1:81394647-81413856 GCA_028644305.1 Xerus rutilus | reverse complement strand
TTGTCTTATTTCTTTGGATTTTATGCTAGGCGGTAAATATTTATTCACTTTCTATTCTCAAAATTACACAGAGATAAATAAAGTTGCAATTTTTCTGTTTGGTATTTTTTATTTAAAATATTGCTGTCATTAATGCATTTTTCTTTGTATTTCATAATAAAGTTTTATTATCTGGGGTAGAGATAGCAAATTTGATTCCTCAGTTAGACACTGAATACCCATATAACATATAAAGTTCTGACAAATAAGGCCATAAAGTTTAAAAATGATCCTTAAGATAAGAAGTTTTTTTTAAAAAAGTAGCTTAAGGGAAATGATTTTCATAGTTCTAAATCTTAAAGCATCACCAGCAAATACATGAAGGTTGGCCCATTGTATGTGTAGATTTTTATAACTTTGTTAGTCTGGATCTCCCAGACCACTCCTGAATAGCAGTAGTTTTCAGGCAAACCATAAATGAAATCTCAATAGGAATATTACAGACAGAATTTAAGCATCAAATAAGTGATTCAGTTAGTTGGTTTGAAAGTCACTTCCATCCCTGAAAATTTCTACTTAGATTTATGAAAAGAATAGTAAACAATAACTGAAGGAGCTGTTGACCCAATTTTATCAAAAGTCTCGATACCAGAGTATGAAAGATTTTGGCTTTTTTCAATTTTGGAATATTTGTCTATATATAAAATACTTTGGAATGAGACCCAAGTCTAAACACAAAATTCATTGAAGTTTCATCCACCTAATACACATAGCTTGAAGGTAATTTGGTACAATATTTTTAGTGCACTTGCCTTTTTTTGTACTGGGGATTGAACTCAGGGGCACTCAACCACTGATCCCCAGCCCTTTCTTGTATTTTATTTAGAAACAGGGTCTCACTGAGTTGCTTAGCACCTTGCTTTTGCTGAGGCTGGCTTTGAACTGTGATCCTCCTATCTCAGCCTTCAGAGCCACATGCACCACCATACCCAGCAGTGCATTTGCATTTTGACTGTGACCCATCAAATAGGGTCAGATGTGGAATTTTCCATCTGTGGCACCACATCAACACTCAATAATTGTTTTTGGAGCATTTCAGGTTTTGGATTCTCAGATTAGAAGTGATCAATCTGTTCAATGTCTTTCGGGTATCTTATTAAAATGTCATTATGAAGTTATTGTATGATAACTTAGCATGCAACTTTTAAGTTATTGTATAATGACCTTATAATACAAAAATAGTATCAAGTTTAATTTGTCCCACCGCCAGCATCTTGTGGACAACCCTTACAAAGACAGATTAAGTGAACTATTCTGTTCTGAAATAATGAGCAAGAAAGCTTACATAAAGGGCCCTCTCTGACTAGATGATTCAGAACACCCTGGCAAATCCAGTTCCCCCTAAAGAGGTGAAGTATCTTAGTTAACACAGGTTAAGAAAGGCCAAGCCTGCAGCCCTGCCTCGGATCCCATAGGTGTGCTAAGACTTTCATACCTTTCCATGTCTTCAGTGTTCCTTCATGGGCAGATTATTTTAAAATCTGTCTCATAATTACTATGTAACTTGCACATGTTTTAAAATAAAGTGTAACATAGATAGGGAAGGAGTCAATTTTCCCTCAAGGGAAACAATTAATCCTTTCATTTCTTAAAGTCGGCTTAGCTTCAGTTACAACTACTGGTGAATCACTGAGTTACAGATCAAAGCAATTGATTTCTGGATAAAAGATTTCAAACTTTAAAAACAATTAATTTATTTTTCCTTTCACCCACAGGTCTACCCACGGATAGCGCCGGCATTTTGGCACTACCTGCGGGTAGAAGTGAGTAGCGGGTACTTGAATTCTCCCCTCTTTGGTCCTGGCACTCTGCTGGTGTGGTCTGATCTGATGTGCCCATTGTATTCAAGATGCAGCTGCCATTTTGTGTAAATGTGCTCTCGCACCACCACCTTTAATTAGAGTTGGATGAGAAATCAAAATCACCAACAACCCAAGTGCAGTTTCTATTAAGAATAACCATCTTTCTTAATAAATTTCCAAATCAAGGCCATACCACATGGATCCTAACAGTGAACTATTAAATCCTAAATTATGGAAAACCATGCTTTCACTTCTTTTTAATCGATGTTTCTGATATTCAGAGCATAGTTCCTCTGTTCAACTTTGGAATGTCTCTGGGAAAAGGTGGGATCCTGCTGCTTCATTTTCTTTCTTTTTTTCTGCCTCCAGGAGCATGAGCAGCTTACCTATTCCTCCACGAGGTCCAAGGCCCCCAGTGTCATCATCACAGGTCTCAAGCCAGCCACCAAGTACATATTTCATATCCGAGTGAGGACCGCAACAGGATACAGTGGCTACAGTCAGAAGTTTGAATTTGAAACAGGAGATGAAAGTAAGTTTCACACAATGAAATAAAATGTTAATTTAGGACCATTTCAATTCGACCTGATGTTTTAAAACCAGGTGTCCCAAATTTTTAATAGCCTCTCCAAATAGGATTCTGTTCATGTAAATATTCATACAGCCATTGAGTTAACGTTTCTGTGCCATCATTAAATATTTCCATGAGATGCCTTGCTCTATCACAATCATAATGTGGCCTTAATCAGTCCCTTTATGCAGAATTCATCACTCACTCTGACACACAGAGTCTCAATGGATGGTGTTAGCCTAATTGTTAACCAGTCTTGGCATAGTAATATAATACTAATGAAAACTTGGAAGATAATGAAACCATGAACAAATTATTTGAGCAGTTAGTTCAAAATTGTTCAGCTTTGGCTTGTTATCTCAGGTCAATAAAAACAGAATGAGGAGATACACTCTACCCAAGTTCACATTTTAAGTTTATATATAGAAGCTTGGTCTTAATTAGAAACTCATGTTAATTGCATTGCCTCCATGTACTGAAGACCAATATGGGCAATAAAGGGAGTGAGGTCCAACATTATGCAACGCAGGTTTTGAAATTTCTCATTCTAATCCCAGCTCTACTATGGAATTCCTTTGAACTTCACAAATCCATCTTGCTACTATCATTGTCAGGGTAAAATGTAATAATTTCACAGTGTATGTCTATGGGAAAAAAGTCCAAATACATAATAATAATAATAATAGTAATAATCTGTTCCTATAAAAATTCAGGAAAAGAAAATTTATTATTTTTATTAAAAAAGTAATTTTCAAAGTAATTCTTTTATTATAAATTATGTAATTTTTATTATATAAAAAGTAACTATTTTGAAAGTAATTCTTTCTTTCATAAATTATATAATTATTTTATAAATTATAAAGTAATTCTTTGTGGATAACAACAACAATAGCTACCATTTACTGAGCCCCTAATAAATATCTGAAATATAGTATTTTACACAAATTATCCCATTCAAACCTTTCCATATTCAGTGAGACAAGCATTATTTTCCTCATTTAAAAAATAAGAAAGCAGAAGCCTTGAAGAGTAGAGAATTTGTTTAAGCTCATGTAGCTGGTAAGAAGCTAAACTAAAATTTGGAAATGAGAGTTATCTTCTTCGAAGACCTGGCCTTTTAACTAGTGGATCATCCTAGCCTACTCCTATCATTTGTGTTATTCTAAAGTGCTACAGGTAAGACCATGAAATAGGCCACAGTTTTTCCAGTTTATCACTCCCTGGAAGGGAGCTGCTTCAATTTCTACCGCAGAATGAATGTTTTGTTATTTGTTGTTGTTATAATGATGAATAGTATTGATCCATAAGTACTTCTTTGTTACCATTATATCTAAAAAGTGGAAGAGCACTGACCTGCTTCCCTAAAGAATACAGTTATAGGAGGGAGGGTAAACCAATGAGTCAAAATGAATACTTGTGATGTGGAAGTTAATAATAATAATTTATAATCCTGAATCATGACTTCTCAAGATGGAGATTGAATAATTGGGAGATGAGTGTAATGATCACAAAATATAATTACACAATAAAATCAATATAAAATATCCAAAGAAATGTCTCTACTATGTCCTGCTTGTAAAGACTAGATGACCAAAAAGAGATGAATTAAAGCCTCTGGGCAAGGCTTTATTGGAAATACATGCTCTCAGGCTGAACTTTCCCATCCATCAGAGTGGATGGCGCCCGCGTTAGGGCATACAGATAATTTCAAAAGGCCCGGTCAGAAAGGGGAGGGCTTGGGGGCAGGAAGAGAAGGCCAGAGTCCTTCCTGGCTAGGTCAGGAAAAACCTGCTGATTGACAGGAGGCGTGTCTACTGGTGACATCAGTGTCTGGCTGGCCGCTCCATTCTGCAGCTGCCCTGACCGGTCCTCCTAATTGGACATCCTGGACCCTGAATTGACCTAACATCCCAGCCTTTTTGATGATATAGGACAGCATATTCGGTCTGGCTACTTCTTGCGGGATTAGGGGCGCCAGAGAGAGGGAGATGGCTCGGGTGTTGGTCAGGCAGGGAGGCAGACGCAGGGGTGTGAGAGCCTCTGGTTGTCAGTCATGTTGCTTGAATGTAGTAGCATCACCTGTGGGTAGGAACAGAGGCTTGGGAGATATTACTGATTAGCAGAAAAAGAAGGGGGCTGCCGCAGGGCAGGTAGCTGGCCAGGTTGTAAAAAGCTCTGGCTGTATTGTCTGAGTGAAAGGTCAGAACCCTCATTCTAATCATTCGTGCTGAGGAGCTGAGGATAGGATGGGGGTGCCAAGGGTGTTCCATATTTTAGCCACGTAAGGTGGCTTTCTAATTGGTATTTTGACCAGATTTTAGTGCTAAACTTAATAAGACATTTTAGTTTGAGTCCGGTGTGGGAATAGTGGGTTTTAAAATTGGCAGAGAGACAGCCCAGGGGATGTCACAAGGGAATAGTTGGGCTTAATTGCTGTGGGCTGGGATATTGTATTGTGTATTTTATTTAAGAAAAAGGGGCTAAAGTTTGTTAAGATTTTTTTTTAGAAGACAGCTTGTAAGGGGAAGAGGAAGCTGGAGGTGGAGGGGAGTTGTAAATAAGCTGGAAGAGGGCAGACGGCTGAGAAACTTGCGATTAGAGTCTGTTGCATCCAGGGAAGAAAGTGATGGGGGAGGCTAAGAGTGGAGGCTGGTGGCTGCGATGTGGGTGTGGGAGGGGTAGGCTGTAGGGTGAGAAGTGGAGTGTCAGGAGATTGAGAGGATGTTTGGCCATGATGGTATGGGGGAGGTTTGTCTGCTGGGTCAAATTCTGGAGTCGATAGAAACTTGGATGAATCTGGTTTGCAAGCTAGGAGGACTTGGTGGGGCTTACAAAGGGTGCAAAGGGAGGGGTTGGCTTGGAGAAAGGAGAAGGCATGAATAAAAGGGATCTTCACCCATTTTTTCAATCGCTCACAATAGTTATGTAGATCTCTAAGGAGACTGAGATCTAAGGAACCGGTAGGTGGCCAAGAGTGAGAGTTATCCAATTGGTAAGTGGGCCAATCCCGAGTATAAAATTTTATAAGCTTCTTTGGCTGACTGATTCTTCCATAACCAAATGCCAAACATTAGCAAGGACAGTTAATGCAAGGAGAATTTAGTTTAAGGAAGAGTTAGCTCAGGCTGTTTGGGGGGTTTAAATTGTGTTTATATTTAAAGGTATTATTTACAAAGTTTTATTGCACAGCTGGGCAATAAATAACAAGCTTTCAGTTTCATTATTTTATTTTACAGATGAAGAAATTTACTTAACTTATGAAAGTCTGGCATTTTTAGTATTTCTTTATTAAATGAGAACTAAACTCTCAGAAAACTCATTGTACTAAATATAGGTCATTTGTGTTCCTTTTGGGCCTTGTAGAGAAGAAAATCTAGTAGACAAAATAAATTCTAAGTATTTAAAAATTTTTCATTTGATTTCAGCTCTAAATTTCAACAGATCATAATTTCAGGACAAAAATTCCTTCAGATATTATATAGAAAAAAGGTACTCTGTTAGTAGAAAGGTCCCACACTTACCAGTATTACAGTACAATATTTACTCATTCAAAAATACGTTCATGGCACCTAATATGTGTCATATTCTGCATGAGGCCTTGGGATAAAAAAGTAATAAGAGCTATAGTTTTTGTTCCCATAATTGACTGTCTAGATTTGTGGGAAGCAAAATACTAGATTAGTAACATGTACCATCTTAAAGATATGTAAAGGATGCCATGAGGGTCTGGAGAAGGGATCCCAATTCAGCACAAATAAGTCATGTAAGGCTTCTGAGGGTGAAAAGCCAGGGGTCACTCTATACAGAGGATTAATCAAGGAACAGCAAAAGCACTGGGACCCAAAACAGCATGAACAATTTGAAGAGCAAATAATTCGGCATGGCCCCAACATACGTGGTCAAATGGTAGGAGGTGAAGGTGGAAAGTTAAGCAGAGACTGAGACGAAGGTAATTTGACTATAGTAAGGTATTGGCGCACATCTTGAAGCTACTGAAGATGCATTGGAGGATTTGATTTAGGGGTGGCATGACTAGTAGTAGCACGTGAAAGACTCCAGGCTGAGCAATTTACACACATTATCTCCTTTATTTCCAACAAGATCATACCTCTATAAAACTTAAGTACCAAAATCAGTTAACTAGTGAGTAGAAAGACAAGATGGGAACCTAGAACCATCTGAGAATGGCAGCAAAAGAAGGTGAAAACTATGCTCTCAGTTATTGATTTGTGAATACCACAAAAGTGACTTTGATTACACTCTTGAAGAGATAAAATGTCTAAGAATGTGAAGAGTGTGTTTGTCTAAAACCAGAGTTTGGGTATATAGAATAGCTCCTAAGTTTATTTACAGCCTAAGGGAAAATCACTTAAAGGATCATTTTTTATCTGGTTAGCTTTAAATTGCATTTTTAAAGCATGCTGTTTATACCCAGAAGAGAATTTCAATGAATAATGTCATGGTAGGAATATGGGAAGGTTTACCATAAATTCAGGAATATGATGATGTGAATCCCAATTGATGGCATCAGTCTTTTTTCTCTTCATACTCTCCTAGCTCATGTTTAAATTTTTATAGCTTTTGTTTCTCAAGTAGTGCCTGAACTATTGTAATGTCAACTTTATTATTTAGTTTACTCTTGTGTATTGCATTTAATTAACTAAATTTATAATACATACATAGAGATGGGGTGTGGGTTGGGGAGGAAAGATTAGATTTTCTCTCATTTGATGGTGTGCTTCAAATTTTAAAAAATAAACAAGATGAAGTGGTTTACAATCCGCTTTTCTTTAGCTACACCTATTTTTTATTTTGTTCAGCTTCTAGTTTGCTAACAACCAACCATACATAGCATAGAATATGAAATAATTCCTTTTCAGAATCACAATGCTCTGAACCATTTGTGCTATGTATCATAGTGGCATCAGGAGAACAATTATGGTGGCCCTTCTTGCCCTTCCAGCGCAGCACTGGGTATTTTGCATTGTCAAAATAGGCTAGTAGAAAGTGGCTAACAATTGTAAAGGTTACTAATTATTACTGCTAGACTATAAAATCACTCTACTTGAACTAGAGCTATATAGATTTTTCACCTCTCTAAGTCTCTAGAATAATTGTATTACATGGAAAGAGTGATAAAGTAATATAGGAAGTAATAGTCGTAGGATCACACAGTATTTTCCTTCTGTGTTTTAGTGCTGACTTCTTAAATTAAAATAGTCTATCAATTAATACACATGTTATTAATGACTTAAAAACCTATTTAATATACTTTAAACAATTTCTTAAAATTACAACTACATTTTTAAAAAAGATTAAAAATAATTTAAAGATAATGAAATCAACCACTTGTTTTATTTAGAAGAAATATTTATCTAATATTTAAATGCACTTTGGAGAAACAAAATTTTACATATTCACTTTTTAAAACCAAAATAAAATATTTCATGCTAGATTGTCACCAGCTTGAACCTTCTGTTTAAGTACTGTAAAATAGCTTCTAAACTATCAAAAACAAGCCAAAATCTTACCTTGAAGCCAATTTTTGAAAGGAAACTGGAATTTTACATATAATAATTAGCAATTTGCCACTTCCATTGTTCTAATGATTATCCAAATGACTCCAGAGAACTACTACCTATAAGCAATGTCTTCCTTTTCTCTGAAAGGATTAATTATAGCTTAAATTTCAACAACATGTAAATTTAGGTCTTTACCTGTAGGCTACATAAAGCAGTTTTGTAGCATAAAAGCCACATCTGTCAACATTTTTATATGTATTATCATGAGTCATAATAATTTTCTAGGTTCATATCATATAACACAATCACACAGAAGTCATCATGATCAGCATTAACAATATAAATTACTGAACCAGAGTAGGTATTTCAAAATAAAATTTTACGTCATCTCTTACACATTTTTTTTAAAAAGTGGCATATAGCTACAAATGAATGAATTTAATCACTTATTTTGAAAACATTTATAAGATTTATCTATTTTAGTATGGTTTGATATTTAAGCAATTTGAGTCATTTTTAACAATTTATAGCTGGGAAATGATCCTGAAAATTAAGGTACATGATGGGCTCCATTCTTTCTTCCTTAAAGCATTCTTCATGTTCCATTTGACTAATTTTTCTATACTCCATTTTGTATACTTAAATATTCTAGGAGTGTTACATTATCAAAGACAATATATGCATTTATTACAATGCCACAAAGAAACCCATTATTTTGTACAATTTGTGTGCAGAATGAATCATAATTTTTACAAAATAGGTAACAAAAAACAACCATACATTTTTGGAGGTTTTTCATTGAATTAAATGTGAATTTTTTAACAACTATTCATCTTTCTTCAAATCTAACCCACATTGACAATACTCCTGTCTGGTTTCTCTCGAGTTAACATGTACTCTAGGGAAATGAGATTAAAAAATTAGCTGTTGCATATACAAAATATTCTGTATCTTCATCATATCTAAGTTCTTGCATGACACTCAACTGGGAAATATTTAGAAAACCATCATATTGTGTATAGATGGTCCTGCTCACATACTCGACTTCTTGAGATGTTTTCCATTAGCCCAGTAGGAAATCAATACTCTTCCCTAGGACTTTTCATAGTATTTTATTGTGCAAGGGCTTAATTCTTTACTAGGTTGTAAACTCTTTTGAGATCAAGAACAGTATATCTTTGTATCTCATAAAGTATCCTTGTACATAAATAGGTACCAATATGCATTTAATAAAGAAAAAATAACTTTTAAAACAATTTGAAAGATTATTATGTTGCCTACCCATCCAAAAAGAAAGGAATAAATCATTTTATTTGTTGCAGATGAACAATACTGCTTGCTTTATTTGGAGAAAAAAACAAAACTAGTTTGAATCATATAGAAACATAATATATGCCATTTTATTACATACTAATTACTAATTTTACAATTCAGAGACATTTTAGGTAGAGTGAAATGACTTTTTTGTTGTCAACACATTTTCTTTCTTAAACTCCTTTTTTAAAGAAGTCCAGTGTGTTTGATCCAGTCTATTGGCTTGAAAACAATCTGTACTGCTTCAATTACTTAGGATGAAATTAGCTACATCATTATTAACAGCAGCCAGGAATTTTGGAATGCTCATTAATGATGGAGCATGAAGCAGAAAGAGGACCAGCTGACCCTGGTGGAGCAATAAAAACGTTAATTAATCAAACAGAGGGCAGATTCCATATTTGTGACTACCCAGAGGAGGAAAAATTCCAGTATATAAGAATTTAATTTGAGATAATCTCCAATCAATAGTACACTTTCAATGTTGGCCATAGCCATAACTATGTAAATGCAAACATCAATGGAAAAGAAGACTTTCCTAGCAGTTGGGTTGTCTGAATATAAGGTAGCCTGAGGTAATGAAGTCCCCTCTTAGTAAGAATTTGTACTGAGAGGCACTTGTTCCACAAATCATAAGGGAAATCCCTGCTTTATATATGAGGTTTCAAATAGCAGTTTAGTGACACTTCTAACATTAAGACTCCATAACAACATATTTGTTGAGTTCCATTTGTGTCCCAAGCACTATTCTGCTCTTACAGGCTACTAACACACTTACAGCTTCTGAAATAGAAGCTGTTATCATGCCCATTTTATGAATCAGGAAACTGAAGCATAAAGAAGTGCAATCAACTTACCTGTACTTCTCCCCATACTGAGTTCCATATCTACTCATTCAGTAGTTTCATTTTTCTTATTCATTTTGGTTATTTCTTCTAATATTCTACAGGATTTTTTATTCTTATCTCTAATTCTTTACTGTACCTTACTAATATCTCTCCTTAAAATAATGCATCTTTGACCTTAAACACAGATTTTCAGAAGACTATTTATTAATCATCATACTTCAAGAGCAGAGAGCTATGTAGTATTTTAATGCATATTTCTGTTTTAGTGCACACATGATAGATGAAGGAGGAAAATAATGCAGTTAGTATGATTTACTTATATATATTCAGGATCTTCATGAAGAGTAGCTATCAACACAGAAAATGGAAGTTTCCCTTTAAGGGAAATTGCATCGACAAAAAAGATATTTTGTTTCTATTTTTCCTAGATCACTTAAGGATTTTAAGTGATCGGAACCAGACTTATGTACCATGAGACAGATTGAAGGTCTTAATATGAAAAATATTAAAGATCATAACTTTGCTAAATGGGCTGGAAAGAAAATCATTAGCTATTAACAGGTACTTAGAAGTTGTAAACCGGATATTTCAAAGTGCAGTGTTATAATTTGGCTCAGATCTGAAAGGTAAGTAACAACAAAAGTGGATATATTTCTTTATATAGAAGATAGATGATAACATACAGGATCATATATAAAATATGATTTCTTTGGCATATAAATCATCATACATTGACCAGAAGTTTTTTCAAGATCAGAAGCCTTTTTTTTCCTTCTTTTTTTTTCTTTCCATTTTGTGTGTGCAGGGGCTGTTGTCTTAGCAAATTTTGAGTACACAATACAATATTAGCTATAGTCACTATGCTGTACACTGGATTTTCAGAACTTATTCATATATATTTTCTTCTCTGTCTTCAGGAAACTACCACATTAGGGATTAATAACAGAGTTCTTTTTTTATTTAATTCCCAAAGTCTGATTTTAATTTGAATTGATTTGAAATGGACTTTTCTTTTACTAGCCATCCTATAAATTGCCTTAATTTTTCTGTCAAGCTATTGGACTTTACAGCCTTGAATTCTTCTAGAGAGCACAAATTTCCTAAGACATTTTGAAGTGCTCCAAATTTAGTGAAAAATATATTCTTTGTATAATACTTGAAGATTTAGAGCCATTTTTCAGAATGTACAAATCAGCTGTATGGACTTATAGTTTTTAATGTCATATTTTAGTTGTTAGAAAAGCATCAAGAGCCAAGTGAATGAAACATAATTTCTTACTCTAACCATTTGGAGGTCTATGAAGAGCTCTGGTGTCATTCTGGATTGTAGCTTTCCTTCACCCTCTACTGTGGCTTGATCAGGTACTAAGTTCAAGAAAGAAATAAGATTGTTGTCTTGTTCAGTAGGTATTTATACAATGGTGTTTTTAAAGTATTAGGGGAACTGAGGTTAGCTGTAGAGTGATACATATCCATAATCATATAGAAGTGATTCTTCAGGGAAGGCTAAAACACGTGATGCTGGGGTGAAATTATTCTTTGGGAAGCAGACTGGAAGGATGACACAGCACACAGATTTAGTTCCTTTTAGAGTTATATTACTCAGTTGAATTCTACCCACATAGTAATCCTTCCTTTCTCGGAGCTGAAAATTTTTGAGCTGAGTCAGAGTTATTGAAATGCCCAAGACAGGTTAGAATTGTTATATATAAAATATGTAAATATTAAGCATTATATACCCAATTCAAAACATACAAAGTTTGAAAATTTAAAATTTTCACAGCACTGCTTTGCAATAAAAATCATGTTAAATTATCTAAAGCAATATCCTGGAAGTTTCTCTTAACCCAATGCAAACCATCTGTTTTTGCTTTATCTCATTATAAGTCACAACACTGAATGGACAGATGTTTCTAGAACATAACCCAGCCAGCTCTACAAAGGCCTGTGTGAAGAATTAAAAAACAGCTGAATTATTTGTGTTACACTTTACTTTTTCAAGAGAAACAGTAGTTCATTGAATTTAAATTGTGTAAAAGGAATTCTTGGCAATATCACATCCCTCAAAAAGAGGGATTCAGGTTTAGCTGTGTGTGCATAAACCTGAGCGTGGCAGGTGTGAGCACATTACTGTGTTATGAAGACAGGCAGAGCAGCAGAATGTGGCAACCTGACTACCAGATATAAAACAGTCAACTCACAACAGACTGAATTTCATAGTCTCTTTTGTTTTGGAAAACTGAGCATCCATTTTAAAATGGTCTTGCACTGCAGTTTTCTTAAATTAATTATTTTATATTTGCAGAAAACATAACCAGAAAGCACACAAAATGATTTTTCAATAATCAATTTCAACATACTGCAAACAATAAACAATGAAACATTATATACTGAAGTTAGTATAACTATAATATGTATATTCTGTATTCATACAAACTTCCTATTCCCGTATTCAAATAAAGGTATGAAATTGATGAGGTATTAAATATTGGTGCATAAGCTTTTTTAAAAAATGTTTCGTGTTTGTTTTTACCTTTATTTTATTTACTTTTAGGTGATGCTAAGGATAGAACCCAGTGCCTCACACATGTTAGGCAAGTGCTCTACCACTGAGCCATGACTCCAGCCCCTGTTGCATAAGTTTTTATCTTTGGAAGTAAAAATAATTTTGGGAGAAATATGTCTTGTTCCCAAATTTAATATAATGAGGGAGAAAGTGCAGGACAATCAAGAGCAGTCATAGCTAAAGCAAAGGCAGCATGGTGGCTCCTACCTATAATGCCAACTCCTCGGGAAGCTGAAGCAGGAGGAACTGGAGTTCAAAGCCAGCCTTAGCAACTTATTGAGGCCCTAAGCAACTCAATGAAATAATGTTTCTAAATAAAATATAAAAAAGGGCTGGGGATGTTGGTTAGTGGTTGAACACCCTGGGATCAATCCCCAGCACCACCCTGCCAACAAAAGAGCTAAGGCAAACAATATTTCATTGCTCAGTTTACTCATTCACCCCATTAAAACATATTAATGAATCAAAACATTAATGGATAGGCCAGATATCAAGGCAGGCAGTGGGGATTCAAACACAAAAAGGTAAACTTGTTTCCTACTTTCACAAAAGCTAGAAAGAGGTTCAGAAAGTTAAACAAGATTGCCGTGTAGAGTTGCATGAGATGTGTAAAGGAACCCAAGGAGAAAAACGCCAACAAACTTGTCCAGGGAAGCTTCAATACAAGATGCCCTAAACGTGATCATGAAAATAGTGAGTGAGAGTTGGGTGGGAAGGGAGGACTAGGACACTATTCTCTCCTGCACCGAGAGAACAGCATGTGCAGGTATGCAGCTCAAAGAGAGCATGGAGCTTTCTTGTAACTGGGAGAATTTCAATATGACTAGAACCATGGATTCCAAAATACAATCCCAGCACCAAAGGCATCAGAAACACCTGAGAACACACTAGAACTACAGAACCTCAGACCTCACACTGGATCTATGTCTTAGTTTGTGTTCTGTTGCTCATAACATGCCAAACACTGGATAAGTTAAGAA
Source organism: Xerus rutilus (assembly GCA_028644305.1). Taxonomy (NCBI): domain Eukaryota; kingdom Metazoa; phylum Chordata; class Mammalia; order Rodentia; family Sciuridae; genus Xerus; species Xerus rutilus. The sequence goes on along the minus strand of CM053409.1, from coordinate 81,400,214 downwards.
ATAAAGAGGTCCTGATCCAATGTTGAAGGGCTTCATCTGGTGATGGGACCTTATTGTTGGTAGAGCCTCCAAAAAAGCACAGGGTATCACACGGCAAGAAACAGGGAGTATGTGGGAGATCTGGTCAAACTGGCTTTAACAGCAGACCAACTTTTGAGATAACCCAATAATCCATTAATTACTCGGACAGATCAATGCATTCATAAGAAAAATGGCCTAATCACTTCTTAAAGGCCTCACATGGTCCCACCTCTTAAAATCTTATAATGGAGAGTACATTTCAACATGAGTTTCAGAGGAGACAAACCATATGACCTACTGAAACTCTTAGGACTCAGCATTCTGTTTAAATGAGTCTTCCAGGTGATTTTGATAAAGGTCAAGTTGGAAAACCAGAACTTCACCAGTGAGTGCGGGGTCAGAGCTGTAGTGGTGAAGGCGATGATCTTGTTACAAGAACAATGATGCTCATGGGACCATGAAGTGCTATCCCTTATCTTGCTACTGAAGCTTAAACTTCCTGGCTTTCTATTTTTCTTCAAGCTACCTGTGGATGTGGAGACTGGAGAGCCAGCCAGAGGGAGCCTCCCATAACTGACTTCTCCAGAATCATTGCTAACACATCTAATTGTTTCCTCACCTTCATTCTGTCCACACTAAAACTAAAACCTTCCAAATATATTTTTTATTGTCATTTTTATACCTGTCATAACTTCCAAATTCCCAAGAGACTATTTTAGCCTTAAGAATTCACCTACTGAAGGTGCTGGAACCTTGGGAATTACCAATTTAAATTCTAACACATGCTTGCTCTCTGCCTGCGTGTAAGCCTGCATATCTCTCCTTGACAGTTTATATTTGGTCTCTGGACTTTCAAGACACTGTGAATTATGGCCTGCTCACCACAGCCTCCTGAGAAAACTGCAGCTAAGCCATTCATGTCCAACCTTCAAAGAAAATTGGTCAGTTGGAGAAATCCTAGATTTTAAGTTATCTGGGAGATGATGTATCTAGATAGCATGGAGGTAAAGATGATACATTAGCAAAGCAACATCAGATGCCAAGACTAATATGCTACACAAAGGTGCCAGTGACTTGTCTCATACTAAGTCACATGGTTCTTTGTTCCTAGCCAATATAGGACTTAATCTCTTGGCACATGAGGACTCTCCTCTGTAGATGTTAATTTCTCATCATTTAAATAAAAAGAGAATGTGCTCTGTTACCCTCCCTCACTCTGAAAATGGGAAATTTCTGGTGAAGTAATTAAAGACTGACCAGACCAGTCTGGATCAGCCCCTAAACTATCTCACTTCCCAAGTATTAGGACCAAAGGAAGGCAATTTAGTAGATTTAAACTTTGGTTTCATCATGGGAAAATAGAAATGTATTCATTTGTTTGAACAGTCATTCATTCAACAAACACTGTGAGAACCACTCTATGGTTTCAGAAATAGATAAATATCCCTGTTGTCCTGGAGCATACATTCTGGAGAGAGTTGGGAGACAATAAACAAATAAGCAAAATGTCTAGTACATCAGGTCATACAGAGCTGTAAAGTATTGTCAGGATCTTCCCTCAAGACTCAGGCTCAAGACTCTCTGAATTAGGGAGTTCTGCCTGCCACAAGCTCACTAGAGAAATTGCCTCTGGCCCAGAGCAGCTGCATGCCACATGGCCATGTCCCCCTCCCCCACCACCAGAGGCAACCAAATTCCAAGACTGCTCAGGGTAAGGTACAAAGACCCAGCCCCTCTGTTTCATCTCAGGGCAATTCTGAAGGGCCATCTCTGCTCCAAACCTCCCCAGCTAACACAAGGCAGTTCCATTGCTACATATTTCCATTTCTGATTCCCACACTCTCCCACATGTCCCTGCTGAGATCGTCCCCCAGAAAACCCGCCACATGCAGTTTTCAATGTGCCAGTAACCTTCTCCTAGATAGATGGAAAAAGATTCCTGGAGAAAAGTAAAGCTGAGAAGGGGGAGAGGGGTACCGTCTTCTCATGTGAGAAGCTCACTACAGAGTGTGACATACTACATTAGATCATTAAATGTTAACTGACACTATAATCCTAACTGTTACTATAAAGTGGGTACCTCTTGAAGACTTTACGGAGGGGGCCTTTACCTCATCCTTGAAGGAAAATTGGGATATAAATAAGCAGAAAGAAGGAAGAAATATTTCATGATAGCAACCTATTCATGTAATCTAGTTTGGCAGATATTTTCCATATAAATAGATAATAAATAGAATTACAGAAGAGTGATTTTTGGATTAAAAACTCAAGCTTTGTACTTAACCCTGAATATAAATCTTGACTCTCTCCCTTCCTAAATATGAGATGTTAGGTGAATCAGTATCCTAGTAGTTTTCACATCTGGAAAATGGGGATAAGAATATCACTTACTCTGTAGTATTCTTGTATTTATTAATTCAGTGCAAGTAAAGTACTTAGCAAAATACCCGACATTCATATGGTTAGAGTTCAATAAATGTTAATATTGATATTATTAATTTCCAGCCCAAAATTCCATTCTAACTTCAAAATGATATTTAATAAATGAAACAATGTTCTTTACCTTCTTGCATGCAGACAACATACAATAGCAACCAAGTTATTTTTCTTAGTCTTCCTTTGGACATTTATTTTGGACATTTATTTGTCATCAGCCAACACTAAAGACAACTTGGCTGGTCTTGGTGTTAGTGTTTGTTTAATTTTTATAAGTGACATACTAGGATGTGTGGAATTCCCCAAAATGTGTTGACCTCTTAGGACTTAAGCACTAAAAAATTAACTCAGCCAAGGAAGCTCTGCACTGGAACTTCTGAAACAACAGATCTTAGCCCTCATAATAGGCAAGTCAAGTAAAATCCATCAGGACTATTCCAGCAATTATTTCCTTGTGGATCTAGAATTATTGTCCCTCTTATTTCTATGGCAATCAAAAAAAATTTTAAGGATTAGACTACTTTTCTTTACTTAGAAGATAAAAATATCTCAATTCCAAAGGACAATGTAGTATAGTGTTTAGAAACTCAAACACTGGAGCTAGAATATCTGCATTTATGATCCAGATCAGCTATTTCTAGCTACGTGACCAAGGGCCAGATATTTAACCTCTCTGCACCTTAGTTACTTCATCTATAATATCCATATAATAATACTACTATCTCATATGATTGCTATGAAGACTAAACATGTCAATATATGTAAAATGCTTAGAACTATGGGTAGCTCATGGAAACATTTCAAAAGTGTTTATTATTATAATAATTACTACCTTTCTTTTAAATGAGACTCCATTGTTAAGTTCATTATAAATTTTTGAGACAATCCTGTGCTGTGAATCAGCTATTACTCATCTATGTAAAGAAGAAAGAATAAAATTTAAAAGGAAAAGAAAATATACCTCTCTCAGGGCATCCCCTGTGAAATCCTATTTAGTTTTCAAGTGAGAATGAAAAGACCTATGTACCTGCCTTTGTAAGCAAAAATAAGTGAAAATGGGAGCAGACCTCAAATGGATCAGGAAGCAGTCTTCATTAAGTAGTGATGTAATGGCACATGGCACATTTTCAGGAGAGAAAATGGAGACTGGTTACAAGAGGGGTCTTTATTTTTTTAATAGGTCTTAATGAGAGTTAATCATAGCAGAATGTTTAGTGTGACTTAATCATTAGAGACTTGAGATGTGCTGGCTGGGCAATCAGGAAACTAGTTGCGCAGGTTAAAAATCTAACTTGGGAAAACAACTGTAAAAGCTTAAAACTCACTGTTATTGGGATGAAAATCCAGAGCCCAGAGCCCATTTGTTTGCCTTCCCCTTCAGGACTCATTGTTATTGGGAAAGGATGAAAGAGGAGAGCCTGGAGTCTAACGTTTACCTCCTTTCTCCAGGTACTCATTGTCACTGGGAAGAGATGAAAGTCCAGGGCCCAGGCCTAATGTTTATCTTCTCTCTACCAGGACCCATTGTCCTCCCTCCTCCCTGGGGGCTGTCATTTCCATTTTCTTGGGGGACGTTAATTGTCACACCCTTCAGCCTTATTCTGTTTTGTGTTGCTATAACATAATACCTGATACTGGCTAGTTTATAAAGAATAGAAATTTATTTGGCTTATGTTTCTAGAAGCTGGGAAATTTGAGAGCATGGCACAATTGTCTGTTTGACATCTGGTAGGGGCCTTCTGCATTATAACCTGGCAGAAGGGATCACAGGGTCAAGCAAAACAAGAGTGCTAGCTCAGGTCTCCCTTCCCTTTCTTATTTATTTATTTATTTGCTCTATTTAGGTTTACATGATAGCACAGTGCAATTTTATTCATTGTACACAGATGAGGCACAACTTTTCATTTCTCTGGTTGTATGTGATGTAGAATCACAACATACATGCAGTCATACATTAAGCTAGGGCTATAATGTCCATCATATTCCACCATCTTTACTGTCTCCCTGCCCCCTCCCCCTTCTCACCCCTATGAACAGAGTTCCTCCATTCTTCCCATGTCCTCCCTCACATTATGGATCAACATCCACTTATCAATGAGTACATTCGGCATTTGGTTTTCTGAGATGGGCTTATTTCACTTAGCATGATATTCTCCAACCCCATCCATTTACCTGCAAATGCTATAATTTTATTCTCTCTTATTGCTGAGTAATATTCCATTGTGTATATATACCACAGTTTCTTTATCCATTAATCTGTCGAAGATTGGTACTAGGTTGGTTCCACAGTTTAGCTATTATGAATTGAGGTGCTTTAAACATTGAAGTGGCTGTGTCACTGTAGTATGCTGTTTTTAAGTCTTCTGGGTATAGACCAAGGAGTGGGATAGCTGCGTCAAATGGTGGTTCCATTCTAAATTTTCTAAGGAATCTCCATACTGCTTTCCAGATTGGTTGTACCAATTTGCAGTCCCACCAGCAATGTATGAGTGTGCCTTTTCCCCCACAACCTCGCCAATGCTTACTGTTGTTTGTATTCTTAATAATTGCCATTCTGACTGGCATGAGATGAAATCTCAGTTTTGATTTGCATTTCTCTGAATGCTAGAGATGTTGAACGTTTTTTCATATGTGTGTTCATCGATTGTATATCTTCTTCTCTGAAGTTTCTGTTCAGCTCCTTGGCCCATTTATTGATTGGGTTGTTTGGTTTTTTTGGTGTTAAGTTTTTTGAGTTCTTTATATATCCTGGAGATTAGTGCTCTATCAGATGTGTGTGGCAAAGATTTGTTCCCAGAATGTCAGCTCTCTGTTCACTTCATTGATTGTTTCTTTTGCTGAGAAGAAGTTTTTTAGTTTGAATGTATCCCATTTATTGATTCTTGATTTTACTTCTTGTGCTATAGGAGTCTTGTTAAGGAAGTAAGGTCCTACTCCAACATGATGAAGATTTGGGCCTATTTTTTCTTCTATTAGGCGTTGGGTCTCTGGTCTGATTCCCAGGTCCTTGATCCAATTTGAGTTGAATTTTGTGCATGGTGAGAGATAGGGGTTTAGTTTCATTTTGCTGCATATGGATTTCCAGTTTTCCCAGCACCATTTGTTAAAGA
>CM053409.1:81349815-81394547 GCA_028644305.1 Xerus rutilus | reverse complement strand
TTGGCTCCTTTGTCTAGTATAAGATAACTGTATTTAACTGGGTTTGTCTCTGTGTCTTCTATTCTATACCATTGGTCTACATGTCTATTTTGGTGCCAGTACCATGCCGTTTTTGTTACTGTAGCTTTGTAGTATAATTTAAGGTCAGGTATTGAGATGCCTCCTGCTTCACTCTTCTTGCTAAGGATTGCTTTGGCTATTCTGGGTCTCTTATTCTTCCAAATGAATTTCATGATTGCCTTTTCTACTTCTATCAGGAATGACATTAGGATTTTAATTGGAATTGCATTGAATCTATATAGCACTTTGGGTAGTATGGCCATTTTGACAATACTGATTCTACCTATCCAGGAGCATGGGAGATTTTTCCATCTTCTAAGATCTTCAATTTCTTTCTTCAGTGTCTTGTAGTTTGCATTGTAGAGGTCTTTCACCTCTTTTGGTAAATTGATTCCTAAGTATTTTATTTTTTATTGAGGCTATTGTGATTGAGATAGTTTTCCTAATTTCTCTTTCAGAGGGTTTATCACTGATGTATAGAAATGCAATTGATTTGTGGGTGTTGATTTTATATCCTGGTACTTTGCTGAAATCACTTATTGATTCTAGAAGTTTTCTGGTGGAATTTTTTGGATCCTCTATAGAATCATGTGGTCTGCAAATAATGATAGTTTGAGTTCTTCTTTTCCTATTCATATCCCTTTAATTTCTTTCGTCTAATTGCCCTGGCTAGTGTTTCAAGGACTACGTTGAATAGCAGTGGTGAAAGAGGGTATTCCTGTCTTATTCCCATTTTTAGAAGGAATGCTTCCAATTTTTGTCCATTTAGGATGATGTTGGCCTTGGGTTTATCACAGATAGCTTTTACAAAGTTGAGGTATGTCCCTACTTTCCCTAGTTTTTCTAGTGTTTTGAACATTAAAAGGTGCTGTATTTTGTCAAATGCTTTCTCTGCATTGATTGATAAAATCATATGACTCTTATCTCTAAGTCTATTAATGTGATGTATTATGTTTATTGATTTCTGTATGTTGAACAAACCTTGGATCCCTGGAATGAACCCCACTTGATCATGGTGCACTATTTTTTTTGATATGTTTTTGTATGCAATTTGCCAGAATTTTATTGAGAATTTTTGTATCTATGTTCACCCGGGATATTGGTCTGAAGTTTTCTTTCTTTGGTGTGTCTCTGTCTGGTTTTGGAATTAGGATGATACTCACCTCATAGAATGAGTTTGGAAAGGGTTCTCACCTTTTCTATTTCATGAAATATTTTTACGAGTATTGGAATTATTCTTCTTCTTTGAAAATCTTATAGAACTCGGCTGAGAATCTGTCTGGACCTGGGCTTTTCTTGGTTGGCAGGCTCTTGATGGCTTCTTCTATTTCCTTGCTTGAAATTGATCTGTTTAAGTTGTGTATGACCTCTTGGTTCAATTTGAATAGGTCATATGCCTCTAGAAATTTGTCGGTGTCTTCATGGTTTTCTATTTTACTGGAGTATAAAGTTTCAAAATAGTTTCTAATTATCCTTGGTATTTCAGTAGTGTCTATCTTGATATTTCCTTTTTCATCATGAATTTTAGTAATTTGGGTTTTCTCTCTCCTTTTCATTAGGGTGGCTAAGGGTGTGTCAATTTTGTTTATTTTTTCAAAGAACCAGCTGTTTGTTTTGCCAATTTTTTGAATTGTTTCTTTTGTTTCAATTTCATTGATTTCAGCCCTGATTTTAATTATTTTCTGTCTTCCACTTCTTTGGGTGTTGATTTGTTTTTTTCTTTTCTAAGGCTTTGAGATGAAGAATCAAGTCATTTATTTTTTGACTTTTACTTCTTTTAATAAATGATCTGAATGCAATGAACTTTCCTCTTAGAACTGCCTTCATGGTGTCCCAGAGATTTTGATATGTTGTATCAGAGTTTTTGTTTACCTCTAAGGATTTTTTATCTCTTCCCTGGTTTCTTCTGTTATCCATGCATCATTCAATAGCATATTATTTAGTTTCCAGGTCTTGGAATAGTTTCTATTTTTTTATGTGTCATTGATTTCTAATTTTATTCCATTGTGGTCAATTAGGATGCAGGGTATTATCTCTATTTTTATGTATTTGCTAAGACTGGCTTTGTGACATAACATATGATATATTTTGGAAAAGGATCCATGTGCTGCTGAGAAAAAAGTTTATTTGCTCATTGATGGGTGGAATACTTTATATATGTTTATTAAGTATAAATTATTGATAGTTTCATTGAGATCTATGGTTTCTTTATTTAGCTTTTGTTTGGAAGATCTATCCTGTGGTGAGAGAGCTGTGTTAAAGTCTCCAATTTTTGTTGTGTTGTGATATGTTTGATTCTTGTATTTGAGAAGGATTTGTTTGATATACATAGAAACCCTGTTATTAGGGGCATAGATATTTATGATTGTTATATCTTGTTGATGTATGGTTTGCTTAAGAAGTATGCAATGACCTTCTTTATCTCTTTTCACAATCTTTGGTTTGAAGTCCACTTGATCTGATATTAGGCTGCAAACCCCTGCTTGTGTGGGGGGTCTATATGAGTGATATGTTTTTCCCCCCCCTTTCACTTTCAGTCTGTGGATGTCTTTTCCTGTGACATGAATCTCTTGAAGACAGCATATTATTGGGTCTTTTTTTTTAAATCTAGACTGTCAGTCTATGTCTTTAATTGGTGCATTTAGGCCATTCACATTCAGGGTTATTATTGAAATATGATTTGTAGTCCTGGTCATTTTGGTTTATTTTTGGTTTTTACCTTGACCTGGTTTCTCCTTTATTGCCTGCCCCCCTTTCTTTTAGTGTAGTTTTTTTCTTTGCGTATTTTCATTGTTGGTTGTCATTTCCTCCTCCTAGAATATTTTGCTGAGAATGTTGTGTAGTGCAGGCTTTCTTGCTGTAAATTCTTTTAACTTTTGTTTATCATGGAAGGTTTTTATTTCATCATCAAATCTGAAGCTCAATTTTACTAGATATGGGATTCTTGGCTGGTATCCATTTTCTTTCAGAGCTTGGTATATGTTGTTCCATGATATCCTGGCTTTTAGGGTCTGAGTTGAAAAATCTGCTGAGATCCAAATTGGTCTCACTTATATGTAATCTGATTCCTCTCTCTTGCGACCTTTAAAATTCTATCCTTATTCTGTATGCTGGGCATTTTCATTATAATGTGCCTTGGTGTAGATCTGTTGAAAATTTGTACATTTGGTGTCCTGTAAGCCTCTTGTCTTTGATTTTCCAATTCATTTGTCATGTTTAGGAAATTTTCTGATATTGTTTCATTGAAGAGATTGTGCATTCCTTTTGTTTGAAATTCCGTACTTTCTTCTATCCCAATAAATCTTAGATTTGGTCTTTTGATGCTGTCTCATATTTCTTTTATGTTCTGTTCATGATTTTTTACCATCTTCACTGTATGATGAAGTTTATTTTCAAGATTGTATATTTTGTCTTCATTATCCAAGGTTCTGTCTTCCAGGTGATCTAATCTGCTGCTGATGCTTTCTGTTGAGTTTTTTATTTGGTTTATTGTTTTCTTCATTTCAAGAATTTGTTTTTTTTTTTTTCACAATATCTAGCTCTTTCTTAAACTAATCTTTTGCTACTTGTAATTGCTCTCTTATCTCTTTGTTAGAGTGATCAATGGTTGCCTTTATTGGCTCTCCTATTTCTTTGTTGGATTGGAGAATTTTTGCCTGTATTTGCTCACTTATATCATTCTTTAATTCATAGATCATTTTAATTATGTACATTCTGAATTCTTTCTCTCACATTTCATCAACTGTTTTGTCAATGGATTCTGTTACTGTGGTATCAAGGTTTATTTGGAGGACTTTCTTCCCTTGTTTTTTCCTGTTGATTGTGTATCTTCCTTTCTTGCAATGCCGATTTGAGGTATTGTGTCTTCTATCCTATAATCTTGTATTGATACTACAGATTACGTGTATCTCACCTTGGAGTTACTTCCGGTCCCCAGCAGGTGTCCCCAGATGGACTTTACTGCCACTAAAGTTGGTGGCGGAGGTAGTGGACGTATCTCAAGAGGACAGTGGGAGTGGCCTTGGCTGGGCTCCCATGACAGTCCCTGAGGGTGGTTTTTGGCCCTCTGTCGTACTCCTGCCAGTCTGCAGGAACTCTGGAGTGGAACTAGGGGAGGGCCCAGGCCTCACTTAGGCAGAGTCACAAGCAGGAGTGTCTGTGTGTAACCTTTACCATGGGTGTGGGCTCCCTTGTGGTTGGTGGCTAGCAGTGTCTGGTCTGCCCTTGGCTGGGCATGCGTGTTATTCCCTGAGGGCGTTTTTGGGCCCTCTGTCACACTCCTGCCAGTCTGTAGGAATTCTGGAGCGAACTCTCTTCCCTTTCTTATAAAGCCATTAATGCCATCTTGGGGACCCATATTCATGACCTCAGTTGATCCTCATCACCCCCCAAAGCCTTGCCTCCAGATGTCATTAACATATAAATTTAGAGATTAACTTTCCAACACGAACTTTCAGTAGACACATTGAACCCATGGAAGTATCTATCCCCACCTACAGCTTTATATATTTTTTAAAAGTAAACAAATAGCTTTTAAACTGATTTCTTTACATAGGAATAAGCAAATCAAAGACAAGCAAACATAGCTGCATGTTGAAAATTATATTTTGGCTCAGCAGTATTAGCTATGCTATTACTTCTTGAATATAAGCACACAGCATTTTGTCTGAGGAAGGATTTTACTTTTCAAATTATTGAACAGACACAGTTTTGAGACTATTTGAACTTTTAAGAAATCACGGTTTTACCTTGCATACTGACTGAAAAGAAGGCTACGCTATTCTTTTCCAAATTATTCTAAGTTGCCTGGCAGACAAGCCAAGTATCCAGCAGAAGCACTCCTGGGCTACTTGGGTTGTCTAATTATCTTTAGCACATTTTTCTTTTTTCTATCATGTTCTGTATTGCAGCTCAAAGTGCTTTCTGAATCCTTCTAAATTGTTGACAGCTAATTCTTGTCCATTAGAAATCTACTTCTCACTGTATTTATCCATCTTAAGAGCTGAGCCTTTTTATAAGTAGGTAGCTGTCTTTTTGTCATTTTTCTTCTCTCATCCTGCTTAAGTGCCCACTGGAATGATAGATTTCAAAGTGTATTAAACAAAAGCAAGCAGTTAAGATTTCCAATTCAGCACCCATAGAGATTTGAAAAGATAAAGAGCTATGTACCTTTACAATTGCTTTCAGTTTTGAATTCAGCAATATTTTTAAGTTTCAAAAGTATATCATTCATGATCAGATTTTACCCTATTCTTAAGATTATTAATACAAACAGGTAAGATAAACCTACTGAGCTTTCATAAGGGAAAAAAAAAATCCCTCTGCACATGAATCTGTGCCATCATTTTCCTAGTGTCCTAACTGCTCAAGATAGAGGAAAAGGGATTGGGGTTGTGACTCAGTGGTAGTGCACTCACCTAGCACGCGTGAGGTGCTGGGTTCAATCCTTAGCACCACATAAAAATAAAATAAAAGTATTGTGTCCACCTACAACTAAGATATATATATATTTTTAAAAAGAAGAACAAATACTGTGCTAGAAATAAGGGGAAACTATGAATGAATAAGAAATTGATGGATTGGTTACTCTACCTTTGCACTGAGGAGTAACCTCTAGAAATCTTCAAATCCTTAGGTCTTAGACAAGGAGAGAAGTGACATTCCTACCTAGCTCATGACTAGGAAGTTAGTTGCAGCCCATCTCAGGCACATTATTGGCTTAAGGCTTCTGATAGCTCATACTGTGGGAAGTGGGGGATCAGGGTAGCTGGGAAAAAGCAATGCTCAACCTAGGAAAATACAAACAATTAGAAAAATAATTTTGTCAATCTTCAAAAGAAAAACAGTATAGAAACATTCTCTTGAAGTTAGCAGTTATATGCTCTTCCATTGCTGAAAAATAATGTGTGTGTGTGTGTGTGTGTGTATAATTTAGAAATTCTTCTTATGGTGTTTCAAAGGAGATATAAGTGACCTCTATTATAATTTTTGCTAATAATTCATATCATTTAATTAAGAATTTAAAAAACAGAATATTCCTGAACACATATATAACTAAGTCATTAATATCACTCACTTAGGGATGAGAAAAAAATTACAAGCCTACTCAGATTTGATGTTCTAGGAAGAAAGCTGAATGATTTAAGCAAGAAGTAGCATGCCTTTCCCCACATATACACTAGCATATGTAAATTGTTCTTAATTTTTATAGGGATGCTTTTTCAGAAAGTTTGACTACTAAACAGAGGAATGTTGATTTTTATATGCACTTCTCTGGAAGAACATCCAAGACAGTTTTAAATACATACATGAAATGTTTAAAAAATTATAACGAGAAATATAATATTGGACCCATAAAAACAAAGAACGAAGTCTCATTTTGATAATTACTACTAAAGATACACTGCATATGCATCACCTCTGCCCTTGAGATTCATGGTAACAGCTAGAAACTAGAGAAGTTATCACACACTTAAGAAGCACAAATGCTACAGGAAAGATAAATAGAATGCATTGAGGAAAATGGCCTTATGCAGGGATTTTTCAACAAATGCAGAGCTTTTTTGTTGGTGCTGGTGTTTGTTTGATTTCATAACATGTTTGTGCTGACAGTCTTTTATAGAGGCACAGTGAAGTGTCATCAGTTGAACATGATTTTTCTGTGGTAGACATGAAGGGAGGGAGAAAGAAAAATTACTGAACATATATATCATGCATTAGGACTTCAAAAAAGGAAATGTTCCTAGGAAGTAAATTAATAGAATCATGCATCAAATTAAGTTTATAAATATTTTGTCCATGAGTCAGGAACTTAAAATTAGAGTACCCCAATATGACCCTTTGATTGTAGGTATCAAATATATGATGAGCTAAGTTAAGCAAAGATGGATGCAAGAATGTGCCAGGGGAGGCTTCAAAAAGGAGGCAAAAAGGAAAAGAAAAGAAAAACTTTTGAAAACAAAGGCAGCCAGTCTTATTATAAATCTATACAAACACTTCTCTCTTTTGTTCTGTAAAGACAAGTTTTATGTGTGTCTGTTCAGTTAGGAAAAGATACAAAAGATTACATTTCCCATAATTTTAACCATGCTCCAAAACTTCTAAACTAGCTGTGAATCCTAACCTCTATTGCTAAAAGAGGGAATAAGGTGAGTCCACTTTGGATTGGGTCTCCATCCCTATTTCAATCCAAAGGACTGGATGCTAGAAACAGGACTATTTTCCAAGGTTCCACCTTGCAGGTGGAGGCAGTTTTCTGGAAAAGGGCTGAAAAGATACATCAGAAGATGTAAGGATGCTGAGGTCACTCTTTAATGAGAGCTTAGAATGTGAATTTCCTATTTCCATTATCAATCGATGATATATAAATTGAATAAAAATAAAAGGAAGAGAGATAGAAAACCTTCTACTATATTTTTTGCCAAGGAAAAAATAAAGCCCCTCCACATTTTCACTGAAATGGCCTGCAAGCAAAGCCAAAAGATTGTCCTTAGGAAGCAGATTTGAATCTACTCCCACAATGAGACACACTTTCAATTGAGAGACCAGAGTCTCACACCACAGGATACCATGATAAAAAATGATTCTGGCCCCAAAATTTTTCAAAGCAGATGTTCCAAGTCATCAAAAAGAAATCCAAAGAGTAATGTTTTCATAGAAAAAGTTATGCTGAGCTGCATAACTCTGTAGCATACTTTCCTGGATAAACTATGGGGAAAAGAATGCTTGTACAAAATGGAAATAGCTTGTCTTGCGTAGAGCTGCGATCAATTGCCTTTTGTCTGCCAAAGAAAATGATTTTAGTTTTGATAAAGTTGATGACGCTCAATTTTTTTCTGGCAGCAGTAGAGTAGCGGAATTATTTGTATCCTGAAATCAATTCTAGTTGTTGAAAAATTAAACCTATATCAGCATCTAAAAAAAAAAAAGCTATCATCTTTCTATCTACCAGCATGGTAAATAACCAATTTGTCTAAAATCAGTATTCTATCATAAAGGTATTAGTTTTAAAATGAATATGTAAAGCACAGTGCTGGTTTACATTACATGATAGTGTGAATGGATATGTCAGGAATTTCTTTTTAGTCTAGTTTTAAAGGAATATTTACCCCCACATTTGCAAATCATAATACTAAGCCCCCCCCCCTTTTTGCATTGTTAGGAATCAAACCCAGGATGTGAAGTGTGTTAGGCAATCACTCTACCTCTGATCCACATGCCCAGCCCTTAGCCCCTTTTTGTAGGTAACCTGATTCCACAGATGATGAAACAAATCAATGTACATAGCAAAAAAATTATTTTCTTAAAAAGTATAATAGTAGGATCATACTGGGCCTAAAACCATGTTTATTCTAAATCAAAATATTTTACTTGAAGACTTGGAGACTTCACATTTGTGGTTTGAGGAGAAGCATCATATAAATTATTGAGGGGATGTCGAAAATTGATGGAACCATAGTTTTGTGGTACTATAGGGTTGGCTCTTTTTAAAAGTAGAGTGGGCTCTCTTTAAATCTCTCCAGAATTGATCCTGGTGACTGTTTAAGAGGTTGAATGAGGTATATAGTTTGATTTTCTTCCAAACAGGTTTCAAATAATGATTCAAAAACTTCCCTTAGAACTTGTTTACTTTTGGGGGATGACAAAATGGATATGAGCATAGAGCAGTGGCAGATCCCTGTTAGATGCCCAGGCTCTCAGTTACTAGGGCAATAGAACTTGAGTCTGAAAAGCTAGGACAATTTGGCCCCAACACTGATGAGAATCTTTGCCTCCAGAAATAGTTGTACTGAAGCCAGATGAGTGACAATTGTAACATCAAATCTGTATTGCCATTAACTGTGAGAATTAAGTAAAAGCCTTCCACATGCTTTAATTAATTTAGCTCCAGTATTTTGGTAGTAATGAGTTTATAATTTGGTGGGTTTGAATTGGGCAGATTCTCCCACATTCTAATTTTAACATGTTGCCTTGCTAAACTTGCCAGATATGTCTGCTCATTTGTTTTTATTTTGGGATTTGTTTAGTTATTTTTCTGTTTCATGCAATTTTTATAAATCAATATGAAATTCATTAAATATGAGAAAGACAGGACTGATTTTCTCCCTGAAACTATCAGTCCATTAAGGAAAAATAAATTGAAGTCTCTCCTGGCAGAACATTTAATATGTTTTGTATAACAAAAGATTGTTTTAGAAAGGTAAAAATCTCCACTTCATTTCATGTTACTCTTTCAATCCTATGCATCAGGTGATGGGCAAAAAGATGGAGGAAGCTGTTTAGCATTAAAATACAAAGAAAAATGTCAAGTTAGGTAGAAAGCATTCAGTTAAAGATCATAATAAACAGGAGTTACTAGTCCTGAGGTTGGAAATATAAAGGCCTGCTTATCCTCTGCCCTCGTAAGTTATACATACAATAAAATTCCTTCTCTTGGTTCATTTTACTAAATAGGATTCTCAATTTCAAGACCCAGAAGTTCAGATGGCTTAATGAGAAGTGGGATCATATTGCTTCATGTAACTGGAAAGTAAAGGAAGTAGCATGAGGGTCAAGCCAGATCCCTGCTCTCCAACTATGTCCAACAATTGCTTAGTCTCAGCTCTGTTTTCTGGGTTGTCATCAGGCAGGATCTCCTCACGTATTTGCAAAAATCTATATATGCAATTTTGAGTAAACTCACCTTCCTCTACTTACTCCTGAACCTGAGTAAATGGTAACTTGAGCTAAAAAAAAAAAAAAACAACAACAAAGGCATGTTTACTGAGGTCACTTTTAATTTTCCTGATCTATTCCTGGCTTATCTCTCCAGCTTCTTCTGCATTTTGGTTTATGTCTCAGATCTCAAAGTACATAAAAACAACTCCTGTAGATATTGGGATATTTTGATGTCTGAACTATTTGTAATTTGGTTTCTTCAACTAGAATGCCACAACATCCACTCACAACTTGGAGACCTCTAATTTATTTTAATCATTCCAGATTTAGCTGAAGAATCACCTCCTTAGCCTCACTTTGTTTCCTCATATCTAAGTTGCCATCCTCCTAGTCCTCCCCTATGACACTCATACAACCTCCATGTGAAAAATAATTTTACTGCATTACAATCTGTCCATGCCACTGAAGAGAAAATGCTGAGGCAGGGAAGCTACACTTCAGTTCTCATCTCCCCAAATCCTGTAGCACAGTATTTCACACATGCTTCATGATGGATATTTTTATTATTTTTGAATGAATAATGAATCAATGAATGAGAATTTCCTCGAGAAATTTTCTAGAATTTTTCTAAATAAACCAATGCATGATTTTAAATCGACACTACTTCATTTAAATATTTTTGTGAAAAGTAGATTATAGATAAACCTTTATCAGCTTTATGAAAGTTGTGATCTCAAATGGCTATACATTTAATTAAAAAGCTATTTACCTCAGCAGGGCCTGGGGGCATACACCTGTACTCTCAGCACTTTGGGAGGCTGAGATTGGAGAATCGTGAGTTCAAAGCCAGCCTCAGCAATGGTGAGGCACTAAGCAACTCAATGAGACCCTGTCTGTATATAAAACACAAAAAATAGAGCTGGGGATGTGGCTCAGTGGTCGAGAAACCCTGAGTTCAATCCCAGTACCCAAAAAAAAAGCGCTATTTACCTCAAATAATAGTAGCTGTTATTCTAAGAAGTTATAGCTTCAACTGCATAAATATGCTTACCAGTATGCAGGCACCCACTATTAATATTATGATCCAACTTGACTTGTATTTGCAATTGAAAAAATCATTGGTTCCAGGTTAGTTCCAGGAATTTGTGAAACTTATAAGGAAATCCTTTTTTAAAAATTTTTTTAAATGATAAAACATGTATAAAAACAAATATTTTAGTTGTAAAACTGTTCTCAAAGACCTATTGCAACTGCCAATAACAGTATGAAACATGGATAATTAAAAATTAAATCCTTGCCATTTACAATGTTCACAATAGTTCCCATTCTTTAAATGCCTCAATCACTTTTCTTCGTTTTTTAAATTTGTCACATGACCCCTACCTATGGCAAGACATCTGGACCACGTACTGATGAACATAAGATTCTCTTTAAAAAAAAAGTCTTTCATCATACTGCACACCTGCTCCTGTTTCTGACACTCCATCAAGTTATACCAAACACATTTTCCAATTATCCCTGTATCATTTGGCATTTTCGTCTGACAAGTAAATTGAGGTCATCAAGAAGAGTGAATCTTGAAATCTTTGGCATTCCAGTGTAACCACAGTTTGATGTACTGAATTGCATTGTGTCAGGGGAAGCAGCAGAACAGTAGAAAAAGCACTGAGGTCAAATCACATTCTGAAAATAAGTATAATCTCTACTCAGGTCTTCACTGCAACAGAGATGGTGTCTGAGGTTTGTTTCTGTTCAGCTGAAAACTCAGTAATCAGCTGACTTGAGTGGAACAGAGAATCTCTCGTCTCTCTTTGATTTCTAACCTTAAAATTATATTCCTATTGGTAGATAGCATCAAATATTGAATGAGAATAAAAGTTATTAATATGATGCTTATACCTCTTTCCATAATATTTATTTCATTTAAAGCCTAGGCAGGACTATTTAGGAAAAAAAAAAATTTAACTCACATTCTTTCCTATTAACTTGTCAATGAAATACAAATTATGATCCATCATTTATGAAACTTAAGACATGTTCAAGGATTAGTATCACTATGTAAATCAATAAGAAAACTTCTTCAGTGAGGGAGATTTTATGCCTAAAATGCATTATTTAGCTCTTTTTCATGAACAATATACATTTATTAATATCTAACCTGTATAAGGCAGTAGGCCAATTCCTTGTTGTATAAAACGTCTAAAGATATTATTTCTTGCTAAAATATAGTTGACATGTGCCAAAAAATAGAATCCCTAAGAAAATGAATCATTTTTGATAGTTGAAATTTTCATCCAGCTCTTTGGTCTAAAAAGCATTATTTTTTTAACTTTTGTGATGGAGAGAACTATTTTTCTAATCATGCATCTACAAACTCCTGCCCTTTTAAATAAAATGTCTTGGATTTATCTCAGTATGTTTTTAATTGACCTTGGATGATTTTGTCAATGTGATGAGTTAAAGTATAGTGCCTTTTCCTGCTCTTTAAATTTTGTAGGGTTGAATTTTTTAGGATCCTAAATTTCTGATTTCTGACTCCTGACTGGTGTATATTTGGCGAGGTCATATTTTCAGCTTTCCTCATGTCTTCTGTCAATCTGCCCAGCAAGTGTGCTTTTTTTCTTCAGATGCCCACCCCCGCCATGTCATTTCTAATCTATTGCTATTGTATTATTTTATGAACTTGGTAATCAATAAATATCTAAAGTAAACACACAAGGAATCAAAGCTCTATTTTGGAGTAAACTGTGCATTGTTAATATGTGAACATCAGGTGGATGTCTGAAGAATATTTTTTATTTTTATTTTTGTCTGACTTGCTATTGCTCAACTGCATTTCACATCATCGAGGCTGCCATCTAACTGATTTCAAATAAATGTGATAAGATGTATACCTAAATAGCAATGGAAATTGGAGAGAATGGAGATGAATCTAGGGAATACTTAAAAGGTACAGATGTCAGTACAGATGACAACTGGAAGGTAAAGGGATACTTGTATAAAGGCTAACTCCAAAGTTTCATTCTTGGAACTCTCTAAGATGGTAGACACACCAGCAAGGGATAATTTTACTCTCTAAGCAATGGGAAAGATTCTGAATATTTTCAGATATTATATTGTGGAATAATTATCTGGCTATATACTGTGGGAGGGACTGGGAAGAGATACTGTGCAAAGGCAACCCAAAATAAAACCAAAATCTAGTCTAGTTACGTGGAGCTGAAGTATGACATTCAACCATCCTAGTGGAAATAAAGACAATATGAGACATGATGAAAATTTTGATGTGGTATTCAACAGTTATAGAAAAAATCAAAGATGGTAACATGCTTTTAAGTCTAGATGGGCAACATAATAGTAATTTCATCTGTTAAGTCACAGGAGTATATTCTTCTAGGAGAAACATTTTCTCAGCTTTTATTTCTATCCCTTACTAATGTTCATCTAAGCATGTGGTTTTGAGATTGTGCAGATTAATTGGTCTCCATTTTATTTGTTAGGTTGTGTGCGTGTGTGTGCTTTTCATTTCCATAAAGTTAGGCAAATTGTGATCTCTGTGTATGACCTGAGAGGAGCATTTTCCTCTATCAATTGCAAATAAACCTAAAATTTATTTATTTATTGGCTAGTGTCAATCCATGACTTTGTTGATATTTAGACTGTGCCAAAAAATAATCAGAATTCATTTTGATGAAATGATTAAGATAGTTTATTTCAACAGGCAACATTTTTGAGAAATAATTTATTTTAAAAAATCTTATGACTGCTGTCTCCAATAATTTTAAAAGGATGTTCATAACAGAAAAGAGTTAACTTTAAAAAGCTATTCCACAGAAAATGACACAGAATACAAATAACAGATTTTACTTTGAAATGTAAATATAAACTAGAATAATCTTGATTACAGGGAGACAAAATCATATGTCTCCATAGAAGAAAATTCTCCAGTTAAAAATAGCCAAATTGCTTTTCTCACATACTTTCCCTAAAGACATGCAATCTATTTTTTTAAGTATTTTGATTCCAAGTAAGGAACTTCACTTTTTCCTCTTTTAAACGGAAATAGCTAAAGCAAACCTTACTTAATAATGTCATTCTGAATTATATCAAGCAGTGGTTAGGTGCTAAGTCCTTGCTCAGTAATAATTTTGCAACATTTTTTTTGATAATTACTTCCTCTTTAGGAAGTGTACTTCTTTCCAAAATCATACAACAAACTATACCGTTTTAATATACTTAATCTTTTTTAAGAAGACAGCCTCAACTCATTAAGCAAAGAACATTTCCGATCAGCTAATCACAAATAAATTTCATTTCTTACTATGATTTTCATTGTGGTTCTTTTGAAGGGCAAATTAGCTCTCTGTAGGTGCTACTCATGAGGGTAAGTTATAAATTTTCCTTACAAAACTAATTAAAAATAATCTTCTCAGGATTGCAAAAATAAATAGTACTACAGACAAGTTTTTATAACAGAGGGATTTGTAGCTATGCTGTATTTTTATTGAATCAATTTGGTAGATAATTTTATGCTTTGCTTGTGTCTATTTAAATAAATTAAGACAGTGAGGCCTCTGGCCACACAGCATTTCTTCATCTTATTCCTCCTCCTCTCTTTCCAACACGTTATATCTTCCAAACTTCTGGGTCAACTGACTCACTGTCATGGACTGTCTATTTTATCACTTTACAGTTTTCCTTTCATAACAATAGCTTTTCTTGTAATATTTTGTTCAGTGTCTATCTTCACCACTGAACTGTAAGTCTGTGAACACAGTAACTGTGTATGTTTTGTTCATCACTGTATCCCCAGTATCTACCTCAGTGCTTGGTATATAATAGTTACTTAATAGCCAAGCATGGTGGCACAGGCTTGTAATCCCAGCAACTCTGGAGGCTGAGGCAGGAGATCAAAAGTTCAAAGACAACCTCAGCAATTTAGCAAGGCTCTAAGCAACTTAAAAAGACTCTATTTCAAAATAAAAAATAAAAAGGGCTGGGGATGTGGCTTAGTGGTTAAGTGCCTCTGGTTCAATCCCTGGCACCAAATAAAATACTGAATATGTAGTGAGTGAATTATTAACCTTATATTCACATTTCTAAGCTTAATCTACCCAACCTAGTAAAATCTAGAAGTGTGAATTTCCCAGTAGTTTCTGACTTCCAGAAAGTATTTGCTTTAAGCATACAGAATAATAGGATTTTCATGATGTAATTAATGTAAGGTATATTCTCTTTATATACACTGCATACCTACATTCAGGTAAATCTTCCTCATATATCA
The DNA here is from genome assembly GCA_028644305.1 of Xerus rutilus. Lineage (NCBI taxonomy): Eukaryota > Metazoa > Chordata > Mammalia > Rodentia > Sciuridae > Xerus > Xerus rutilus. The sequence goes on along the minus strand of CM053409.1, from coordinate 81,379,546 downwards.
AGGGAAGGGTGAGAATGTGGATTGCTTACAGATTAAGCCAACCTTACCAGATTCATTCAATGCAAAGATCATTAATTCATTCACTCAAAGAAATACTGAAGAAATACTACCATATACCATGCCCCATAGGTTGGACACTATGAGTTTCCTAGGGCTGTGGTATCAAATTATCACAAAATTGTCGTCTTAAAACAACACAGTTCTGGAGGCCAAAATATCCTCCCTCCAAAGGCTCTTAGAATCCTTTGCCACATCCAACTTCTGGGGTCTCCACATCTTCCTTAGCTTGTGGTACCATAGCACCAGTCTCTGCAAGTCTTTACATGACCTTCTCTTCTTTGACGTTTCCTCTTCAGTCTCTTCAGACATGCATTATTGAATTTTGGATCACCTGAATAATTCAGGGTGATTGAGACTTTTTAATACATTCCTTTTTTGAGGGGAGAGGGAATGTATGTCTCCATTCAATTCACTACAGATAACATAATGAATAAATTCCCTGCCCTCATGGAATTTGCATTCCAATAGAAAAGAAAGCTTACAAAAAATGTAATTTTAATAAAATATGACCATGTTATTGGTAGAAGTCATTAAAGGGCCCATAGGTACATCTGTCTTGGGGTCTAAGCAAATCTAAACAACCGGAACAAAAGCTTCCCACATGATATGATGTTCAGGAAGGAGGACCGAATAGAAATTGACCAGCAGAGAAAGTTGGGGTCAGTTAAGAAACTGGAAGAAATTTAGCATGGTTAGAGAATGATAAATCTGGAAACATATGCTAGAAGCATTCATAAAAAGTTGAGGATTTTGGAATTTATCCTGAGATGAAGTCAGAGCTCTATGATAGACCAACACTAATATAATAAAACACAGAAATTATCCCTGTCAGGACAAAAGGTTTCAGCACAGGTCCTGGTTATTTCCCTTATTTCAATACAGCAAATCCTGTTCTTTCAAATATTTGATTATAGCCTTAATGGATAAAATAATAACATAGTAAAATTGGTCTGAAAGATGATGACATTTAAATTTTATTTTATTGTGATATTTAAAATTTAAAATTGGTCTGAAAGATTCATGAACGTTTAATCCAACATTCTTACATTATAGACATCAAACCAAGGTCAAGCAAGGCTATAATTGTGCCTGGGAAAACAAAAAATCTGGTTCTAGTAGATCCTCCTGTTGGTGCAGTTGTGGTTTCAAGTACCATTAATAGCTAGAGCTTGGAGACAGATCACAGTTGAATTGCCAGCTCTCCCATGTATGATAGGTGTGATGTTAGATAAGTAACATAACTATGTTTTGCAAGAATAATAGCAGTACCTACCTATCAAGACCATGAACATATATTTCATGTGAATCTGAAGCTTCATGCATTATGCTAGGAATATAGAAGACTATTAAAATAAATTAGTGACTATTGTTGATGAAGATGAAGATGATGGTGTTTTCCTGATCATCTCAGCCTCATCGTCTATAACATTTTGCTTCCACTATAACAGTGTGCCTCGTTAAAACACTCTTATTTCCAAATGACTTGATTATTTATATATTTTACTCTCCACAGAGGCCTATTTAGGATTCCTAGCATAGAAATTTAAGAAACAATTATACAGGAATATGCATTTTTCAGTGTCACAACTTAATATTCTGTTATCCAATTAAATTTTTAATTAAAACAGTTCATAAATTCGGAATTCAAGTGTGCAAAAGGAGACATATTAGTAAAACTGGCAGTTTACCATGCAATTATTTAAGTCAACATAATTTTCCATAGCAAAGTAATCTGATTTTCAAAAGACACCCAATTACATAATTTTATTCCCCATCTGAACTTTGAATATATAGTCTCAATAAATTACTATCTGCCTGACTACTGTGAAAATATATGCTCCAGGTTCAACACTCTTGGACAATGTTATTAATTTATAAACACAGCAGTTGTTGCATAAATAATGTTTTCTTTTAAAATGCCATCTTCTTTATCTTCAATGAATTAATGTTGTTTTCTACAACAGGAACTTTTAAAAATTTGTTATTTTATAATTTTCAGTGAGAAAAATGTGACTTTTGTGGATACAACAGTAATTCCCATTATACCAGTGCTATTTTGAAGGTTAAGAAATTCAGTGAAGACAAAATAAAAAAGCTTCAGTGCATTATGTATTGGATAAGGTGCAACTATTTAACTTGTCTCTGTATAGATTATGAGCTAAAAACTCAACATTGTAATAGACTGCATGAAAATACCTTGATTAAATCAGCTTGACGAAAATCTACTTCCAAAGTTTAATACATTTCTCTTACTGAAAACTGAACATATATAAATTTTGTTTTTATTTACATTTAGATTTCTTTAAAAGTCTCTTAAATGCCAGGACTGTTTCCTTAATGGCTTGACAATAGCACTGAAGGTTCAGATTTTCTCTAGTAGATATATCATTTTATGAAAACATTATTATTATGAATATATATTTGCACATAGTATACTACATACTTCTATGGAAGCCTTGAAGTACACAAGTCTAATAACTTTTTAAGGGCAGAAAATGATGCAGTTTGCCTCTCCCCCACAAAATACACACATTAGTGTCTAAACAACACAGGGTACTCCACTACTGAGATATATCCTCAGCTCTTTTTATTTATTATTTATTATTATTTCATTTTCTTATCTACTTATTTATTTATGCTACTAGAGGTTGAACCTAGGAGCACTCTGTTAGTTTTATTTCAAGACAGGGTCTCTCACTAAGTTTCCAAGGCTGGCCTTGAACTTATGATCTTCCTGCCTCAGCCTCCTGAGTTACTGGGATTGCAGGTGTGTACTACCATGCCCAGCTCAGTTTTCTTTGTAATTATATACTTTTAAATTCAATTTGCTTCCTATGACTTATGAGATTAGCAGATTTTATTCATTTATAATTATCAAAATAGAAACAAGCTTTCACAAGCAATATTAAAAAGTCTTATTGACTTAATATTATAGAAAACTGATAACTGATTTATTATTATGAATTTTAGTATATGAAAAAGAAATAAAACAAGAAGCTGCAAACCTGAATTCTGTCATAGTCCTATGAGAACAAGCTCTTCAACTTTTTTTTTTTTGGTACCAGGGATTGAACTCAGGGGCACTGGACCACTGAGCCACATCCCCAACCCTATTTTGTATTTTATTTAGAGATGAGTCTCACTGAGTTGCTTAGTGCCTCACTGTTGCTGAGGCTGGCTTTGAAACTCTTGATTCTCCTGTCTCAGCCTCCCAAAGTGCTGGGATTACAGGCTTGTGCCACCGCACCCAGCTGCTCTTCAACTTTTTTGTGCTTTAGTTTCCTTACCTCTGTTCTTATGCAGTTTCCCATTTGAATTGTTTCAGTAATACAGAAAATGAGGAATGTTAATAAACAAATTGAACTAACATTTTGAAACATTGTTGGAAGATTAGTTAAATGTGTACTCCATGCAGTGTGAAGATACAGTTTTCTTCCCTACTATGCACAAGGTCCTATGTTTTATCTCCAGCACCATGGGGAAAAAAAAAAGTTTTGTCAACAGGAAAAAGTAGTATTTTGTTCCATATATTATCTGGTCTTTTTTTTTAACAAAAAAATAACATTTTAAATATTTTTCTAATTACTGTCAATCAAACATCTAAGCACCTATTATATCTATGTGTAGATAGATATAAATATATAGATACAGATATTTAGACACTAAATACATGTGTGTGTGTGCGTGTTTATCTTTGTGCTGTACAGGTAGAAACAAATTTAATGTTTGTACTTAGTTCTATGAAATATATAGATCATTCTTTTGTTGTGTTAAAGCTTTTATAAAGTTAGCTTGTTTTTTGTTTTTCAACTTTTTTATTTATTCTTTTTACATATACATGAAAGTAGAGTATATTTTGATATATTATACATACATGGAGCATAACTTACTCTAATTAGAATCCCATTCTTGTGGTTGTACATGATATGGAATTATACTGGTCATGTATTCATATATGAACATAGGAAAGTTATGTTGGATTCATCCTACTGTCTTTTCTATTACCATCCCCCCCTTTCCTTCATTCTCCTTTGTCTAATCCAATGAACTTCTACCCCTCACACACACTTATTGTGTGTTAGCATCTGCATATCAGAGAGAACTTTAGGCCTTTGGTTTTTTGGAATTGGCTTATTTCACTTAGCATGGGGATCTCCACTTCTATCCATTTACCTGCAGATGCCATAATTTCATTCTTCTTTGTGGTTGAAAAATTCCATTGTGTATATATAGCACATTTTCTTTATCCATTCATCTGTCAAAGGGCACCTAGATTGGTTCCATACCTAGGCTGTTGTTCATTGAGCTTCTATAAATAGTGATGTAGCTGTGCCACTGTAGTATGCCAACTTTAAGTACTTTGGGTATATACCCAGGAGTAGGATAACTGAGTCAAATGATGGTTCCATTACAAGTTTTCTGAGTAATCTCCATACTGCTTCCCAGAGTGGTTGTACCAATTTGCAGTCCCGCCAGCAGTGCGTAAGTATACCTTTCCCCCTACATCCTTGCCTATATTTATTGTAACTTCTGTTCTTTATAATTGCTGTTCTGACTTGTGAGATGGAATCTCAGTGTAGTTTTAATTTGCATTTCTCTAGTTGCTAGAGATGTTGAACATTTTTTTGTTGACCATTGTATTTCTTCTGTGAAGTATGTGTTCAGTTCTTTTACCCATTTATTGATTGGGTTATTTATTTATTTTTGTTGTAAAATTTTTTGAGTTCTTTTATATTCAAGAGATAAATGCTCTATCCGAGGTGCAGGTGGCAAAGATTTTTCTCCCATTCTGTAGGTTCTTTGTTCACATTCTTAGTGGTTTCCTTTGCTGTGAAGAAGCTTTTTAGTTTGATACCATCCCATTTATTGGTTCTTGATTTTACTTCTTATGCTTTAGGAGTCTTGTTGATGAAGTCAGTTCCTAAGCTGAGATGATGGAGAGTTGAACCTACATTTTCATCTAGTGGGTGCAGGGTCTAGGTCCTGGATCCTCTGAGTTTTGTGTAGGGTGAGAGATAGTGGTTCATTTTACTGCATATGGATTTCCAGTTTTCCCAGCAACATTTTTTGAAGAGGCTATCTTTAGAAAATCATTCTTGAAAGGGATGATAGAACAGTCTTTCTACTTTGTGGAAACACAAACAAAACAGTCTGTGAAGCCTCATCTACTGCCCAAAGGTTTTAAAGGAGATTAAAATAAGCAATTATATAAAACAAAATCTTTAGTGCACTTTTTATTTAATTTTTAAACACATACTTAATATTAAAATATGGGTACTAAGAATAAGTCTACTTTCCTCATATTTTTATAGGAAATAGGATGGGCTCATGTAATGTGTGATGACCTGAACTCTTTAGCCCTTAGACAAAGCTCGTTTTATTTCGGGTTAGCATCCCATCTACCGAATTCTAAAATAAGGGCCAAATATGTTGGGCTTGTTTGGTATCCATTGCCATGTTTTCAAAAAGGCACTATGTTGTAGTTTAAATTTGGGTAAATTTTAATATTATATCTGTGTTTCAGCTTCTGACATGGCAGCAGAACAAGGGCAAATCCTGGTGATCGCCACCGCTGCAGTTGGGGGATTCACTCTTCTCGTCATCCTTACTTTGTTCTTCTTAATCACTGGCAGGTAACTGCAACAGATTACTCTAAAGATTTTTGAATAACTATTCTTTTACACACTGTGTATTTAAGTGCTTTTAAGTGTAACAAAGCACAGCTGAGCCAAAGAGGGGTCCTGGTAGATTATTCTCTGATAGAGAGCTTTACATGGCAACATGGCCACCATCATTAGTCCTTGGGACCATGAAGTCCCTAAGCACAGGAGCACCCAACAACTTGGTAAAAGAAGTGTGAACTCTGTGAATGATGAGTTTGCACTCTGTAAGTTACTTCTGGGTTTTGATTTACTATATTCAAATGACGCTCTGAAAAATATTTTTCTAGGAAAAAATTTTGTTAAGCAAACAATTGATATAAAAACTTTTAAAAAACTTAATATTACAGAAGTGTGACTTTCTGTCAATTAGATATTAAAACTGTTCTTAGTATAATAATGTTAATTTTGTTTATAAATCTGGTGTTTTTCTACCTTAGGGTAATATGGATGGAAATGGAATATAAGGATCACCATAAAATAGCAAAAGACTTAGATTTGAATCCTTACTAGTGCTCAGAGTCTTTTACCCATCTGAGCCTTAGCTTTGTATTTTTATATAGGTTTGGCATAATTTAATACATTAAAAACATTGATTATTGATTTCTGAGTATATTGGATGATTATTACTATGATATAGATATTGACAATTCAGAAAGAATTGATATGTAGGAAATTATTTTAAAACACAAGTGTTATGTCTTAGTTAACCCTGGATATTTGACCAAGGCTTCTATCAGAAATCACAAGTATCTTCAGATCATTTCTATAAAGAGAAATAATTGGCATAGATATCAGTAGGGGCACAAAATACCTCAAGACTTTTTTTCAGTAATTTGTAGCATTCATGTATAGCAAGATACCAACACTGTGATTTAAAACTGAAGTAAGGCCAAACAGTACACATCCATGCTGACATTAGCTAAAGTACACAAACCTTATCAGAAAACCTGACATCTGATAAAGAACAGAAAAAAAAAAAAAAAAGCCCACAGGAATAATAAGTAGCTACTGTCAGTAGTAGTAGTTCAGTGAATGATAAACAATCTTTTTTTTATTCATTTAAGAAACTCTGCCAAGGTACCTATATTTTATTAAAATTAATTTAATAAATTATTAAAATCAGTTGTAGAGTAAGTCTGTCTAACAGGATAGAAAATACCACCAAGTCCTTTGAGTTTTAAGCTAGGATATGCATATATAAGAAGTCATCTACAGTATTGACACCAGACTACAAGATAGATAAATAAGTGGACAAGTACTTAGACAACTCTTATTATTGTAGGTCCTAATACAATTGCTATCAAAGATTTCATTGTAACAAACCTATTCTTATAGAACTTATCAAGGAACAAAGAAACAATGAATATTCAAAAGTGATAGAAATGAAAATAGTAATTTCTATATTTAATTTGTTTTAAAGGGGTACACTTACCATTGTGTTTCTTTAAAATTTTTTAAAAATTATGTTATGTGCAAATATAAATACACCACAGAGGATATCACATTTATGTATAAGTGAAAAGAACCAATCATATATAAATAAATAGATGAGTGAAAGGAAGACTAGTAGAGAAAGAAATGTGAGAGAGGGGAGGGAGGGCAGGAGAAAAAGGGAAAAGGGGGGATTATGAGCTGAAATCAAATTCCATGCATGTATGAGTTTATTGGGATGAACCCAACTACTCTGTATAACTATAAAACTCTAATAAAAAAAGAAGAAGTTCACAGTTTATCAGTGTGACAGAAAATCAAAAGTAAACATTTTTTTAAAAATGGTCATGGATATAAACAGACATAATGATGCTCTTGGAATTCATAAAGAGTATCTCAGGTTCTCATTTTCAGAGAGTACTAAGCTGGTAGAAGAATACTAGCTATAGATGTAAGAAAAAAATAAACAGACATGAAATAATATAGGGCATAAGTTCATCCTAGCCAAAACACTAGTGTGGCCACATCGTGCTGCCAGTGCTCTCCTTCAACTTTCTCCCTTTATTCTGAGAGCTAACCTCTGATAGCACTTTGCCATCAGCACAGCTTAGATACAACCCTTCTTTTATAATGAATAAAAAACAAATTTTGGAGTTGCCAAACTAATAAACCATTAGGTTGAAGACAAAATATTCAAGCTTAAAGTACACACAGCCTAAACAAACCTTAAGCACCCTCAGGGACCCACCAGTCATAAAAACAAAGAAGAAAATCTGTACATACTGGCGGAGGCCTGTTTTTTATTCACTGAAAAACATGCAGAAATTCTTCTAATTCTACATAAGACACTGATGCAAGGAGAGGGATCAGAAGACAGTGATGGCTGGGGTACAAGACTGAAAAAGCAAAATAAATAAAATCATTTTTGTTGTATGTGAAGCCACAATGACAATTTGGTTAGGTTAAAAATAACAAGTTGCAGAAACTCTCATTACTACATGTTTGTCAAACTTTATTATGGGTATGTTTAGAAGAATAAACCTTACTGTATGTTCAATGCCCTCTATTTCATAAATTTTCCTATTCTGTGTTAATTTGAGGGCACTGATATCTTGATAATGTTCCGTTCATCATGAAATTGCACTCCATTTACAGATGATATGCTTTAGAGCCCATAAAGCTTATTAGGTTATTGAAATAAAATAAGACCATATAAAAAATCTTAACTCCAAAGACACAAATTATACCACTTTAACAAGACTGTGAGGATTGAGACAGGATGGTTAATTTTGATTTATAAAGATTCTTATTTTCCATTTTGAAAGTTCCTTCAAAGAAGTTTGAGGTATGCTCATAAAAATAGGATTTTATTTAATAGCAATGTTATATTTATCCCCAATAGGGGGAAAAAAACTCCATTCATCGTGGAAATTATATTTAAATGATATTTTATTTAATAGTGATTCAACATATAGCAAAATTAGATGTAATTTATAAGTTATATTTATAAGTGACTTGTGGAACATGAGCTAAGGCCTTATTTTCTATAAATTAGTTCAGTAAATAATGATTTAAATAACATATACATATGTGGAAAAGCATTTCATGAAGATATCAGAAAGTATTGCCTTAACAGATAAACATAACAAATGAAAAACACTCCAATCTTTGTAGGTTAAACAAGTTGCCTGATAAACTCAAGAAATGGGCTCCAATGTTACCTTTATTTGAGATTTGGAGCAGAAAATGAATAACACTTGAATAGAGAACTCCATTTACAGTTCTACATAAGACACTGATGCAAGGAGAGGGATCAGATAAAGAAAAACTTACACCAAATTATTTTCAGCTTTCAATTTCCACATTTGCCAATTTATATGACATCAGAAGACACTTCAATATTCTATACACTGGAGAGAACAATTTGAATTACATAAGGAAAAAATTCATTTTCAAGTATCTCTTATGCTGGTTGGTAGAGGAAGACTCACTGAAAATTATCCTATGAAAAGTGTAAGACATTTCTGATCAATACTCAACTTGCAGAGAATATGAGGCAAAATTCATAGTGAAAGATTGTATTGTGTACCAGGGATATATTCAGTTTAACTAACTGGAATGATCAGTTTGATTAACTGCCAAACCATACAGATACTGGTGAGTTTATTTGTATTGAAGAAGTCATGGGAACCCAGTTATCCAGTGAGAGAACAGAATATTCTTCCACTGGATTTCAATTTTTAAAGAAAGAAAACCATCATGTTGGTTAGCATTGAAAATGGAAGATGCCTTCCCAAACTTCTGAGATTTTAACTCGAAATCATTTGTTTAATTTTGACTTAAAAACTTTTACAAACTCAAGGTATTAGAACTCACACAAGAAATAAATGATGGTTATGCATATTATAAAATATAAGATTCCTGTCTCTTGGATCAATCTACTTCCCAGTATTTTATACTTATCTGGGATAATTTTGATGTACATCACAATGTGTACATATTATAAAGATATGTAAGTTTGCACATATTATAAAATATTCTTAAAAGTGGTCTTTATAGCATGAACCTTGTCTAGGAATGATATCTATTTAATTGCTTTTGGTTCTTATCCCACATAATTCTTAAAAATAAGTTTCTATTTGGTTTTTTTTAAAAGGTGTCAGTGGTACATAAAAGCTAAAATGAAGTCAGAAGAGAAGAGAAGAAACCAGTTGCAGAATGGGCATTGTAAGTAGTGGGTAACTCCCTTCCTTTATTTTATAATGTTCAAGCACTTCTAAAGTTCATTTTAAACTTAATCCATTGAATTGAGGAAGAAAACAACACCACCAACAAAAACCACTTCTAACCTTTTGGTGTTAAAGCTGTCATCTGGTTTCCTGGTTTGTTGGTAGAAATTGCACCTGCTTCTCATTAAATTACATTACCTTTTTCCCAATTCTGCTTGCTGGAAAACAACAGACTGAATTTGCTAAAAATATAAGTTGACTGATTGTATCTAGTTATTTACCATTCACACTGGCTCCAGAATTGGCATCCATTTTATTTAGTAGAAGAGATATAGAGATATTAAGGATCTTTTACTCCTAGTAAGGACTGTCATTTAAACACACAACAAAACAATTTATTAACACTAAAAAAGAATATCAGCTCTCTAACTTTTAGAATATGTAAGAAATCCTTGCACTGAATACACAGTTATATTCATTTGAAGATCTCTTCCCAAGCAAGCTGTAATTGCCACTATAGTTGGTTTGATAATTGCCATCCTCTCCTCCCTAACACCCACCTCCACCTCCATCTCCAAATTGCAAACTACTTTCAAGACAGTTTCTCTACCACGAGACACTGAATTAACAAGGAAGAGGTGTTCCTCTAATTAACTGCAGTATAGAGGTAACACATGAAGCAACTCATTTAACTATTTAATTTTTAATTCAAATTCAACAAAAGGAATAAGATACTTTCAAATCTATATCCTTTTTTCAAGGGAGAAAAGGATTTAAGTGAGGGTACTAAAAATTAGTGGGATGACTTAGGACTATTCCTAAGGCTAATATGGTTTCTTAGAATAATCTATGGATCATCTGCAAAAGAATGTTCCACCCTCACTCACTTCCCAAGGTTTGACTGGGAAGGTCCAGGTTAGAACTATGACATATGCAGTTTTAGAAACTCTCACAGGTTGTTGTTTTGTACAATAAGTTGGAGTCTCACTGCTCTGTCAGAGCTGAGAGAGCCAATATTTGGCATGAGATGACCTGGAAACACTATACAGATTGCAGAAGTGTGGATCCAGACACCTGGACAGATGACTTACACTGGGCAATCTTAAGATTCACTGCAGGGCATTCAGTACTGGGATGCAAAGGGAAAAGGTGCTCCCGGGGTATTTATTATCTGTTTTCTAAGTACCAGTTTAGCATAAACTAAACCAGATGGGCACAGCAAGAAGCATTGAAAATAACATGAGGCAGCCAGTGAGATAGGGGAAAAAAAACAAAAAAACCTAAACTGATGCATAGAAGACAAGATAAGTGAAATTACTTAGTAACCAGGAATGATATTGGAGAGATTATAGTGTTATGTTGTGTGCATATATAAATATCCAACAACAAACTCTATCATTACATAGAATTAAACTGTACCAATAAAAAATGTGAAAAAAAGCCAAGCGTGGTGGCGCAAACCTGTAATCCCAGCACTTTGAGAGGCTGAGACAGGGGAATCTTGAGTTCAAAGCCAGCCTCAGCAACAGCGAGGCGGCGCTAAACAACTGAGTGAGATCCTGTCTCTATATAAAACACAAAATAGGGCTGGGGATGTGGCTCAGTAGTCAAGTGTCCCTGAGTTCAATCTCCAGTACCAAAAAAAAAAAAGTGAAAAAGTAATAAATTAGTTAGTAACCCGATATGTAAAATGGAAACTAACCTTAGTCATTTTTTCCTATACTATATACATTGTGTTTACAAGAAAGAAAGTAATATTAACTAATCAGTTTATTCTGTAGAAATGTGTGTCATCTTAAATAATTCAACAATTTCATTGTTAGAACTATGTGTGAGTTAGTAAGTGAGATTTGTTCAGTGCATCTGAAGTGGTGTTTTCAACATGTCCATATGTCCACTTAGATGCCACTAATCGTCTAATAGTCGCTACCAGATTTGAGATTACAGAAATCAATTTGAAATCATAATTCTTACTAAGTTACAATAATATAGCATGGCCTGTGAAATGGAGGTAGAGACTCTCTTCTCCTTTCCTCCAGTCTGAACTTTAAGAATTAAGAAAAGCATAGCATTTCTGAATCAGTGTCATGTCTAAGTATACTTGAAAATATGCTTTTTCTGGTGCTATTTGAGAAAGACTGATTTTTTTATGAGTGAATATCAAGCACTAGGAGAGTAGACAGTAGGTAATAAATGAAGGCAATGAGCATGAAGAATAAATGAAGTAAATTGGTGCTAATAATGAGCATTCAGTCACCTCCTCTAAACTCACTTTGTTATGTTTTGTTTGTGTTTGAGGTCTTCTTGCAAAAGCATGTTTCCAAGCAGCCCCAAATAATGCTTAATTCTGGATTAATATGGTTTTTAATCTAAGTAGTAACAAAACCAAGTACTATTCACTCTGTCTCAAATTTAGCTTCGATCCTTTAATCCCTGTTATTTAGTAAAGACTTGTGTGATTATTACCTCTAAAACCATACATAAGGTATTGAAATTATACACAAATACATGAGAAAGAATCTATCCTCCAAGCACTAGTTATCTAAAGCATAAAACAGAAATCAGTGAGCAAAACAGTGTGGTATTCACAGGCAGTCTGTGACTTCAGGCATTCACAAATGAACTGGCAGACACGCATTCATTTTCTAACCATCCCTACTCATCCCAGTTGCTGGTGGGCTATGAACTCTCCATCCCCACCAGAGAAACAGCACCAGCTACACCACCCATGACAAGATCTGGGTCCTTGGTTCCCACCCTTCCCACCCGGTTAGAAAAGGTGGTCCTTTGCAAGAATTTAGCAGTCTGGCCATGAAGGCAACTCAGAAACACAGGAAGGAACTGTATCTGTCGTGGCCTTCCCTGTCACTGCCTTCCATTCTGTTCTACTGCTAGAGAGTTTCTGGAAGAGAGACCACAGTATTGGAATGTAAGTTCACAAAAATCTAGTGTTTTTGAGGGACCCTATGGTGCTAGCTTATTGGGGATGAGTAGTGCCTCATTTCCCCACACCCTAACTAGAGAAGTATGAAATGTATAGGTCTTCTTCTAGTGGATGAGTAAGCTGATGTGTTTTCTGGAAACTGTCAGCAAATCTATGAAACTACCCATTCATTTACATGGTAAGGTAAATAAAAGCAAAGCAGTCTAAGCTTTAAAGGAGGGAAGGGAAGAAGGAGATCATCGGAAAAGAGAAGAATTCGTGTAACAAGACAAGACTATCTGCTTCAGTACTTGACTCCTCCTTTTATATATTCACAAGATGTATGACCGCTAAAATATTCTTAACTAAATCAGTCTTTTATTTTTGTTGTAGTGCGTTTCCCAGGAGTTAAAACTTACATTGATCCAGATACCTATGAAGACCCATCCCTAGCAGTCCATGAATTTGCAAAAGAGATAGATCCTTCCAGAATTCGCATCGAAAGAGTCATTGGGGCAGGTAAACATATAATCTATACTTTTGAATATGTGATGGCTTAATGGCTTTGTAGCTGATTAACAACATAATATTTTAAATCTTAGTATTTTGGTTGTTTAGAAATTTTAAGGAGCAAAATTATATTTGTTATGCTATTTCTTTAAAGTATAACTGTCTATACTTAGTTTCCAAATAGTGAGAAATTTCACAAAAGTTATTTTTAATATACTATAGTCTTCTTTCATAATGAAGATAAATTACAGTGAAACTAGAGTGCTTCTGGAATTTATTTTGAAAATAGAATTTCAGGAGTTTGTCATTGGTTATTATAGATTTACTTAAGCCTGAACATCTATAGACTTCCACTACAATTAATATTCATAATGATAACCTTGACGCTCTTCAAGAACCAGAAGTGTTCTGAGAATCACTGAAGGTAAAATTTGATTCAATTTAGTTTTATATCATTTTAATGCAAATTGATAGTTCTCCCTATGTAGAATATTCTAATACTCAGAACAATTATTCAACTGTTCTGGATAAATGCAAATTAAGTGTAAATCAGCCCACAGGTATTTATGCTGTACATTGTTATGAAAGAGCTAATCTTATGCAACAAAGGCACTCAAAAATAAAGGCTGACTTCTCTTTCAAGTCCTTGACCCAAAGTGAGTAGTCCACGCTACCTGAGGAGCTCTAGTTCTGAAGGTCTTACCAGGACCCCAGTTCCTTTACTCTTAGCGTTTCTTTCCCTAATATGGTCAAAGACCTTCCAGCCTAGAGGAATGATAAAGAGTTCAGTCTCTTCATCTTTGTCTTTGAGGCAATATCCTGGAAATCGAAACACATCTTTTCACATCTAAATGGTTCAAATTCACATGTGATCAAATGGATACACACTAGAGAGTCTGGAAATATAATCACTGACAAGGCAACTATGGATGTAACTAAAGAAGTTATGGGATACAGAGAAGAATGTCTTCCTAAAATAGAGAAGGGAGACTGGATCTTGAGCTTGAAGGAGAGTGTAGTTTTCCTTAAAAACCTCAATAGGAGTTATCTTTTGGAGAGAACAGAATAGACCCAAGTGGAGTCATTCCAGCCAGCTGTCAGTTCTTTGCAAAAGCCAAAAAGAAAACAAATTTTTCCCTTTCAAAGCCCTCTCCCTCAGAAGGTCAAGTTACATAATTTGTAGGGTCCTGTGTAAAAGAAAATGCAGGGCCTCTTGTTGAAAAATTAAGAGTTTTTAGCTATTGACAATGGAGCATTAAACCAGATAGAGTTCCTCTGAACTCATAGATCACATGCCTGTGAATGCAACCCAATTTCTTAGATACTAGCACTACCTCAAGAATTCCTAGGACTTCTGGAGAAAGTTCTCCTTGAGTTTGCTCCATTTCCAATGCACAAGTAGATAGCCTTATATCATGCATGACCAAATGTCCCTCTGAGTTCTGACACAAGGTCCCTGTATATTTGATCCTGATGCCCTCTACCAAAGAGGCTGCCATATCAGAAAGATTAATGGCCTGGAATAGAACCAGTTTCTCCATTTACTTCTACTGAACAAAGAACACACCAACAGGCATAATTGCAAAGAGTGCTGGCATTAAATTCATTTTTGAGGTTGTTTTATTTAGATGGAAGAATGAAGAGAAGAGGCTGAATAGTTTCCATTGTACACTACATTTGACTTTCTCTTCTGGCTCCTGGGAAAAAGTGACATGGCCTTTCATTCGCATGGTTCATTACTCACATACATACAGTAGAAGCATTTTCAATTGTAACACTTTGGCAATAAATTGAAAAATCAGTGTCTGAAATCATAGTGTTGAAAGAAAAAAATTGACATTGAAGTATAAATGATATAAATAAGTTGAACTTTTCTTCAGTTTTTGGAGGTTTTGTCCCTAATCAAAATATGAATCCCTCCCAAAAGGTGTAACAGATTCTACAAAATAAAACAATACCTACCGAAGGGACTATCTTTATATTTACTGGCTTTTTGTGAACTCAAGTTATAATGGGATATCACTCATTTGGCAAAGAAAGAATATTGGAACTAATGTAGTCAGTCCTATGTGTTGGTGTCTCTTTTTTTAATCTTTATATACCTTTGACTATTTCAACTTTCAGACAATATGCTAAGGGTTCTGTTACTGTCCATTTTTGGAAAATCATGAAAACAGAAGTGCTCTGTAAGATAAAGCTATTATAACCTAGAGTTCCTCTTTGTGCCCCTACCTAGTACTAGGGAATTCCATTAGTTTGTGCATCAAAAGTCCTGCATATGGAAAATCTGATGGATGCCAGGACACTTCCCACAGCAGCAGTGTGCAGGAAGCATTCTTCAGTATAGGGATGCAAAAGGTGTGATGCTTTTCTTCACCCATAATAAGGGCCACAGCTGTTTGTGCTCTTAGGTTGGAAGAAACATGGGGAGCCATGTAGAAATGAGATTGGAGGAAGGCTATGATATAATGGTAATAGACTAAAGAGGAAAGCCCAGCAAGGCCTCTCTATTCAAATTCATTTGGGGGCAGGAACCCTCTGGAATGAGGGTCTTATGATCTGTCAGACAAAGTAGGTCAGAGAATTGCTATATACCAGCTCCTGCACAGAAAGGTTGGGAAAAGATTAAAGTAATAATCTAGTTTGCATAACTTACTTTGGGCAAGAGGAATTCTGGTTTCTATGAATTGATTCAGGGAAAAAGAGGGGCAAGAAGGCAGGAAAAGATCAGAGAGACTCCTTCTGAAAGGCCTTTGCAATGTCCTTCAGTATGGTTTGCCAGCATCCCATACTTCAGGGTATGATTTTCTGAGTCCCAACACCAGTCAATTTGTAGAAAAACTAAGTTATATAACATCCATGGCACCTTTGCCTAACTTTAAATATTTTCCTTAGGTTGTCTCCTGTCCTCTATTTCCCTCTTACTGATTGTTTCTTCCCAGATTCCATTTCTACATTATCTGGGTGCATTAGATAGTTCTTGGAAATGTAAATTAAATGACTTATATAGCAAAGTAGATGCTGGGTAGAAATGCTCTGGGTGGGAGAGATGGAAGAGGCCAGACATCAGGTCCTAACAACTGTGAGGAGAAAGCTACTCAGACTGGATTAGAGGACTGAGAGTGGGAATGGGGAGGAGTCAATAGAGTCCCAATTCATTGTCTGAGAAAAATCTACTGGACCTGCATGGGTTTTTTGGCAAAGCAACAGTTATGCATTCTTTCCATGTTTCTAGTCAGGAGATACAATGTACAAAATCGTTGGTATTTCTTAAATGAGTTATAAAAAAATGAATATAAAAATAACACATTAATATTTTCAGAAAGAAAAGAGCATGGGAAATGATATTACATTTGACCCATGAGATTTCGGGACACAGTCACTGAACAATGTTTATCAGAAGGCTAATACTTACTTATAAAAGACAAGGTGCTAATTAGCTTTGTCATATGAAGTCACTGGGCTCATCAGACACAAATATGTATTCAGCTTGTCTTCTCCAACTTCTATCCTGGGATTTTCAACTTTATAAACATCCAAATACTATGCAATTAAACCTTAGAGAACTTAATTTATTGATATGAACATACATAGAGATAAATACATATACTTTTAATATTCCCTATTTTCACTGTAAGTTTCACTGTTTTTTTTATGGGGTTTCTCAGACATTTTTTTTTTTTTTGTATATCACTATTCTATTTAAAAGTGGCAGCTTATCTTTGTTCATCAATACAGGCCTGAATTTCCATGAAAATGCACATTTTCATTTAAATGAAGTAAGCAGCTCTGTTGCATAGGAGACTATCAAGATCATCTATCTCCTTTGACTTTTCTGCTTCATAAAATGAAATACTGTGGGCAGAGGACTTTAAAACAGAAATTCTCAGGTTAAAAAAGCCAAGTCAGATTAGGGTAGGACAATTATTTTATACATATCTTAAGAGATAATGAGGACACTGGTAAACTTAATTTTAATCATGGTCTGGAAAAGGTCATGGAAAGGCTATCCCTTATTCAGAGCAATACAGATCCTATACCATTGTAAGAAAATCTTGCCTAGCAGAGTGTCTATAATTTCGAAACATTATGCCATTGAAAAATATCATTCTTGTGTTTCTAAGCCCATAGGGCACCCTTCTTAGATTTGACCTTCCCTAGTCTCCACGGAAATGCATAATATCTTCCCCGTCATTCATATTCCATCCCTTTATCTATACAAAACTCATTATTGCCTCTGCTATCAGCCTTCTCTGCTGGCTTAGTGTCACCATATTTTTTCTCTTCCAGAAAGTAGTCTAGAAAGTTTAACTCTTGGTTTCTCTGCAGTCATCTGCAGTTAAAAGAAAGTTGAAAGGACAAGACAAAGGACATAAGATGAACAGGGTGATGTGTTCAGCCTAGTATTTTTATACTGTAGTAGCCATGTTCTTTGAGGTCGCATTTGCCCTTGATGATGTGCAAGACAACTTGTGAACTTTTGTTCTTCTCCCAATTCCCCTGCCATGCCAACCCAGCAGCTTCTTTCTTTATAATATAGTTCTAGATTATCTTAATTAACCCAGTTATTTTAAAGAATCTCCCTTTATTATACTTGTCCCTCTTTTACAGTTGTATTTTACTTTCTTGCAGCACAATAAGAAATCTAAGCAGTATCCCAAATGTGGCCAATTCTCTTTTTACAAGAAGAAATTTGTGTAGATGATTATTTATTCTAGATTTAGATGAGATAATATTTCTTACATGATTTTTTGTTCTTGTTTATCTACTTAAAGAATTTATGGTAGAGGTCTGATTTTTTTTTTTTGATACTCCTGAGCATTTCTTGGCATAATCAATAAACTAAAAGATAAGTTTAACAAATTCTGGCAATGCCTTTTTGACTTCTACTCAGTAATTTCCTAACTTTCTAAATAAGATGATGTAAAAGATGTAAAGATTAGCTTTAAAACCTTCTCCATAGATAATGTAACATCAATAAAAAAGGCACAGATGGAAGCAATACAAAATCAGGTTGGAAGCACAGCTTTGCTATTAACTCATTCTGTG
Organism: Xerus rutilus; assembly: GCA_028644305.1. Lineage (NCBI taxonomy): Eukaryota > Metazoa > Chordata > Mammalia > Rodentia > Sciuridae > Xerus > Xerus rutilus. The sequence continues at coordinate 81,361,181 of CM053409.1, read as the reverse complement.
ACCTTCAGCAATTTAGTAATCTTTCAGACACTTTATTCACTTATAAAATGGATTCATAATAATAATAGCTATCTGGCAGGATTTAAGGGAGGATTAGAAATGACACATACTGAGAAAGAGGATGAGGAAGGAGGGAAGCACTTGGGGGTGGATATTATCAAAGAATGTATACATGCATATGAATATGCCATAATGAAACCCATTATTCTATATAATTAATGTGCACTAATAAAAACCAATAGTTTTAATATTCAGTTTTTAATGGCTTGGAATGATAGTTATTGCCCAACTCTCAAAATACTTTATGATATAAATATTTACCCATGAAAAATTTGACCATCAATGCTTTATATAATTGGAAAATTTATGATTTTCATAGTTAGTTGAAAGTTAGCAATAAAAATGAAATTTCATTTTTGATGATACACTGAGTTATACCAATATAAGCAAATTCTTTTCTTTTTTCTTTTTGTTTTTAATTAAAGAAACTGAAAGCTTGATTTTCTGTCTTGTGAAATTATATTCATTATATGTGTTTTATTTTTACTATAAACATAACTCATTTAAAGTGAAATATGCTTAGCAAAAGAAAATTTATTTCAATATTTTCATCTAAAACCATTGTCAACTGGGGCTGAGGTTGTAGCTCAGCGGTAGAGCACTTGGCTCACATGTTTGAGGCACTGGGTTAGATTCTCAGCACTGCATACAAATAATAAAACAAAGGTCCATCAACAACTAAAAGGAATATTAAACAAAAAAAATCATTGTAAACTATTTTGTTAACTTACTCCTGGCACATCTGAGATTAGTAGGTTTATTTTCTAGAACAGAACTATATATCAGTGTCACAGACTTTACTTAAATTTTATTTACTTACCATTCGACACTCTACATTTTATTTGGGGAACCATTTAATATACATTCACTATCTCATGTATGGATTTGCCATTCTTGAAAATTGTCTCCTTATAGTTGTTTAATAAGTACTTGTTTAATAAACAAATGAGTAAAGAAATGAATAACAGAAAATGTAGAAATATTTTAAGTAATTATTTCAAATGATTATGCCTGTTTTGGACAAAAATCTTAAAGGAGAGTAAGAATATAACACTATTAACATAGCATAATATAATATCAAATGTATAATATATACATAATAAAAAACAAATTTCTAGAAGATGTTTATGAATTACAGTTGTTGCATTGCTTTATATTAACAATTTACCTGATAAATTGGACCAAATTTGTAGAATTTATTATATGCCATTACATTTACATAGTAAAATATAAAATTACACAAACTATATTACATTGATATTTTATTATGTATTGGGTTTATATAGCAAGAGAAATAAAAGGCTTCTTATAACTTACAAAGAGATTATTCATGTTTTAAACTAATTTTTCCTTTGTCTTTTTTCCTTCTAAGTTGTGTATTGCTAAAATATTTGGTGAAATGAGGGAAACTTGACCCTCATTTTCTGAAATCTACTTTAAGAATATAGGGGAAGACCAGGTATGCAACAGCTTTGACTCTTTATATTACTATATTATATTAGTTATTTCTTGATACATAAAAATTACACTACAATTCAAAGCAGGAACATTTATCATCTCTCAATTTCTATGGACCAGGAACCCAGCCATGGCTCAGTTCCTGCAGGGTTGCTCACAAGGTTGCAGTCAACTGTCAAAAGGTCTGTGGTCTCACCTGAAGGCTCCGGTGGGCAAGAATTCACTTCTAAATTCATTTATATCTGTTGTCAGATACAGTCTAGTAGGGGCTGTTGGAATGACAGCCTTAATTCCTCACTGGCTCTTGGCTGGAGGAAATTTTCAGATTCTTGCCATACAAGCTTCTCCTACCTGCCATCATGCTTTTTTGAAGCCAATAAGAGAGTGTGGTAGTAAAGCCAAACATTGAATATTTTATAACTACAGTGACATCATATCACCTTTATCACATTCTACTGGCTCTAAGTATGATACTAGCTAGGCTCAGCCTACACTAAAAGGGAGGGCATCACACAAGCCATAAATACTAGTGTGTAGGGATGGTTGCAAGGTATCTTAGAAATCTGCCTACAACATAGAGTACTGTTATGTCCTGTCAGGACTCTCCAGTGGTCCTAGTTATCCAGCTTGCACAAGGCACAAGGGGCACTTTGTCTTCAGTCCAATTCATGCCCAAGATAAGTATTAGATACCATCTGATGTTCAGGTAGTTTATTCTGGCAACACTTACATGATGGGTAGTGAGAACAGATTAGTGTCATAAGCCAGATGTAATCAGGGATCACACAACTAACTTACTGATAAGGTCTCCAGCAGGAAACCTTTCCTGAAATTTGGGGGATTCATTCCCCTTTCTTACACCTATTCAGTCTAGATCAGTTAACTAATGTTTTATTCATACAGAGAGTTTAAGCTTCTAATAAGAGTAAGTTTTCTCTTAAGGTTTATGAAAGTTGAAAAAGCAGCCTTTTATCTAGCATAACCAGGGGTTTTAGGTTCCATTGTCATAGAGACATGGTAACATCCAGTCCTGTTTTTTTCATACTGCTAAGTGACACACAGTTTCAATTTTCTAAAATTTTTGGGGCCTTGTGACGATCATTAATCTCATAGCCACAATATGTTTGTAAATTTGGAGATCATTTGAAGTTTTAAGTCTGATATGAGAATATTAAAGATGGTAGCCTTTTATTCAGAATACTATTTGGAAAACAAGTTTAGATAAAATCATATGGAGTCACATCTCTCTCCCACAAAGAAGTGCAAGGTTATGCTGTACAATTATTTCACAATGCCATATACTCAGTAATGTTGCTGGAGAGACCTGTGCATTCCACATTGGTAAGTAGGTGGGTTAAGACCATAAATCTAATCATCGGATTGCTTATGTCAGCCTATAGTTTGCCTATCTAGTTGATTGTTCCCATAGTGATGCTTGTGTTCTCAATCTAATTGTCTATGTATTTAACTAGTGACTTTTCTCTTTGTAACCTATCCAACTTATCTATTGCTATGTAACAAACCATTCCCAAACTGAATGGCTTGAAATAATAATCATTTAATTATCCATGATTGTGTGATTCCACACTTTGAGTTGGGCTCAGCAAGAGCTGGGATGTTTTCTGCCAGACTGAGGTCATTTCTGTGACCATAATCATCTGGTAGGTGGACTGGTATTGACTGTAAGAGGGTTGGTCTAGAGGTCTCAACATGGATGGGTCATCTCTACTTCATATGACCTCTCCTCCACTGGCACACAGAATGTGGCAGTGTCAAGGCTATATGCTAAGCAGATGAGAGCAAGAGTTGTAAAGCCTCTTGAGGCCTTGGCTCTGAATCCCCATAGCACAATTCCCACATGTTAAATTTATCAGAGCAAGTCACAAAGCCAGCCCAGATTTCACAAGGTGGAGAAACAAATTCTACCTCTTCATGAGAGGAATAACAAATTCATATGATAAAGGGACATGCATATACATATGGAGGAATCTGTGCCCATTTTTTGACAACTTGGCACATTATCAATAACTTTCTTTAAGTGATCATTATTTTCAAGGCTAATATGGATAACAGATTATGAATGTATTTGCTATTTTGTCTCTAATAACATTTTTGCTCTGCATCTCTAATAAATGATATTCATGTTTTCCATATTTAGCAACCACTGTGTAATCATCTTGCATGAGGCACTATGAAGCTTATGGAAAATGAATAACAAAGCAACTCAGGCTTAAGGGAGAAGAAAGAAAGTATAATATATAAGGTAGAAAGGACAAATTAGAAAGAAGGAAGATCAAAATATAATAAAGCATACATATAAATTGCTATTCAAATAATCCAGAAATTACTGCAGACTGTGAGATGAGATTGCATAGCAAAATTGCACAGGAGAAGTGGCAGAAAGAGATGTGGTGATTACCACGAGCAATTTGGGGCAATTTCAAGATATTTTAAGGAGTTGATGACATTGACTCCCTATTAGATCTAATTTTCTTCAAAACCTACTCTTTTCCTTTTTCGTAATGTAAATGTTGCTCTAGGCCTGCTTCTTAACTAATTAGTAATGGTTAGTGACTTTTTAGTTTGGAGAAGTAGATTCTACATCTCGAGGAGAGGAATAAATAAATAACAAAATCATATTGCAAGGGGCATACAGGCATATATGGCAGGAACTTTTGCCCACTTTTATAACCTACCACATAAATCATAGTTTTTAAAGTAAATCATTATTTTTCAAATCTAATACAAATAATAGATCTGGAATTTATTTGCTATCTTCTCTTTAATACTATTTTTGGTTATGATGACATAAATATTTTAGTTTATAATGACAAAGTTGAAGGCAATTAAAAAGGAAAGATGTTTCCATTTAACTGGGACAATGAAAAGAATAAAGAAAAATACATATCTGTAGGCATGCATACTTTATATATATGTTTACACACATATTTGTATATATACATACATGAATGTGTTAGCTTGGCTGTGCTATGGTTTAGATATGGTTTGTGTGTTCTCCAAGTGTTCATGAATTGAAATTTAATCTCCATTTAAAAAATAAATAAATTTTTTTAAAAAATTTAATTATTAAAAAATTTAATTTTTGAAATTTTTTTAAAAAAATTAAAAATATTTTTTAGTTGTCAACATACCTTTATTTTATTTATTTATATGCAGTGTGCTGAGAATCGAACCCAGTGCCCCACACATGCTAGGCAAGCGCTCTACCACCAAGCCACAACCCCAGCCCTTAATCTCCATTTTGAGGTATTCAGAGGGTGGAAACTTAATTTGACTCTGGTGTTTAGAGGTAGGGCATTTGGAAGGAGAGTAAGAATACATAAGTTCATTAGGGTAGAGTCCTTATAATTGAATCCCAGTGACTTTGCAGGAAGAGAGAGAGAGACCAGAAGACACACAGATACACGTGTGCTCTGTCTCTTGCCATGTGATGCCCTGCACTGCCTTAGAACTCTGTCAGCTAGAAGGCTATCACCAGATGAAGCCCCTTAACTGTGGGCCTTTAGAACCATCAGCCAAAATGAACCTTTTTTCTTTATAACTCACTCAGTCTGTGATGTTGTGTTTTTGGTGTTATTGCCAATGAAATACAGACTGAAACAGACTGCCATAATACAAACCATAGACTGGGTAGCTTAAACTAAAGAAATTTGTTTGCCCACAATTCTGGAAGTATAGGCAAGTTATTGTGAGGACTTTCTTCCAGGTTGCAGAACATTGACTTTTCACTGTGTCCCTATGTGGAAGAGAGATAATCTTCTCCCTATAAGCCCACAGTTTTATTAAGTTAGGGCCTCACTCGTTATTTAACCTTAAGTATTTCCTGCGTACTTTATTTCTAGATACAGTCACATTGAGTTAGAACTTCAACCTAGGAATTTGGGAAGAACAAAATTCAGTTTGTATTTGTATGCATGTATGTGTTTGTATGTAGAGAAAAAGATAGAAATGGAGAGAGAAAGGAAAACAGTGAGATATTAACTGATATGAGATTTATTCACTTTTATCTAACTATCTGTATTTGTAAATTTTGAATGAAAGCATAAAAAGTGGAAATTCATGGAGGGTGTCCTTGCTAGGTTTGTCTTACCAAGAAAGCTCTGAACTTAGAATTGCATTTGGACCAAGAGCTGAAACCAAGGATCTCATGGTTTTCAGTTTGTCCATAGTGGTGGAGCCACAAATAAGAAAGAGAGAACAAGTACCCTAAGTGCTCTCTACAAAGACTTCCATTTTCAGTTACTGCTCAGGTCATATGCTGATGTGATTGCTGGCAAGACAGAGATGAAGGCATCACAGAATTAGTGTGAAAGCTAAGATCAAGCTGTTTAATGCATGTTTGATGCTTCCGTGCTCAGACTAGGAAGCATCTATAAAGAGGTTGACTTTTTTTTTTTTTGGTACTTGAGATTGAACTCAGGGGCACTTGACCACTGAGCCACATCCTCAGCCCTATTTTGTGTTTTATGTAGAGACAGGGTCTCATTGAGTTGCTTAGCACCTCGCCGTTGCTGAGGCTGGCTTTGAACTCAGGATTCTCTTGTCTCAGCCTCCCTAAGTGCTGAGATTACAGGCTTGCGCTACCGCGCCTGGCTGAGGTTGACTTTTAACGGGGTACTTCTAACAGGTGTTAGAATCTTCTATTAAAATCAAGTATTTTCTATTTTATCACAACCTTTATTGGTATCAGTGCACATTATATATTGACTGCTCTATGATTATAGTGGAAGAAGGCCTTAATCTTATCAGGAAATAATTTATGTCATAGATAGGACTTATTTATCTACAAAAGGTTTTCTCTCACTGTCACCAGTTGATCTATCCATGTTTAGAAGTTTTTTTTGTAACCTTCCCTCACAGTGAGTGGCACTTCCTGACTTGAGCCTTGTCCCTACATGTTAGGGTTCATTTTACAAATGTCCTTAAAACTCCTTATCCACTGAGGAGAAAGTTGTCTAAATTATGAGAACAGGTGCCAGCCAATTTCTCTCTCCAAGCTTTCATTTCCTTACCTTGAAATAGAACTAAAATGTCTTTGTTCCTTCATAATTGTTGTGAGAAGCAAATGAGACACCATAGATTCTGACTGGCCATCCAACCTTTATCAGAGCAGCATTGGTGAAAGTATTCACCGCCTCACCTGACAGCCCATTCCCTTGAGATCAGTTTTAGTAAACTGAGGATCTTTGTGAGTCAAAGTGTGCATCCTCATAACACTGTGTATAATCTGTTAACTCTGCCCCACTGGCTCTGCAAAATTAAACTTCCACTGTGTGAACCTCATCCTTCTTCTACTCTTATACCACAACCCTTCAAATATTTGAAGATGACATGCGAACCTCATTCATCTTCCTTTTCAAGCTGAAATTATCTAAATCTTTCAACCATTTCCATTTGACATGATTTCTGGTAACATTCTGGTTATCTTCCCCTGGAGAACCAGAGTTTTCTCTCAGTGTTTTCAGAATCGAACCAAACATTCCAAATGTTTTCTACTCCAGGGAGAAAAAAACAGAACTAGTGTTTTTTTCCTGCCGTGCTTTGATTAGTGCAGCCTGAGTTTGCGTTTGCTTTTGAAACAGCTGCCGCGCACTTTGGCATAGGGAGCGCTTCCCACCAGCTTGTCCCAAATGGTGGTTCTCAGATGAGTTGCTGTTAAGGCAGGCCTATACTCTTTTCCTCCAACTGATTTTATTATGCTAAGTGTAACACTGTATTTTAGTTATATGCCCACACTATAAATCTGTATAAATTAATCTATTCTCATTCCATCTGTACAAACTTATTATATGTATATATTTTATAGTCTCATTTCATAATTATTACTATTAAAATTTTCTTGTTTCTAGAGGTAAATTCTCCTAACCCATTTATGTTCATTTCCATCTCAATTAGATATTGTCCTTTCTAGTATCATTTGTGATGTTTTCTACCATGCCAGTTAACTACATTTCCTTGTATAATAGTTCAAAGCTCCATGTACAGTAATTTGTCAGCATACATGCTAATATTTTTCTTCATTGAGATGATTGTATCTGCATTGTTGGAATTCCATGTTTTACAGAAACCTATACTTCACTCTTTACAGAGTCTCTGATCGCAAAATGGTACCCAACAAATGTGCATTGTTTTTAACCACAACTCTGAAATTCAATATCCACAGTTACAGCCAGTGCTTTTTTTCTAAGTTGTTGAGCATCTTAAGTTGAAAGTGGTCAGCTTTTATACAAATTCTGACCCTCCAAACTACATCAGTTTGTGTTTTGAACTAAATTTGAATAATAGCTCTGCTGACTCTGAAAGATGGAAATAGCAGCAAGGTAGATAATTATGACCAATTACAGTCTCTCATGTATTGCTTTCATAGTGGAGTAAGCTCACAGGACAGGAACATATGTCCTATGAGGACACTTGAGGCTTGAAGAACATGAGCTTTCTTTGTAATCTGATGTGTTTTTTATTTGGTTGGAAACCTCTGGTATTCTGCTCCCACCATAATTCCCATTGGTTCTTTTCTTGCTTCACCCTACCAGAAAAGGTAGTCTGTCTTTGAACGTTATTGAATATTTACATGGCTTGGTTTTCATCATTTTTAGTCATCACAGCTCTAAAATGACAAAAATAATGTCCAGTTTACAAATAAAGGAACTAAGCCTTTGAGAGATTAAATTATTTGATCAAAGGGAACCAGCTTATACATAGTAAAGTGAAATTCAAGCCCCAGAATAATCTGACTTCAGAGCCCATGCTCTTATTGACCTCAGCTTCATTACACATAACTTTTTCCATTTCTGAATCTATACTTCCTCCACAGGAATGTCTTCTGGCACTTAGTGCTCTTTCTTTTCTTTTCTTTTTTTTTTTTAGTTGTAGATGATGCAATATCTTTATTTTATTTATTTATTTTTTATGTGGTGCTGAGGATCGAACCCAGTGACTCACACATGCGAGGCAAGCGCTCTACCACTGAGCCATAGCCACAGCCCTAGTGCTCTTTCTTAAACTATCCTTTATTACATGGTCCCCACTACCTCAGGAGGACTTCACTGTATCCCTTGCTTTCATACCAGAGACCTGTCAATCTCTGTCTGGGCATACTCCCCAACTCCATGATGTGAAGCCTTTAGTTGCTGAAGGAATCACTGTGATGATGTTGGGGGAGACGGGATTGTCACTACCACCACTCTTTTTATTTGGTTTATTAGGCAGTGACCATTGTCACTACCTAACTGAGTGGACTGATATGCCAAAAAACCAAGTGCCTTAGAATCAACATTAATGTGGAGATTGATTGTTACAAAGAAGCCATTCTTTAGGGAAATATTACATATTTTTCTCATTTAAAGCATGATTCACATGTTCTTAGGTGGCATGTCAATCCATCAGCAAACCTTGTCAATTCTGCCATGAAATAACACCCAGAATTCAACCACTTTTTACTATTTCACAGCTACCGTCCTGGCCAAGCTGCTGTGAAATAGTAAAAAGCGGTTGAATTCTGGCCTCCCTCCTTCCACTGCTCCTCTCATAAACTTCTAGAACTAGAAGATTCCCCTGAAATGTACACCAGATTGTGTGACTCTCTGCTCTGAAGCCTCCAATCATGCCCCAAACCATTCAGAGTAACAGCCTGTAGGCCTGCTAAGCGACCTCTTCAAACTTGTTTCCCACAACCTCTCCCTGCTCTTTGGCAACAATCCATGTCCTTGCTTTTCCTCATGTGCCCCATACATTCCCATCTCAAGACCTGTGCTTGATTTCCCCTCTGCTTGGAAAGCTCTTAGCTGCAGGAACATTGCAGCTCCTTCCCCTAATCCTTCACATTCCTCAATCTCTATGACAGTGTGAATTTGTCAGAGAGAACTTTCAGATGCTTTAGGAGGAATCCACACTATTTTCTCCTTACCTTGCCTTTACTCCATACTGATCACATACACAACTGACATGTGTACTTTGTTTCTCCCATTGGCTTTCTATTTTCACTGGTGCACCCTCAGCCCTCCACATAATACTTAGTGTGTGTTAGGTGTGATATAAATTTTAATGAATTGATATAGAATTTGCAGTTTTAAAAAATGATGGAAAGCATTTATTTATCTGTTACATGACTTCATAGTTAAGAAGATTATAGCCTGGTGTTGAGTTGGGGTGAAGATAGTAATTCATACATTTCCAAGGGTAAGTGCTGTGATATAGGCATTAGGGTACATCATCCTCTTAAACGAAAGGCATAAAAGTTAAATTTTAAGAGAATTTTAGTCAGATTTGCAATTAAAGTACCACTGTAACATCAGTGTGGAGGAAGGATTTTGATGAGCAGTGATTGACAGCAGAAAAACCAATAAGAATGCAAGGTTCATGAGAGCTAGGCACATAGAACAAGTCTTGGGTTTTTGATCTGAAAGACTGAAGTAAAGAAGACAGGGATACTTGGAAGAAGATTTGATATGTTGAGACGATGTGGAAGAATCATATAAATTTCAAACTAAGAATGAAATTCTGGGCTATTATTGTTTGATGAAAATCACTATGCTGTTGCTACATCAAATAGCATTTCTTTATCCCATTATCTGTAATTTCTGTGAAGACAAGAAATGAACTTACTTAGACTATAAAGAGATTTATTGTAATGGAGAGCCCTGCCTCATGCAAAGCAAGTCCCTGAGATACAATGCCCAGCTTCCAAATGTGCATGACAAACATGACAAGGAAAAGGAAAAAAAAAAAGAGAATTCTGTCTATAAGTGGGCAAGAATGTTTTGCTTGCTAGAGTGTAAGCAAAGACCAGAAGCTTGGCTGAGCTCTTTATTGGTAGTTCAACAACTCTCTGCACAAAAGCAGCAGTCAGAAAAATTAAGGGATGACAGATTTTCATTACAGTTAGAGACTTCTTTATTTTTTCCATCCTTTAAAGAATAGGAGTTTTTTTTGTTGTTGTTTCTGTTTTTGTTTTTTTGTTTTGGTACCAGGAACTGAACTCAGGGGCACTCAACCACTGAGCCACATCCCCAGCCCTATTTTGTGTTTTATGTAAAGACAGGATCTCACTGAGTTGCTTAGCGCCTTGCCATTGCTGAGGCTGGCTTTGAACTTGCGATTCTGTCTCTGCCTCCCAAAGTGCTGGAATTACAGGCGTGTGCCACCGTGCCCAGCTAAGAATAGTAAGTTTTAAAATCAAAATGACTTGTGCCTATTTTTAAAAAGAAGGAAAATAGAAGGGCTTGTATTAAAAAGCTCAAGGATACCACTCCTTTCCTTGGCCCCATCTCCCCTCACCAACTTAACCCCAGTTCTTATTCATCTGTGGCAACAATTCTTAACAGATCCTTTTTTATTTTAATTTTAATTCTGATGTTTACCTTCATATCTACTTTAGCTATAGATAATATCTATGGACTTCCTATAATCACAGATAAAAATTTAGCTTCCTTAAACACTCCATCTCCTCTCCTCTCAATATTATGGTTGCCTGTATAACTGGTGTTACAAAATTTTATATTTAAGTTTCTATATCTTGTTCCCACAAATCCAGGCACTTATTTTTATACTTATTTATTTTCTTATCATCAAAATGCAAAATGTAAAAACTGTTTATTTTCAAATGATTACATTCATGTTTTTAAAATGTTCTGGCCTTTTCTGCTAAGATTTCTAATATAGCAGCTCCTGATCTGACTAGATACCATTTTCTGCTAAGCTAGAAAGAGAAAGGTTTAGCATTTCTTTGAATGCTGAAGTCTGTTGGTCCCCTTTAATGATACTACTTTCTGTAGAGTAGATTTGCCCTTCTAATGTGCTGTTGGTAATGCTGCTGGAAATTCATGGCT
>CM053409.1:81331219-81349315 GCA_028644305.1 Xerus rutilus | reverse complement strand
GTGCTACAAGAATCAGCCATAAATGTATAATGCACTTAGCATCATGTGTGGCTCATGGTAAGCCTCATTTAACAGTAGGCATTGGTACTACGTGTGTCAGGCATTTTACACAAACATTTTACCATTTTACCTTCACGGCAACTCTTACATCAGTATCCACATTTCAAAGATGAGAAACTAAGACTCAAACAAGTTAATTAACCCACATAAAGACTGCTAACCCAAAGTAGCAATACTGGTATCAAACAGAAGTCTGTCTAAATACAAAGGTTTTTTGTTTTTGTTTTTGGTTATTCTTTTGCTATGTCACAGTGAGGCAAAGTTTTACACTTTAGTTACTTTATATAAAGTAAAGCCATGCTCAGTATTGCGTGCCTGTAATCCCAGCTACTTGGGAGGCTGATGCAGGAGGACCACAAATTAGAGGCAGTCCTGGACAATTAGCAAGACCCTGTCTGAAAACAGAAATTGAAAAAGGACTTGGGGTATAACTCAGTGGTAGAGCACTTGCCTAGCATGCATGAGGTACTGGGTTCAATCCCCAGTACTGCAATAATAATAATAGTAATAATTAAGTAGATAACAATCTGAATTAAATAACACTGATTTTCAAAATAGGAAAAATGTGCCTTAAATTAATTCTAAAAGTAAAATTAGGAAAGAGCCTGCTATGCATAATACCTAGTGAAGAATCAAGCTAAATGAAAGAAACCTAGAGGCAAAAAATACATGTTAATTATTTCATTTATATTCTTTTATATTTATATTCTTAATTTATATTTATATTCTTATATTCATTTATATGTATATTCTTAATTTAGCTTGACCATGTCATGTTATTCCTTCTGTTTTATATGGCAAGCAAAAACTAATTGTAAAAGAAAAAAATAATTTTGAAGTTGAGTTATAAATCTCTGTAGTGCATTTAAAAACAACAATTTAAATATAATGTCAAAATCTTTTTATGTGTGATTACACATGAAATATCTGGAAAAAAACGTTCAACAATAAATTCAAAGATTGAAAAGTATCAGATCTTTATTATTTATAAGTAAAATTATATGTCTTTTTCATGTATTCCTATGTTTTTATTTACATATTCTCATATATATGTAAATTAGGGCCTACGATAAGGAAAAAGATGGATAGACCTATGAAATGTGGGATTATATATCCTAAATCAACTGAATAGATTTAATATGATAATCTGTGACATCTGTCTCCCGGTTTGAAATAGTTTATTTCACATAAACATCCAAACAACAAGCACAGTGATTACATCTTTAACAATCTCATCCAAAAATGAGACCAGTGACCTGGACTTAGTCAAATTTATATGATCCACAAGTCAAAATCATTGTCATATTTCTTTAAGAAAAAAAGGAAGTAAAATTCCATTTATATAATAAACTAAGAAAGGATAGATTTAGTATGCTCTTGAGCAATAATCACTATTATAATTTTAACTTGTAAGAATGAGCCCCGTGTATGGGTGGTGTGGCACTACCAGGGTGGGTGGTGAGAACAGAGAAAGAAATAATTCCCGCAAAGATAAGTGGGCATGTTTATGCTGTTATCATCTTGCCTCCAGGGCTATGGGATTGTTAGGAGAAAGGCAATAAATAAATGAATGAATGCCTCATTCCCATAAATACATGGTAATTGTTCCAAGATTGCCCTTAAGTAGCTAAGAGATAGCTAGCAATTAATGCTCCCTGAAGATCACCCCACTGCATAAAAGATAATACTGATGAAGATGAAGACGTAGAGTAGGTTTACAAGCGCATATTTGTAGAGTATCCTGGGGCCTGAGAAACAAATGCATAGACTCTCAGTTAAAATGAATGCAAAATTATAGATAAAAATCTTCATAGAATCCTTTATAAATCTGTAATATGTATACGTTTAATCTTGTAATGTTTTTTCTGAGAGGTATCTATTATAAAGTTTTTGGGAACACTTTTCTTTCCTTTCATATTTGTGCATAGAACTGCCTTTATTTTAATTGTAAAGGTTAAATGATTAAAAACTGTATTATTAAAAAAGTGTTTCAGATAATAGTTGAACCTATTTATATGATACACATCACAATTTCATTAACGTTAAGATATACCTGATATAAAAAGAGATTAATTGGCCTATGACCATATGCACATACTTTTTCTCCAAGAAGCAGATAGAAGTCATCAGTTAGATGACAGAATTTTAGCCATTAGTAGCATGGATAGTAGTGATTTGTAACAGATAAATTATACACCAGTGTCATTAACTATATAACCTAAAAAGAAAGAGCTACTTCTATACAAAGATAAGAACTGCAGCACAATAATGAAGAAATACAGTACAATAACTATATTTTGGGAGATTGGGCTGACTGTTTAAACTCATGTTGGTGGAAAGAACCAAAAAGAGAAATAATGAGTAGTAGCAACTATGTTTAGGTATACCAACTATATCTTAACTAAATCATAACTCCAGTAAGGAGTAATAAAAGCCAATCAGGATACCATACAAATTCCCAAACATAACTTCATTTTATCATATGACCTTCATGGTATTAAAGGTACAACAAAAAGTTCTGAACCTGCTCAAATTCTCTTTAAATACTCAAGAATACTGTGACTTACTTCCAGGGAGTTTGGGGGTCCACATGGAGCATAAATAGGAAAGTAAATGAAATAAAGTTAAATACATTGTAGTAAATACGTAAGAACTGCTTCTCACATTCCAGAATTGTAGTCTGCTTATGAAATAATAAACCACTATGAAGATTTCCACTGTTACACTTGCCACTGATATATCTGCTTCTCTGTCTGGTTATATTCAGACAAGTCATATGACCTCTTTAGGCCTCAATTTATTTCTCTGTACAAAAGACTTAAAAGTGCAGATTAGACTAGAATCTGATAAAGGTCATATCTAGCTCTAATATTTTGTGATTCCTTTCCTTTGACAAAAGAAGAGAGTCATGAAATGTTGGCGAGGAAAATTTATACCAATGACAACTTATTACCCCATCTTCATAACTTTATAACTTCAGATTCAAATTGATGATTCAAGAAGATAGAAAAGTTAAGGAAGAAACAAAAAGTACCTATGTTAAAGTTTTTGAGTTATTATCTGTAAGGTAGAGAGTTTAAGGGTAAAAAATTCCCATAAGGAAAATCAGAGTTTGGAATCTGTATTAGCTCTCCATTTGTAATGGTGTAGACCTGGAATGTCTCCTAAATCCTCATATATTGAAGTCCTGGTCCACAGTGCAACAACGTCCAGAGGTGGGGTTTTGGGGAAGTGACTGGATTCTTAGGGCTGTAAACTTATCAGTAGATTAATCCATTTTGTGGTTTAATATATTGAATGGACTACTGGAAATAAGTAGAAACTGTAGGCAGGTGGGGCATGGTTGAAGGAGTTGGGTCACTGGGGGACTGTATCTTGTGTCCCTGGCCTCTTCTTCAAGCCTGTGCTTTCCCTATCTTTCCTCACTGCCCTGAGCCGAGCAGCTTTCCTCTGTCACATCGTTCTGCTGTAATGATCTTCCTCACTTCAGTCTCAAAGCAATGGAGTCAGCCAACCATGGACTAAAAATCTCGAAACCATGAGCCAAATTAAACATTCCTCCTAAGTTGATTATGTTAAGTATTTTGGTGCAAACAATGAAAAGCTGACCAATACAGAAATGATCATTATAACAAAATACCTGAGGTTATTAACTTATAAAAGAAAAGGTTTGTGTTGGCTCACAGTTTTGGAGTTTCTAGTTCATGACTGGTTACTTTCTTTGTTCTGTTTTGGATCCATCCACAGGTGGGAGCCTGTGGCAGAGCAGAACACTCACCTCATGGCCAGGAAGTAGAAGAGAAAGGGATCAGGGACCTACAGTCCCCTCAGAGGGCACACACTAATGGCCTAAGGACCTGCCACTAGGTTCCACTACCTCCTAATAATTCCACCCCAGGAACCAAGTCATGGGCTCTGGGGGATTAATCAACATCCAAATTGTAGCAGATATGTAAATCACAAGGGTTAAAACGTTCTGTAAATCTGTTTCTAGTAACAGATATTAGGTGTTTGTTTGCTTGTTTGTTTGTTTTTCCTGTGATTTGGATGCTCTGCTAGCTAAAATAAGTTAATTTTTTTTTTATTTTGGTTATGGTTTTTCAAGAAACATTTGCTTAGAACCACCAGGCATCAGGTACTGTTGCTGATTAAAATTAAATCTAGAGATACTGAAAGTAAGAGATCGGTGCTCTTGAGAAGCTCTTTGTTGGTGAGTCTATTGAGAGCAACAAATATGTAGGCCAGTATTTCCCAATGCAGAGTAGCATATGCTATTTGGGATGAAATTATTCATTCATTAATTCATCAAATATTTATTGAACTCCCATTCTTCTAGTCATTGTTAATACAGTAATGAAAAAGAGATATTCACTAGAGGAGATAAAAT
This sequence comes from Xerus rutilus, assembly GCA_028644305.1. Taxonomy (NCBI): domain Eukaryota; kingdom Metazoa; phylum Chordata; class Mammalia; order Rodentia; family Sciuridae; genus Xerus; species Xerus rutilus. Next base: position 81,344,868 of record CM053409.1, on the reverse strand, counting down.
GAATTCTAAATACATAAATATAATTTTAGGTAAAAAGCAAAAACTGAATGCAGTGAAGGAACCAGACTTAGGTGTGGTAGGAGAGTATTCCAGGCAGAGGAAACAACTAGTTCTAAGCCTTTGTGATAAGAATTTGACAGTTTAGGGGAACATTACGAAGGCTGGAGAAAAATAATGACAGTGTAGGTTACATAATGGAATAAAAACTAACAGCAGAGAAAATTGTAAGGAGGTTAGTACAATAATCCAGTTGAAGAGTAATTGAGAAAGTAGATTAAATAAATCAATATAAAAATAAAGCAGTAGCTCTGAGATCTATTTCTAACGTTAAGAGACTTTAGTGACTGCTTGATTGCATAGGAGGAATGAGAGAGAAGGGATAGTTTTGAATGACTCCCCAAGTTTATGGTTTACATAAGGAAGAAAGTAGTTTGGAAATTCTGGAGAAAGAACAGATTTAGAGAGAAAATGATGTTTTCTGATTTGGATGTGTTAAGTTTGAAGTGTCTGAGACATTTAGTTAGACTTCCAGGAGGCCCCTTAGGCCTGGCTGGGAGTCTAGGCGGCAGGTGCAAGTGAAAGAATACTCAACAGACAGGAGATTGTCGGTGGTTGAAGCCAGAGGAAGGATGCAATTACCCAGAAGGTGGAGGAGTGCCAGTATTAAGAGGCATGCTGAAGAAGAGACTCACTCTTGAAATGAAAGACAGAGGAACGACCTGAAAGAGGAAGGACAGGTTTCCAGGGATGAGAGAAAGGTCAATAAAATAAAGTAAACTGGGAAGCTAAGTATAATAAGGATTGAAAAGCATCCTCTGGGTAGAGTAATCAGGAGGGTACAGTCCATCAAGCTGATTGAGAAGGCAGAGGATGCACTGCAGTGTGACATAGAGCAAGACACATGAACACTGTGATGGGACTGGTAGCTTTAAAATGCAAATCAGATGCTGTTGACTGTTTAAATTCCACATATTGAACATTCTTTTAAGTTATGTATTTATTCAAGTGGTACTTATTAAGTGCTGAGCTTCCATGTGCCCAACACTTCTCCAGGCTTTATGTATTCATCAGTGAATAGGAAACCCTGAGTCTGGTTTCTAGGTCTGCCTTCTCTGATTTCATTCATCTTGAATCCCAGATTGGATTTATTCTGAATATAAAGGGATCACTAAATTTGTTCTTATTTCTCCCATGTTTCCTTTCCTTTTCTAAATCCCTGAGGAGATGAGATTAAAAAAAAAAATACCTTAACCAGGTACAGGGTCAGATAACTGTGATACGAAGACCATGGTCTCTGGAAGGCTCAGCTTCCTAGCTTCCTCTGGAGTTACCAGCTGCCCTTTTTTTTTTTTTCTTTTTCTTTTTGTGATTTAAGAAGTAAGATCACTTCCTGAGAGGGTGCATAGAGGGCTGAGGTATTAGTAAAAGTTTGAAATTATTCATGAGATGTATATGAAAGAAAACTGACCAGGAAAGATTATGAGTATCTGTTTTAGTTATTTGTTGCTTTGACCAAAAGAACTGACAAGAACATCATAGAGTAGGAGAAGTTTATTTTGGTTAAGAATTTTAGAGGTCTCATTTTAGAGGTTCATAGATGGCCAACTCCAATGCTCTGAGCCTGAGTTGAGGTAGAACACTGTGGCATGAGGGTGTGGCAGAGGAAAGCAACTGAGAACATGGCAACAGGAAGCAGAGAGAACTCTGCTTATCAGGGACAAAATATATACCCCAATGGCATGCCCCCAGTGACCTACTTCCTCCCGTCATACTCCACCTGCCTAGAATTAAGTCTCAGTCAATTTACGTCAATGGATTAATCCACTGACTAGATTACACCTTTCATAATCTAATCATTTCACCTCTGAAATATTTTTGCATTGTCTCACACATGAGATTTTGGGCAACACCCGAAATCTGAACCCTAATTACATCTCTGAGGACTCAGGGACCTGGAGATCTTGACAAAATCTGCTGCCCTCTTGTCAATGAGGGAACGAGGGATGGAGCAAAAGGGGGAAAAGGTGAAACCCATCAGAGGAGAGGCAGCAAAAAAAAATGGTGTTTTTCTGTACGTTCTCTCTTCTACTATCCTTAGGTATCTACCCCTTGCTGTTGCTGAAAATAGTGATGAATTATTCTTGTGTAATTTCTGGAGTCTCAGGAGATTCATAGAACATTAACTGCAAAGTATTTGCTCTTTAGAATTATAATGTATACATATTGATAAACAGAAAATGAACCAAATGTGACTGTAACATATAATAAAAAGATAACATAACCTGGTGGCCCTGGTGTCACACTTTGTTCAAGCAGCACTGGGGCTAATTGGGATCACCAGCATGTTTTCTTTCTGTCAGAGTATATTTCCCTCCTTATAAAAGAGAATAAACCTTTTCTGTATTCAGGAGAAATTTATTCTTAGATCTTCAGTGTTGAAGCACTTGAGATTTCTCAAGGTCATTCACTCTAATCACCTCCCTAGATATACCTCTATAACCTGCTCCCTCCTGTGATTCTCCTCCTGTCCCTAAACTATCCTGCTAATTATTGGGTAGATGGTAATAAGCAGTAACAGTTTAAAAAGTCTAGTAACAAGTTATTTAGTGTGAAGGTAACACTGTACACTCTAAGAACTAAGAGAGAAAAGGGAATATAAATGCAATTTTATACACACATATTTTCTTTTAATACCCCCAAATAAAACTGAATGAAGCCATGTAGAGGGTGAAATCTTATTCATTTTCAAAAAGAAAAAAAATCCTTTCACACCACTCATAAGATTTGTTTTGAGTAATGAGTGTGATAAATCTGAATTTGGGAAGGACTGTACATAAACTTGATCAACCCATATTGCAGGCATGAATTTGCATCTATGAATTCAGGAGAATAAAAACCCACCTGCCAGGCTGCAGGATTAGATAATCAGTCATTACTGAGGAACCTTCACCAGGTTTATAACAGTCTTATGTAGGACTAGATAAAAACCAGAAGTCTTAATCACTGAAAATTATTATAAGGTGCTCTGTATATTATTTCTAGTAAAATTATCCATGAAATTAATAAATGGAAATCTAACAAGACCCTCATTTAATCCCATAATTTTTTGGTCCTGGGAATTGAACTCAGAGCCTTCCATGGCGCCATGGTAAACATGTGCTCTACAAGTAAGCTACATCCCCAGCCCCACTTTAATAAACATGGACATTTCGATACTTGTTTTTGCTGTTCCTGCTGTTGTTGCTTTTGTTGTTGTTGGATTATTTTTGTGCCCTTCTTAATTGTCATTTTGATATAATGTTGAGATAACATAGTTCCTACACAGTTTTCAATGTTTCCCTGATTTGAATTTATATAACCATGAGGCTATTATTAGAACTAAAAAAGTATAGTAGTGTTTATTAAACTATAGAATTCCATAAAATTTTTTCATCTTTTTCATTTATGTCCTTTTTTTTCTGTGCCATCATCCAATCCAGGATCTCACATTGCATTTAGTTATCATATCTCAGCATCTTCCAATCTGTGACAGTTCTTCACTCTTTTATGACCTTGGCACTTTTTAAGAATACTAATCCGATTTTTGTCAAATGCCCTTCAATTAAGTGTGTCTATTGTTATGCATGATTAGATTGTGTTGATGCATTGTTTGGCAGGAACATCAGAAAGATGTACCCTTCTCACAGCTTTAGATGAGGGAGTAGCTTGTATCCTCACACCATATTCTTGAGGATGGTAACAGATTTCTTGATTAAGAGGGCATCTCCTAGATCATTCCATTGTAAAGTTATTTTCCCCTTTTGTTAATAACATGCTTTTGAAGGAGAGTGAATTTAAACTATGAAAATATCCTGTTCTCACACTTTTGTTTACTAATTTTGTCATCTGTTTTAAGTAGATCTTGTTTACACAATTCTTTCTGTTGAAATCTAATGTTGATTTTTCTATTTCTGTCTGTATGAATTAATTGAAATTCTTCTATAGGGAAAAACTACATTTCAGAATCTCAGATAAGTCAAATTATACAATATGTATCCTTTGGGGTCTGGCTTTGTATGCTCAGAAGAATGCACTTGAGATTTATCTGTTTTTATTTTTGCTGAGTATTATTCCTTTGTACACTTGTATCATCGTCTGTTTTTGCATTCAATGCTGGAAGGACATCTGGGATGTTTCCAATTTGGTACTTATTAATAAAATTGCTATGAACATTCATGTATAGGTTTTATGTAAACATGTATTTACTTAGATCTTGGGTAAATACTTGAAAGTGTAATGACTAGGTCAGATGGTAAATGTCATATTTTACCTTATAAGAAACTGTCAAACTATTTTCCAAATGAGATGTTACATTTTGTATTTCTACTAGTAATCATGAGAATTTCAGTGTCAGTACATTATTTACAATGCTTGGGACTGTCATTTTAAGAAATTAGCCATTCTGATGCATATACAGTTGTGTCTTGTTTTCATTTTCATTTGAATTTTCCTAATGACTAGTGATTTGGAACATCTCTTCCATATGTTTATTTGCTTCTATGGGGGAGTATGTCTTTGCCCATTTTTTAAAAATTACATTGTTCCTTTTCTTAATATTGTTTTTAAAGTTTTTATTTTATATTTTCTGAATACAGTCCTTAGTAAAATGACCTGTAGATGTTTATCCAGTTTGCAGTTTGTCTCTTCATTCTCTGAACAATGTCTTTTGCTGAAGGTTTTTAAAAATTTTGACAATCTAATTCATGATGTTTTTAATGGACTATGCATTGGTGTGTATATAAAAACTCTACCTAACCCAAGATATTCTCCTCTACTATTTTTTAGAGGTTTTATGGTTTAACACTTGACATATAGGTCTGTGATCCATTTTGAATAAGCTATAAGGTATGAGTCAAGATTCTTTTTTAATTTTGCATATGGATTATTTTCACATTATTTATTGAATCAAAAAAGTTTTTTGAAATACAAAGTGATTTTTTTCCTCCTTTCTCTTAAAATGCTCTGCTTAAAACCTTTCCATGGCTTTCCTTCACCACCAAGACAAAATTCAAGCTTCAAAAAATTTGGAATTCAAGGTTTGGGATGATTGGCCCTTGCTCACAACATATCTTTAGCTTAATCTCCTGCCTTCTCTACCCTTTGGGTTATATTCTATTAACAGTTGATCATTAATGACTCACACACTGCTCTGTTTCTTACTCCAAATATTTTATCATATAGATAATACTTCTTCTTCCTTATCCCTATCATCCAAACTATTTCTATGAGGGAAGACCCATTCTATATGAATCCTCCTTTCTTCATCTTGATCTGGGTTAGATACCCACATTGCATTTGCCACGTAGGATTATAATGACTATGTATATGCATGACCCAAAAGTATGCTGTTTTCTTATCCCTCATCCCCACATCAGGTCTTGGGCAGCTTTTGTTGGACCTCTATCTCACCTACACACTGCTCACCACAGCCATTTTAAAAGCTTCATACAATCTCACTGACCTTCAGGAGAACAAAACTATCTCTGTTATTTCTAGATTTATCAGGGGGTCTTCAGAATCTCATAGTTTTTCTGGGCTTTATGCTGAGTAAAATGAGGATATGGGCCTTCTCTGTCTGCTTGGTGCTTCAGTTTGTCATTTGGATACCAGAGCTACTCTTATGTACTTAGAATAGCCAAAATATCTCTGGAAGAGATGCATGTGGTTTATGGTGACCCTAATAATGAATCCCTAACCTCAATATATTGCTTACCTCCATTTTTCCTCTTAATGTTAATTTTCTATTCCATCTCCTGTTCGCTCAGTCTACCCTCTCTAATCTTTAATATATACTCCCCAATATGTATTTTATCTTTATTTACTTTAATGGGAGGTCCTGTATAATATTAGAATGGAGTTTGAGGAGGCCATGATTAAGTAGAGGCTATATTTATTGTGGTACCTAGTACATGACTAAGCACACATTAAATACTAACTAGATAAAGATGAAGGAAAATATTGAGAAAGGGGAGAAGGGAAAGAAGAGAGGAATGCTGAAAAGAAGAGAAAGAAGCAAGAGAATAAAGAATGAACCTAATTTTTTCAAAGACTTAAAAAAACTAATTCTCAATTTTAATAATCTCCTATGTTAGTCACATTTATACGAAAGTGAAAGCTTTTCTCATAATTGTGCTTCTCTGTACTTTTGCAATTTCTCCTACTTCTGAAGAGTAATCTGATATTAGGTGTGTTTCTCCTCTAAAACTTTATCTATATTACAGTTACTTAGGTATACGTCTTTTTCTATTATAGACCAGAATCAACTTAAAAGTTAGACCACTACTAATTCATCTTCATATTCCCCACATTACCTAGTCCGTATTTTGTATGAACTCAGCCTTAACTTCAGAGTGGATATAGAAGTACAGTATTGTGCTTTTTAGGCCTGAGAAATGGAAGTAGGCACACATTAGTCCACTCATGATTGAGATAAAACAACAGAATGATGTGAATTTATTGACATTTTTATTATGTTACATCAATCATTATGAGTGTATTTGTTCATTTTTCACCTAGCACAAATGTCAACCAAAGACATTAGTATTTTTTTCTCCATTTCATTCAGATGCAATGGCTGTTTCAGGATTCTTAGCTCTGAATATAATGCATTGACCTTTCCCCTGAACATTAATAAGCATGATTCTTCTGAAATAAGTTCAGTTTTCATTTTGGCATGGTCATATATTATATGGGGCATGCTGTTGTATTTGGTATAGCAATCCATAAATACAACAAGCTGAATAGCACCTCTGCGACTTTCTCACTATTTCATATACCTAATGACTAAACTATTCCATTACACTGAAATGGAAGTATACGAAAACACCTTCCATTAGCTACAGTTTCTGGGACTTAATGATTTATTTAATATAGATTTTATCTCATGGCATGAAATTCCAGAATGTTCCCTGAGGAAGACAGGTCTAAATAGGAAGTACAAGGCTGCTGGAGGGACTTAAAGAGTGAGGCTATTAAAGAGAGAAAGAATCAAGGGTGAGACTACTGAGATTTCTTAGCTTGTTCCAAAAAGAGAGAAACTAGTTATTTTCCTTAAAGAGGTTTTATAATTAATATAGTTATTACTTGCATGTCAGCTAAATAAATTCGCTAACCGAAAACTTCCCTCATGTCAACTTGAATGTTTCATACTGTTTTGCATCCTGTTCCTAGGTCATGGAGATGCTTAGTAACAGATTCAAAAAACATTTCATAGCAACTACTTCCAAGAAGAAAATCTGCAAGACTATGTTTATCAAATGGTGGAAGTTTTAGTTATAAATCATGAAAAGCTTAAAGTTACTACTTTTAAAGGATGGAACAAATGAAACAGTTCCTATAACAAAATAAGGCTGCTGGTCTTTTAGTATATTCTCCAGAGTTTTGCTACAAGAAAATTCTTAATTGCTGAGGAGGTCTACCTTAATTAAAGGGACCAACTCTTTTTACTAATCAATAAATAGAAACTTGGCCAGAGAGACAGTAAGAAAGAATGAAAGAAAAAAAAAAGAAGGTTGGTGGAAAAGCTGGTATGAATGGAGCAAAGCTCTTTATTAGCAAATTTGAATTCCTTTAATGGTTTATAAAGAAACTAGTTGTAAATTTCATCAAACAAGAGGTATCTTTTTGCTTATATTAATGGAACAAAACACTCTTTTTTAAAATGACATTTTTTTTACAGAGATATCATAAGAAAAGTCCACTGCAATTTAGACTCTTGATATGTTACTAATGAAAGACAAAATAAAACTTCTTCAAATGCTAACTCATCAGGTAGTATGACGTGGAGGTATCATAGTACATGCTAACTTGTTGTTTCTAAAATTTGTCCATAAAGCATTTCTTCACTGATGCAGAAATAATATTATCTGGTTAGAGATTATATGTATTCTGATTTTTAAAAGATGTAATTTCTTTAGTTTCTTTTTAATGTTTTATACCTTTTTTTCTTTCATGAATCAAGCTTTGTCCTACAAAGCATTGCTTACGATGGGAAGGTTAGATGCAGTTAAATAAACATTAAAGAATCAGTTAATGGCTACTTTGACTCTCTAGTACCTTGAATTAAAGAAATCTTTCCTAGACTAAAGCAATTGCCCTGTGTGCTCATCTTCCTTTTACTGTTGCCCCAAAGCAAGCCTGTATTCATTCTCAGCCATTCATCTTTATAAGAAAACAAAACAAAACAAACCTCATTTTTGGCAAACTTCTTACTACGAAAAACAAAAACAAAATACAAAATTTTCACTTCCATTTACAACGTGATCTGGACCCTGCTCACTTCTTAGCTATTGCCTTCCAACTCTCTCCCTTCCTAATCCACTATGCCCCATCCCAGCTGTGCGGCACCGACACTCCAGTGATTGCCTTCTCAGGGCTCTCGTGTGTACTCACTCACTGCCAGGGCCTTCCCCATCCTCCCAGGCTGGTTTCTGGGAATAGGGCTGAAAACCTCAAGAACCCTTCCCTAACTATAAGAGAGCCCTTCTCCTCACATCCAGACCCACTTTATCATGTATCTTTGTTCTATTTTCTTTCCTTGAATGCATTATTCTATGAAATCGTTCAGGCTTCATCCCTACCTGCTCAGAATATCCTACACCAAGGAAAGTTCCCCACACACTCAACAGAGAATGGCTTTATACGTGAAACATTTTAAGCAATGATGATTAAAATTTCTGGAATTTCCGATTTTACCCATACCTTTATTTTGGTGCATTTCCAAATGCAGATTATTAGATCAAATAAGTTATTCAGTTTGAAATTAAAAAGAAACTGTAGACCAAACTGTAACTATGTATGTTCTATTAAATATTTTCATAGTACCTCAAATTAGATATAATAGGATTCTTTTTAAAATAATTATCTAAATCAGACATATAATTAATCTAAATACCCTGGAACTGGGGTTATGTAGTAAATAATGGAATTATCAAACACATCACATGTTGAAAATTATATAGAGAAATCTTTTCAGTTTAGCTAAATTAGACTATTTTCAAATTAGTTAATAAAAAGAACCTTAAGTAAAGCTTAAAGAATGGCATCTATTGTAAAACAAGGTGAATTTTTTTTAATTAAATGGATTCCCAAAATAACTTGTCATCAACATGATTTTTTTTAGTTAAATAAAATTATTTTCTAAATCTAGTTTATTGTCTGAGAAAAAACACTAATTATTAATATTGTTTATTTTTTAATTATAGCTTTGGAATATTTTTTTTATTTTTCCCTTTTTATTTGTGTACATCATCTGTTTCCTGCCAAAAATAAATATTATGTATTTTGTTTCTAATATATAATGCAAGTTTATATATATTAAATTTAATGCCTTACAAAATTGCCATTTTTATAGGTTACAATTGTTGAATGTAGGAGTTTTCATATGGTTTCATTCCTAAGAAACTCAATTAGTGGATGAGCTGCCCAACTTACAAATATGCATGTATTCATATTTATGTTATAACTGAGCCTATGAAACATTTTGGCAAGTTAAATAGAAAATTAAACATAGAATAAATCCAAGTCATACTAATTTAATGAAAAGCAAAAACAATTTTGTGGGTCACATAATTTGAAAATCTGAGAGAGTTATCTAGTAACAGCTACATCTAGGAACTGAAGTGACAATGAAATTACACACATATACACAAAAATTGACCTCTATGCTTCTTCCCACACTGTTGTTAGTTCCTTTACAGGCAGATCTAGTGACTAAGTTGCCCCTAATTGGGCCACATGCTCATATTTGGTATAATCACTATGTCCAAGTATATAAGATGCTCTGGCCAGGCCAGGTCATAGATCTACCCTACAGAAGGAGAGACAGAGATGAGGGACTTAGAATACATAAGGGGTCTTTCCCATGTATAAAGATAACAAAGCAATTGGAATCTACTATATGGGTTTCAAAAACATCTCTAGAAAAGTTGTTTGGTTTAATAGTTACAATCAAACCTTTTTAAATTTTTTGTGTGTATGTATACACACACACACACATATAGAAAGAGAGCGAGTAAATTATCAGCTTTGCAACATGATTCATGAAATAAGAGAATGAGAAATCAAACATTTTAAGAAAACACATATCAGCCAGTAACAACTTAGTATAACTATAGCTAAGTTAGTTATTAACCAAAATTTATATTTTCTTTCAATAGCTACTTATAAAAGGAGGTAAGACTAAATGGATTTTTAATTTATATTGGAACAAAACAAAAATAAATCATAAACTTGCCATTAGAACTTATTAAACGTAAAATGTTATCATCTCCCTTTGAACCACTCCTGTCCCCTAAGTTAATGCCTATTAATAATCCAGAGATAGGCTTTCTAAATTTTCTATAAATGTATGCAGACATGTCTATTTATACTTCTCTATATTATGTTTAAAGTAGAAATCGAATCATGGTATACAGATTAGTTGCAATGTTTTAAATTTGGCAACTATTTTTTAGGTGTGATTATGAGTAAACAGACAACTAGAATCATGCCGGCTTAAAATAAGATGAAAATGTACTTCTCACATAAAAGTTTAGTTAGGATTTTTATTTTTTCAGGGCTGGGGACCAAACCTAGGGCTTTGCACATGCTAGGCAAGAGCTCTGGATACCTGAGCCACGCTCCTAGCCCCAGAGATATTTGATGATTCCCTGATCATCTGGGAACCTGGCTCCTTCTGACTTTCTAGCTTCCTAACCATGGGACTTCATAGTCCTAGATGTTGCCTTAGTTCTGTTTCTTCACCCCTCTAGCAGGAAGGCTGCTAGTGGGTTACAAATATTTTTATATCGTGTATTGTGTGCATGTATGAATATGTAAAAACAAATCTCATCAGTATGTACAACTATAATGTATAATAAAAAAATGTGGGGAATTCAATTTAGAAAATTTTGAAAAAATAAAGATATAAAGAACACTTAAATTGTGTTATGAACTGTTGCAAGGGAGACTGGAAAATGTAATTTGTATTAATCATGCCTTTTTATTTTCTGATATTTTGACATTTGGGACACACTGATCAAGGAGAGACTACCCATTCCAGAGCTATCCAATTCCTGGAAATAATAAAGGACTCACCACAAGTGTTCCTTTCATATGTAAGCCAACCAATCCCACACCCATCTTACCTCAAGCCTCCTTCATTGAGTTGTTAGGTGCCAAGCTATTAGGCTCCTAGCCTAATTGACCCAGGGTCAGATATCAGACAATTAGGGACAACCCCTAAAACCCAAGCCCACTGAAATGATTCAAACCATCTAATCTTAATTCCCTTAGCTTCCTTGCCTTACCTCACCTCTTCCTTCCTGAGAAAACCACAATAAATTGGCTTTTGCTCACTTTCACCCCTCACAACCTGTGCCTCCTGACCAACGCCTGTGCTTCCTCCTGTGGCCTTGCAAGAGGTACTGTGCCTCTGCTTCCGGGTCTCTGTGGATATAAAATCTTCCTTTATAACTGTCATTTTACAGTCTGTATGTCTTACTATACCTGATCAAAACAATTCCTAGGTAAATTTTGAAATGCTGCAAGATACTGAATGGTTATACCATCTTGTACATATAATAAAAACCAGAACTAAAAACTCCCTAAAAGAATGAGATAATTATATCTCAGTTTTTTAGAAAATAAAATAGTGGGTTCTGTTGTGGTAGAAAAATGAAAGAATGGATATTGTAGATGATTGCCTATGCTGTAATACTATTTTTGTTTTTGCACATTAGCACATAAAAATCTTTTTTCCTTTTTTGTATCTGCCCTGTGTTGTAAGGGTGTGTTACATTCTGTTTAGTCTTTCATTCTGTTCTGAACTATGCTATAATTTATATCCAATTAAACTCTAAAAGTATAATTTTGAGCCAATGGGCATATGATTGTCTTTTAAAATTCTACAAATTGCTTTTCAAAACATCAAAACAATTTAGAATCTTCTTAAAAGAATAAATGTGTTTATTTAATTTACTTAGCTCTACCTGTTGCCAGTCTTTTTAATGTTTACCAGTTAGTATTATTTTATATTTATTGGCCATTTTCATTTCTTTCCTGACAATTACATGTTATTATTCCTAGCTCTTTATTAACCTGGGACATATAACTTATTTTTAAACAGGGACATTAATATTGCCCTGCTGTCAGTGTCTGGAACTGTACATGGTAGCTTCTTTATCTTATGCATCTTTAATTCATGTCTAAGCATACATCTTCTTAGCATTAATCCTGAATATCTTTGTGTCCTCAAGAAATGAAAATTCATTTTTTCTCTATTATAGAGTCCTTTTCTTCAGGTATTTCTTTGAAAATTGCTTCTCTTCTAATATTTTTTCTCATGCTGGAATTCACAGGATATGCACACTAGATATCATAAGTCTATCGTATTTATATTTTTTATCTTCTCAATTTTCTATTTGCACATGATTTTTAGACAGTTCAGCCATATTTTTTTAAAACAAGCACTGAGTTTTCAGTAGTGTTCCTATTTTAATTCTTTTTTAAAATTAATTTATTTAAATGCATTTCAAGTCATAATACATGTATAGAGCTCAATTTTTCCATATCTCTGGTTGTAAACCAGATAAAGTCTCACCATTTGTGTCTTCATACATGCACCTAGGGTAGTGATGAACATCTCATTCAACAATCTTTACTACACTCATTCCCCTTTCCCTCCCTCCACCTCCCCCCTGCCCCATCCAGAGTTCCTTCATTTCTCCTATGTTCCCCATTCCCATCCCCCTTATGTATCAGTATCCACTAATCAGAGAGAACATTCGGCATTTGTTTTTTTGGGATTGGCTTATTTCACTTAGCATAATGTTCTCTGATTCCATCCATTTACCTGCAAATGCCATAATTTTATTCTCTTTTATTGCTGAATAATATTCCATTGTGTATATGTACCACAGTTTCTTTATACATTCATCTATTGAAGGGCATCTGGGTTGCTTCCACAGTTTTGCAAGTGTAAATTGTGCTGCTATAAACATTGAAGTGGCTGCATCACTGTAGTATGTTCTTTTTAAATCTTTAGGGTATAGGCCAAGGAGTGGAATAGCTGGATCAAATGGTCGTTCCATTCCAAGTTTTTTAAGGAATCTCCATTTTGCTTTCCATACTGGTTGCACCAGTTTGCAGTCCCACCAGCAATGTTTGAGTGCATTTTTAAACCACATCCTCGCCAGCACTTATTGTTGCTGGTATTTTGGATAGCTGCCATTCTGACTGCCATTCTGACTAATCTGAGAGTAGTTTTGATTTGCATTTCTCTAATGGCTAGAGATGTTGAACATTTCTTCATATATTTGTTTATTGATTGTATATCTTCTCCTGAGAGGTTTCTATTCAGTTCCTTAGCCCATTTAGTGATTGGGTTGTTTGTTTTTTTGGTGTTAAGTTTTTTGAGTTCTTTGTATGTCCTGGAGATCAGTGTTCTATCTGATGTGTGTGTGGCAAAAATTTGCTCCCAGAATGTAGGCTCTCTCTTCACCTCATTGATAGTTTCTTTTGCTGAGAAGAAGCTTTTTAGTTTAAGTCCATCCCATTTATTGATTCTTGCTTTTATTTCTTGTGCTTTTGGAGTCTTGTTAAGGAATTTGGGGCCTAATCCAACATGATGT
>CM053409.1:81303067-81330719 GCA_028644305.1 Xerus rutilus | reverse complement strand
TTTATCAATTTTTTGAATTGTTTCTTGTGTTTCAATTTCGTTGATTTCAGCTCTGATTCTAATTATTTCCTGTATTCTACTTCTTTTAGTGTTACTTTGTTCTTTTTCTAGGGCTTTGAGTTGTAGTGTCAAGTCATTGACTTTTACATCTTTGAATATATGAGCTTAATGCAATGATCTTTTCTCTTAGCACTGCCTTCATAGTGTCCCAGAGATTTTGGTATGTTGTATCAGAGTTCTCATTTACCTCCAAGAATTTTTTTATCTCTTCCCTGATGTTTTCTGTTACCCATGCATTATTCAATAGCAAATTACTGAGTCTCTAGGTGTTGTAGTGGCTTCTTTTTTTTCAATTGTTATTAATTTCTAGTTTCATTCCATTATGGTCAGATAGAATGCAGAATAGTATCTCTATTATTTTGTATTTACTAAGACTGGCTTTGTGGCATAGCAGATGATCTATTTTGGAGAAGGATCCATGTGCTGCTGAGAAAAAAAATGTATTTGCTTGTTGAAGGATGGAATATTCTATATATATCCATTAAGTCTAGACCATTGATTGTTCTATTAAGTTTTGTAGATTCTTTGTTTAATTTTTGTGTGGAAGACCTATCCAGTGGTGAGAGAGTTGTGTTAAAATCACCCAATACTATTGTGTTGGCGTATATTTGATTCTTGAATTTGAGAAGGGTTTGTTTGACAAAAATGGCTGCCCCATTGTTTGGGGCATAGATATTTAAGATCGTTATGTCTTGTTGATGTATGATTCCCTTAAGCAAGTTTGAAATGACCTTCTTTATCCCTTTTCACTAACTTTGGTTTGAAGTCCACTTTATCTGAGATGAGGATGAAAATTCCTGCTTGTTTACACAGTCCATGTGAGTGATAAATTTTTTTCCATCCTTTCACCTCCAATCTGTGAGTGTCTCTTTCCATGATATTAGTCTCTTGGAGGCAGCATATTATTGAGTCTTTCTTTTTAATCCAATCTGCCAGTCTGTGTCTTTTAATTGCTGAGTTTAGGCCATTGACATTCAATGTTATTATTATTTATTTATTTATTTTGGTACTGGAGATTGAACTCAGGGGTACTCAACCACTGAGCCACATCCCCAGCCCTATTTTGTGTTTTATGTAGAGACAGAGTCTCACTGAGTTGCTTAGCGCCTTGCAGTTGGTGAGGCTGGCTTTGAACTCGCAGTTCTCCTGTCTCAGCCTCCCTAAGTCCTGGGATTACAGGCTTGCGCCACCGCGCCCGGCTTCAATGTTATTATTGAGACATGGTTTGTATTCCAAGACATTTTGGTTTATTCTTAGTTTTTAACTTGACTGGGTTTCTCCTTTGATTGGCCTTTAGTGTAGCTCCTCCCTCTGCAGGTTTTCATTATTGTTTTTCATTTCCTCCTCATGCAATATTTTGCCAAGAATGTTCTGTAGTGTTGGCTTTCTTTCTGTGAATTCTTTTAATTTTTGTTTATCCTGGAAAGTTTTTATTTCATCATCAAACCTAAAAATTAATTTTGCTGGATATAAGATTCGTGGTTGGCATCGCTGTCTTTTAGCGCTTGGTATATGCTATTCCATGATCTTCTTGCTTTCAGGATCTGGGTTGAGAAGTCTGCAGTGATCCTAATTGGCTTCCCCTATATGTAATCTGATTCCTTTCTCTTGTGGCTTTTAAGATTCTCTCCTTATTCTGAATGTTTGGCATTTTCATTATGATATACCTTGGTGTAGACCTGTTGTGATTTTGTACATTTGGTATCCTATAAGCCTCTTATATTTGATTATCCAATTCATTCTTCATATTTGGAAATTTTTCTGATATTATTTCATTGAATAGATTGTTCATTCCTTTGGTTTGGAATTCTATGCCTTTCTCTATCCTAATAATTCTTAAATTTGGCCCTTTAATGTTATCCCATAGTTATTGGATCTTCTGTTCATGGTTTCTTACCGTCTTCACTATGTAGTCAACTTTATTCTCAAGGTTAGATATTTTGTCTTCAGTATCTGAGGTTCTGTCATCCAAGTGGTCTAATCTGTTGGTGATGCTTTCTGTTGAGTTTTTAATTTGGTTTATTGTTTCTTTCATTTCAAGGATTTCTGTTTGATGCCTTTTCAGAATCTCTACCTCCTTATTGAAGTGATCTTTTACTTCCTGTATTTGCCTATGTATCTCTTTATCAAAATGATCTTTTGCTGACTGAGCTTGCTCTCTTATATCATTAAGTCACAGAACATTTTGATTATGTACATCCTGAACTCCTATTCTGTCATTTCTTCTTTGATTGGCCATTGATTCTAATAATGTAGTATATTGGTTTGTTTGAGGCAATTTCTTCCCTTGTTTTTTCATGGTGTTTTTGTGTCTTTCCTTCTAGCTCTGCTGATCCAAGGTGTTACAGTTTTTTAATCCTATAGGGTTATAGTTTCCCTGCAGGGTTTCAATACCTCTCCTTTAAGGAGGAGATCAATATTGACAGATCTCAATACAAACAATATATAGTTTCAAACCAAGTAGCTCCTAATAGCTCCTAAATACATTTACAGTTTAGTCACAATATATGCAATTATGAGTTCATTTAATGTCTATTATGTAAACAATAGGTTTGCACAAAGGTCTATAGTTTCTGCTGGTGGGCTAGAGAAACTTGAGGGTGGGATGTAGGATAGAATGTTAGCGTAGTAGGAAGTGAGGATATGGTTATTAGATCCTAGAAAGCATGAAAAAGGAATCCAAGAGGAGTTGGCTATTAGCAGAAAGAGTGAAAGAGAGTTGGGGAAGACCAGTAAGGAGGAATAAAAGAGAGTAAAATGAAACATATACAAGTGGGAGTTACAAGACTATATAATACCACTCTAGTATACTGTTCAGAAATCCCAGTCTACTGTATCCTTCTGTATAACAAATACTTGGTTTCACAAATGTTGGGTGTCAGAGAGTGGGAAAAGAGTGAGAGAGAGAATACAGGAAAGAAAAAGAAAAAGAAAAGAAGGAAAGAACAGAGAAATAAAACAAAAAGATTAAACAAAAGGAATATTAGGAGAAAAAGATAAAGGAAAAAATAAAAAATAAGAATAAAAAAATAAAAAATAAATTTGTTTTAAAAAGTCTCAATGTAAATAAACACGTTTGCTTCCTTTCACCTCCAGTAGATGGTGTTGTCTGTTGCTTACTGGAATTTCCCCGCTCTGGTGAAGAATGTCATAGGTGGGGGTCTCACAAAGAAGCCATCTGCTTCAGCAACAGGGTGAAGGGCTGGACCTCTGGTGGTCTTGGAATCAGTGGAGACGCAGTTTCATGGTGTGCTGTGTTGAAGTAGAAGTTTATTGAAGTGAAAGTTCGTCCCCAGATGCTGTCCAGTGTCCCCTGGTGTAGGAAGTTCTGCCCTGGTAGATGTAGATCCACAAAGAACAGTAGCAGGGGTCCCGTGTGTGCGTGAGTCGTGTGTCCACAGGAGCAACTGCTAGGGGTCCTACGTGGTTGGGTGGGCACTGGAGCCAGGTACCCTGTGTAGAAGCAGGCCCAGCCCGGGTGAATGCTGTTCCAGAACCCTGGGCAGGGGCTCCGAGCTGCTGGCAGCTGAGTTCCGCCGCTGCTGTGGCAATCACTGCTGCCTTGGTGGCCCTGCATACATGCATGAGTGAAATTCCCACGGGGGATGATGAGCTGTAGGATGATGTCAAGAAGCTGGTTGGGAGACGGTATATCCACTACTTCAAGCTCTGGTCCTGTAGAGACTAGCACTGCGGAGTCCTTCTAGGCTGCCATCTTGGAACCGCCCTACTTTAATTCTTTATGGCATTTCCTATTTGCTTCATAACATGTTGTTATATCACCTTACGAAATCTCATCACACATTTTTAATGATTTGTCTATCTCATTGACTATATGTGCTTTGGTGATTCAACTCAGTCTCATTTGTTAAACTCTGGCTCATTGTTCTTTGCTGATTCAAGTTAGAGGTGCAGCATAGGTGCAGGACAAACAGTATTAGCTCTGACATTCAATAAAATACTAATCATATTTTCTTTTCCAGTGTAGTAAGCTTACATACTGAAGCATATGAGGGGATGAAGAAAGAAGCCACTTGATTCTCAGAGTTCTGCACATGTGAGATGAGCTAGAAAGTCCGTTTCCAGCTGATTGAAGGCATATTTATCTAAAGCAGTGTTATGATCTGAATATGAGGTGTTTCAAGAAAAGCTCATATATTAATACAGGAATGTTCAGAGGTGAAATGATTATATCATGAGAACGTAGTCTCATCACCAGATTAATGCATTTGATGGATTAATAATTTCAATGAACCACTGGTAATAAGTGTAGACAGATGGGGCGTGGCTGGAGGAAGCAGGTCAGTATGAGCGTGCCCTTGTAGGTTATATTTTGACCCTGGCTCCTCATGTACTTTGTTTCCTGGCTGCCATGAGCTCTCCACCGCACCTTTTTGCCATAATGTCCTGCTTCACCATGGGCCCAGAGAAATGGAATTGGCCAACCAAGGACTAAGCCTCTGAAATAATAAGCCCAAAATAAACATTTTCTTGTCTAAGTTGTTTTTGTCAGTTATTTTGGTCAAAGCAATGAAAAGCTGACTGATACAAGCAGGAGCAGCAGGCTTGCCTGTATCCATGGGTACCTTGCTGCAGCACAATTTCTGCTTTTATCAGAAGAGCATATGTTTAGCTACTCATCTTCCAAAATCAATCTTAGGATTGGCAGTCTTTACCTCAAGTCTGACAGAGAAGTGAGCCTTCCATCAGGCTGGTGGATACCTACCTTCCGTTCCGTCAGTAAATAAATCTTCTTAGACATCATTGACTGCTTTCCTCTCATGTTTGTTAATATCCTCTCTCTGCTAATGCCATGAGTATTTCATCTTTTGTTCTTATTCTCCATTTCTGTAACCTCTCAGCTTTATTTCCACCCTCTACTTACAAAAGTATCTATTTGCATTGTCAACAGGTGTAAGGCAAAATTGCTATAATTTATTGAAAAAATATAAGTAAAATAATACCTTTAAAGTCTTTGATAAAATGTCTAGCCCTTAAAATTCAAATGCTTTTAGGAAGAAATACAGGTTTTCAACATATATGGGCAATATGCAGGTAATATTTGATATACCCTAAATAAAAGTAAGTATCATGGCCCACTTTGTCCCCAGACTCACAAAGAACATTAAAGGAATGTGATCTCTTTATAATACTTAATATTTTTCTATATTTTAATGATAAGCTGGCAATGAAGTAATTTAAATACTTTAAAATATTTGTTTTATAGAGTGCTTAATATGATACTTATTGATAACTTGTAGAAATCAGTAGTGAGCGAACTAATATGTATGAGACATGCATACAGTTAATTTGGGAACAAAATATATGTCACGATCCTAAAAATGTTGGAAATAACGGAATTTATCTTCAATAAAGCATTACACGCATAAAGATGAACAATAGATTTTGTGGACTTCCGAGTAAATAGTACAATACTGACAGGAGGGATTATTCCAGAGCAGTTAATTAAAATCAAATTACTACTATTACCAATATTTCACAGTATGCACAACCAGTGTTACAGAATACATATGATCTTAATAAGGGAAAGCTAAAAATTTAAATTAACTTCACCTTGCTCCCATAATTCCTCTAAATGATAGTGGCAGTGTTCAAAGGGGAATAAATATGAATTAGCATTTCAAATAACAAGAACGATCTCTAAAGATTTTGATGAATACATGCAAATCGAAATTAGACAGTTTTGAATAAATAAATGATCCAGATAGACATGTCATGCAGCTTAAAATAAGAACTGTTGGGGTGCCACTCTTCTAGCAGCAAAGAAGTTCTGAATCAGCTGAGTGTGGAGCTTGAAAGATACTCAGAAATCGGGTTGACTAACTGAAGAATTTTCCACCAAACCCTTGTTACCCTTCCTACGCTCCTGCTCCCAGGGCTGCATGCATTCAGAGTCACCGGAAGTGGTGACACACACCTCCAGTCTACAGAAGGAAGCAGGTTTTCTAAAGAAGCAAGGTAACATGCCTGAAGAGCAGTAAAGCCAAGATGAGTGCTGCTGCCCAGGGGAAAGAGTCCTTCAGTTTTGTACTGGACTGGATAGACTTGTCTACTCATCCATTAGCACATCCTGAAGTTAAACCTGTCAGTCAGCAGCTCTTAATTACCCCTCTCATCCAGGGAAAAGGCTCTTGAAGTGGACAAGAGATAACCAGGTTTATCAGTGTGTTTGTCAGCTTTTCCTCACTATGACCAATATGCTTAAGCAAAACAACTTAGAGGAGAAAAGTTTTATTTTGACTCATGGTTTCAGTTCCTAGTCAGCTGGCTCTACTGCTGTCAGCCTGAGGTAAGGCAGAACATGATGGCAAAGTGTGAGATAGAGGAAGCTATGGCAGCCAGGAAGCAGAAAAAGAGAGGGGAAGGGCCCAAGGACAAAACACAGTCTCCAGGGGCATTTCTCCAGTGACCTACTTACTCCAACCATGCCCTAACTATGTACTGCTTCCACCACCTTCAAGTAGTTTATTCTAATATCAATGAGCTAATCCAGTGATAAAGTCTGAGTTCTCATGATCCAATCCCTTCTCAAAAGCCCCATCTCTCAACATGGTTACATTGGGGACCAAGACATCAATTAACACATGAGCTCTGGGGGACATTCTAGATCCAAACCATAATGATCAGGTTTTGATAAAAATCAAGGACATAAAGGAGAAGCAACAAGAATTCACTATTTGAATCTGGGTGTGAGTAAAAGCTTCTGTGAGAATGGGTTGTGTGAGGGAGGCGAGGTAAAAAATCACATGAAATCTATAGAAAGTACATTCTAGGTAAAGAGAAAACCCACTACAAAGACACTGATGTGAAAAACTCTACAGAACAAGAAGGCTGCTGTGATTGAAATAGCCAAAAAAGACAGAGGAAGGAGAGAAGTAAGCAAGAGGCAGGTCCTGTAGGAAGCATGAATGAGGCTACATATTTATTTGGGGGATAATGGGAAATTCATGAGTGGGGTGTAGCATGATCAGATTTACATGTTCTAACCATCACTTTAACTATATTGATAGAAAATTAATTATAATAATTCAAGAGCAGAAATGAAATGTATCTAAAACTTAAAAAAATAAATAAATTTAGCAGAAAGTTCCTGGTCCAAATATGAAGTGAACTAAAATTATCCAATATATGTAGTATAAGAAGTAAGCATCCATTTAACCTTGAAGTCTGAAACATTTTCATTCAATACCCAGGTTTAGTCATAGAAGTGTACTTTCTTCTCTAAAAGTGAATCTCAATAGTGGGTTTTACAGAGACTAATATTTGATTATCAGTTCTGTTGAGCAGTATCAAATGTTTAAAATGGATCTATAAGGAAAGAATGAGACAAAAATATACTACCAGTTACAGATATGAAGTCATACATGCTTGAAAGTAATTAGATAACTGACATTTTAAGGCGGAGACTAATGTAGAGACGTGAAATTGTTTCATCCTTCATAGTGAAATGTTTATGAACAGAATGATTTAATAGAAGCTGTAATGTTATTTTAAATATTGAGTTAATTAGTGGGGAAAAACTAAAAATAAGTAAGGAAACTCAGGAAGAAGTTTATAACCGAGTAGGGAGTCAATTGATCATATCTAAGTCAGATAAAATCAAAAATACAAGGGGCCAGGGCTCAGTGGTAAAGTGCTTGCCTAGCATGTACAAGGCTCTAGGTTCAGTTGCCAGCACTGAGAAAGAAAAAAAAAAAAAAGACTTATAAAAACATATTACTTAAAGTGGTTATAATCCCTAGAAAAACATAGTGTAAAATGATCAACTTTGAGAAGCAATAGAATTACACGGGCTGATAGACCTTTTGCTGTTGTTGTTAAATACCATTCTGAATCATTTGAATTTTTATCTATGTGCTTGGCACACTATAATAATTCTTTTAAATAAGACCTTTAAACACAAAATGTTATGTGATATTAAAGATATTCCATTGTAAAATATTATATTTTTTCTCACAACAAAATTTGATTAACAAAATTAGACATTTTAGTTGCTGAGTAAAAAGGTCATTTTGTGAAGGAACAGCAAACAGGTAACAATTGCAAGTGACACTATTGAATACCTATGATGTACAGGCCATGACAAAGATTGCTGTCCAACAATTTCTTTTCCCAAAAGGCTAACAATTCATGTGGAGTATATCATGTACAAGGAAGAAGACAATAGTGACATTTTTTCTTTAGATTTGATCAATATAGAGATTTACCATTAAATGTACAAAAATCTCTGGGGCTAATGTTAAATGGGAAAACGTTGTTAGAAGCTCTGATAACCTTTGTGATCAGTTGCTACATAATCAGAAATCACAGAATGAAAGCTTAGACATGTTCCAAGTAAATGTCTGTCATGCATGGTACCTTAGAGGCAGAAGCAAACCTTGAACAAATAGCCTCCCTAATGTCAGGAAAGAGTACAAAATTTGGGGAACATAGAAATGGAGGAACTTTGGATGGGGCAGGGGAGAGGTGGGAGGAGGGAAGGGAGAATGGGTGTACCAAAGATGGTTGAATGAGGTGGTCATCACCACCCTAGGTGCATGTATGAAGACACAAATGGTGTGACTCCATCTAGTTTGCAACCAGGGAGACAGAAAAATTGAGCTCTATATATGTATTTTGACTTGAAATGCATTGAAAGAAAGAAAAAGAAAAAAAGAAAAAAATGTTGACTGCACTATATGGACAGCAATAACAAAGATTTAGATCTTTGTCAGAAGACATAAAATTTATTATTCTTTACATGATTTACCAGATCATTAAACAAGGGTGAATAAAATAAATATCTGTTGGACAGCATTTGTGAAGAAAAAATCATGATAGAACCACATAAATACACTCTCCATAAAATTTTTAAAAAACAAGTACAAAATGAAGGGTAGAGGTGACTCTCATCAGCACAGAGATATCTCCAGCCCATATACCAAGTGGTTCATGCTTCACGGAGACATAGTAGAGGCCTGAAATGACCCTAAGAAGTTTCTGGCCAAAATCCATAGAAAATAGACAATTTAGTTTCACAAACACATAAGAAAGTGAGCAAACATCAAAGGGAATCTGAGCAAACAGTATCTTGAAGTCTCTTGCATTTATCAGATGCCATAGTTTACATAGCACAATCTATAAATATTCAAAGAAAATTATCCTGAGGAAGAAAATGAGTAATTGTGCATTTGAAGTAATATTAACAGCCCTATTATTATAGATGATAATTATAATCTGTGATTACAACTTTGGAAGAGAGAATCTGTTGAAATAACTATGTGTAAGATTTAAAAATTCTAAAACGAAAGTTTTAAAATTCTGCTTTCTAAATAATTCTGTGAAAAGACATAGTAAGCACTGATGGTAGCTGAGTATCAGAATGTACCTTGAATGGATTAAATATTAATATAATACCAGAATTTGCAAATTATGAGTACAAATATATGTTCCCTGAAAGTTTATTAGCATTCAAACATAGCACCAAGTAAAAACAGGAAGAGATTCTTAAAATTAAACCTATCTAGCCAAATTCCCTTAATGTGAGTGGTTATCTCAGACTCCAAAGAATACGTCTGCTATAAATGAAATAACTATTACTAAAGCTAGATTATATAAATAACATTGATTTGGAGTCCAATCTTGTTCAATGATAAAGTCCATTTTATTATAAATTATCCAGATTTGTTTATAACCTGTATTTGTGAGAGAGATTTTGGTAAGAAATGACAGAAATTCAAATCACACTGAATTAATTCAAAGAGAATGTGTTTGTTCTTGTAACTAGAAATGCAGAGTTATTTAGCTGCAGGTGTGGCTGGCTCTAGCATTTAAAAAAATGACTTAGTTGCTTTCAGTTTCTTGGCTCTGCTTTCTTCTATAATAACTTTAATTTCAGATAAACTATTGCTATATAGCAGCCACCTGTACTTTGGGGCTATCTATAATTCCAATGAATAATACCCTTCATTTTCTAATAATTATAACAGAAGTTCTAGAATTGAACAACATAGGACTAGCATGTAGTAAGCCTATCTGTGAAGCTAAACGAGATGGAGGGATGGATTTAAACTCCACCACTACGAAATGAATTCAGAGAAAGAAAGGAGCGGGTTTTAAAGAAAACCAGTGTCCTTCCAAGATCAAAGGAAAATGGATTGCAGACAAGCAAAACTAGATATTTACTATGTTCAATGTGGTTCATTTTTTAATTCACAGATGATATCACATCTGGCACACTTATTGTAGTAGTATAGAAAAAGAATTGGGAATGAAAGCAAGAACATCTAATTTTATGACCTTGAGTAAGTTTCCAAGACTGAATCTTTTCTCACTTGTAAATTATTTTACAAATACATTTATCACTGAATTATCAATGAATTGATGAAGAAAAAAGAGTTTAATAAATAATGGCTTATGGCTAACGGTAAATCCAGGATGTCTTTTGCAGAGTATGAAAGGCCATCATTCATACAGACTACAATAGAAGAAGTCTACCAATGTTATGTCTAAAAGGAGGCAAGTCAGACCTTTTATGTGGAGTCCTATGAAGATTTAGCATGATATTTTGTGTAGTTTGGCCACTGTTATAGATTGAATTATGTACCCCCAAAAAGGTATGTGGATGACCTCCCTCCTCAGAACCACAGAAAGTGCTCTTATTTGGAAATGTGGTGATTGTTAAGATGAGGACATACTGGAGTGGGGTGAGCCCTTAATCTAAAGTAACTGCATCCTGATAGTAAGAGGAGAGAGGTACACAGGCAGGAGAGCGCCATGAGACAGGTGGCGAAAGGATGGCATGTGAGTGCACATCTACAAGCCAGGGAACAGCAAGGATCACCTGCTGTCACCAGAAGCTAAGAGACATGGAACAGATTCTCCTTCAGAGCCCTCGGGAGGAATCAACACTGCTGATACTTGGATTTTGGGCTTCTTGCCTACATTACTGTCAGAGAATAATTTTCTGTCACTCAGTTCAGTGGCTCAGTGCTCTGTGTTATAGCAGCCCTAAGAAACTAATACATGGTCACATTGAAATCAGTCATGGTTAGTTAAATTTGAAAGTATTCTACCTTGATGTTTCCAAAATATGGAATTACTCACATATTTTAAGTCTATTGACATTTTAAAAATAAGAATATTCGGGCTGGGGTGTGGCTCAGTGGTACAGCGCTTGCCTAGCATGCGTGAGGCACTGGGTTCTATTCTCAGCACCACATATAAATAAATAAAACAAAGGTCCATTGACAAATAAAAATATTTTAAAAAAATAAGAATATTCAGTGGTGTCTCATTGGCTCTGAATCAGTTGCCACTTGGTCTATTCCCTTCCATAGTCCCTCTTGTCTTACAGCATACCCTACTCTTTAGCTCTCCTCTTTCTCTGAAAGCCTTTTTCTGTCTTTATCACATCCTTCTCTTTCTTTGTCCTTCAGTGTAGGTGGAATCCAATATTCAGTCCTCAGCCGCCTTTTCTTCTCACTGTAACAGTCATCATTCATGGATCACCCACATTATAGTTAACAGCCGACCTCACTCCCCTGAGCCTGTAGGTATTAGTAGCTGGTAGCACTTCTCCATCTATATTTCGAATGTACAGCTCAAACTGAGCATATCCAAAACAGTAGTAATAAATTTATCCCCAAATACGCTTCTCTCCTGCCAAAAAGCCAAAGGTCACTGCAGATCATCCCTCTGCCCTACTCTTCACATCTAATCCAGGACCAAGCTCTCTTGCTTCCACCTTCTTCGCTCTCTTCCTTCCCACCTGGGTCCTAAGTTGTATACTCTTTTATGAGATGGTCAGTTGGGTGTGGCCCCAAGAAGAGACATGGAAGAAGCTAAGGAAAATTAAGTTTATTTTACTCACAAATCCCAAAACAGTAGGAACAGCAAGCCATTCAGAGACATGTGGAAAAGACAATAGGGCGAGGGGCTGGTGTCAGGAGGCAGAGAAGAACCAAGCAAGTGGAAGGTTTAGGTCATGGTCTTTACTGGGGTTTCCACAGGAAAGAAAAGGCAGGCAGGGAGCAATTTAGGATTGACTAGGTAGAATAATATCTGTGGGATTTTGGCTCTAGGAGCCATCTTAGGTGCCTGGCAGCTGGCCTGGAAATGAGTAAAACTAAGGAAGACTGCATCCTGGGGTGTGGTGTACTAGGGGATTTGGTCTTGGATGGATTTGTTCGCATATCAAAGGCCTGTGTAAGGCTGGTCCCTGAGCTACCTCTAGGAATTAGCTAGGCACAGAAGGAGCAGTCTCAATAGCCAGAGAGATATTTTAAACGTAAAAACATCTTAATACACAGGATGTTTAAAAATATTTTATTTTTTGAATTATAGTGAAATCATATAACTTTCTTCCCTGCTTCCATTTCTGCTATTCTCTAATTCTTCCTATGAACTGCTAGAGAAATGATCTTTTAAAAATGCAAAGCAGATAATAGTACTCCTCTGCTTTAAAAAGTCTTCAAGGCTCCCCACAGATTGATGGAGAGAGTCCAAGTTCTTTGGCAGAGTACTCAAGGCCCCCCTTGATCTGGCACTTGCTTCCTCTCTAGAATCATTTTGGCTAATTATTGTGCCTGCTTCAGCTCTATTCAGCCACTTAAAGATCTTAGAGAGCACCGTGCACCTCAGAGCCATTCCTTCTGCCTAGAATGCCCCTCTTCTCTTTCCCAGTGGTAAACACTTGCCCTTTGTAGAGTCAAATCAAGACTTCCCTCCTCCAAGTAAAATTATGACCTCCTTTTTTTCCCATTGTACTCAATTTAAATATGTAATGTTAAAGAAAAAATTATTTTTGACATTTGTTAAAAGAAGACCATAAGAAAGCTATAGAAGCCACTGCAATGAGGGTCCTGCAATGGGGAGGAGGAATTTGACTCAACTCCACATACAAGTGGGGACTTATAACTAAGGAGCAGGGG
Organism: Xerus rutilus; assembly: GCA_028644305.1. Classification (NCBI taxonomy): domain Eukaryota; kingdom Metazoa; phylum Chordata; class Mammalia; order Rodentia; family Sciuridae; genus Xerus; species Xerus rutilus. The sequence continues at coordinate 81,317,727 of CM053409.1, read as the reverse complement.
AGCGGTCAACTGATGGAACACATCTAGGAGGAACCATCAAGACTAAGTGGTTTCTAGCTAAACTGTTTTTGTTACTGGCTTTGTATTCTTGTGCTCTCCATCAGAAAAATCAGATAGACACAACTGTGACAGGAATAAGACTATGGGACTTCTTACTCTGCAGAAGGGGACCAAGCACTAATCAAGTGTGTCAAGCTGACTCTCCTAACATGGGAAGAGAGTTAGTTTTACTCCAGGGAAAGGCCTGTTTGGAAAGAGTGTTAAGGTTTAGGAATTTACTTGGCTTTAGGTACATCTCAGCAGTGTGTTTTTCCCTTCCTGGGTAAGCACTTTAACTTAGGAGGAGTATCTGCTCATGCTGGGGCCAAATATTGCATCACTTATGAATGTTGCCATCTCTATAAACATCTCTGCCTGTGTTGAGGATGAGCTGATGTAGATGTTGAGAGAAAACATAGTGGGAAATAGAAGAGAACATAAATTCTGATAAGAAGATAAGGGCCCTGGCACTTTGTTATTTCAGTTACTCCTGGACAGTTTATCCTTTATGTAGTTTGTACTTGGAGAGAGTTATGGCAAGGCTATCCTGGCTTTACTGGTGCACCTGGTATTTGATAAAGATTGAGAGTGCACAAGTGAGAGGGCAGGGAGAAGCATATGTGTCCTCGATAGCTAAGAAGCCATGAGGCAAGGTGGGAGAGCAGGGGAAGCACAGCCTCACTTTCAATAGGTTAAGGCCATGGGAAGGCATTTGCCTTTTTCCAGGGAGCCCACTGTCTCATTCCTCTCTGAGTTTCTGTTCTCTTGATTTGAAGGGGTGCTGCTTTTCATAGGGGTCCCTGACTGTTTTAAATTTGGTGGGATTGTTGATGAAGGCATACCAGGGTGGTAAGATATTTGTCACTTCCCCAGTACCCACAACACTGTGTTGTCCTTTACATGTTATGGGTATTGGTCTCCCCAGTGATCTCATGAAGGCAGGATTCTCCATATATCTCAGTACATGGGACATGATCAGTGCCCAATAAATGTCAGCTAAATTAATGCATAATGAAAAATTAAGTAATAAACAAATAGAAGAATGAATATTGGAGGAATCCAACAGTCCCCTGATGAAGTATTTCACCAGAAATTGAATAAAGGGTTGATCCTGTATGCATTGGTAATACATATATATGTCTAAAAGGACAAACTCTGGAGTCTGGTTGCTTGGATTCCTTGCTTAGACACTTATTTAGATGACATTGGACTGTTTACTTCTCTGCAAAATTGAGGATGTAATAGTTCTGTCTTTGTTGTGTTTTTAGGAAGATCAACAATATATATTTATATTCTGAGGATTAAATGAGAATATGGTCATTGCTGTATACATTTTTGTTAAAATATTTATCATGCCTAAAGATTAGAAATAAATTTTGGGTTTAATTTGAGAGAATTCTTATTCTTTCTGTCTTGCATATGTTGGAAACTCTGAGTTTAAATTACAAACCATATCTCTGTAGTTCCTAGTTCTTCAGTTTCCAATATATATGTAAAAACAGATGCATTTATTGAAAGGTAAAGTTCTTTCATTCCTTGTGCATGTAGGGCAAATGCTGGCTGCCATCAGTTTTTACTCTCACTACTTTTCTTTCTGTGTTCTGGGGTAACAGAGCTAGAGATGGGCTGTATCAGTTACCCTAGCTTTTGTTAACTTCAACCTTATTAAATTCTACCTGAAAGGGGGGGGGTGGGAATCTCATGTAGAATCTACTAGCACTGTTATTGGATGGTGCTACTAATTTTTATTTTTAATTATATTCCTGTACCAATTTTTTATTTGTACCCCACCTAGATGCCACCAGAGATTTTATGGTTTAAATAAGTTCACAATAAGTATAATAGATATTAAAATAAAATGAATTTGTGATATGAATGCACATGGGAAGGATTCATACAAGTGAGTGGCCAAGAAAATTTAACCAGGAAAAAGAGGCATAAACAGGAATTAAAGGATGCCTGGAATTTGAATAGATAAGAATATAGGATGGACAGATTATTGGCAGGGGAAGCGGGATGAGCAAAAGTTCAAGGGCAAAATCATTTCTGTATTTTGGAGATGGGGAACATTTTAATTAGTAAGTTTAAATGGGGAAGAATGATGATACAAATTGGAAGAATGTGTTAGACCATATTATGAAAAACCTTAGTTGTTTACCCAAATGTAATAGAAAATTTTGAAGATTTTTAAGGTGACAGTTCTGTCTGAAGGGGGTGATGTGTCAGAATGTGGCAGCAAAGAAATCAGCTTGAGATTCTACAAGAGTGAAAGGGTCAGCAAGAGAAAGTTCAGAATAAAATAGTTCATGGTTAGATTCAGGCAAAAATAATTTTAAATTAGAGGCTTAATTCAGGGTAAAAGTCAGGGATGGACAGGACTAGGTACATGGTTATGTTATATATAAATACATCATATGTGTCACTGCAGGGAGTTGTCATTGAGGGTAACAATCTAATTTCTTGCAAAATACTACTGCCAGATAGCCTACAAACTCAGTAATCCTGGTTCAGGAAAGAGTAGAAGCAGACTGTTATAGAAGCTAAATGAAGAGTAGTAAGGGCCAGAGGTGAGATAGTGGAAATGAGATTATAGAGGACACACAGAAAATTCAAGAGAAAAACACTCCTTGTAAAAAAGTTTTGTAGTTAAAATCTCTTTCATATGAAGCAATTGCATATGTCAGGCAGTTTCTCCAAAATGTAAGTGCTAATTGATAGATTCCAAAACTGACTTACCAGCTAAATTCTAGTTCCCTTAGAAAAGTCATTCTTTCAATGACCTGGTTCCTGCATTATCAGCTCAAATGTCATTTTTTCTTATTATTTCATTACATTTTAACCTTCAAAGGACAAAATTACCCATAAATCATAAATTTTATTTCCCTAAGTCCAAAAGAGAGTCTGGTTTGAAACTCTTGATGAAATGCTTTCTTCTGTATCATACCCCACAATGGACACATATTGGACCCAAAGTTTTATTACTCTGACTCACCATGAATTTGCTGTTAAAGAGCTTTTAATTGTGATTGAACATTAAGAAAATAAAACGAACTGATTCTCAGCTCACAAAAGACTAATTGCTGAGCCCTGCAGCATTTATAAACATCAAGGTCAATTTGAAATGTAGAATGTCAATGAAATTTGCTTGCAAAGGAGCTCGGATTCAGAACCAACACTAAAATGTGTAACACACAAACAGCTTTTCAGCATAGCTCTGCTGCCCCTTTCTGTTTATAAAACCATAAGGTTATTTTGATCCAGTTTTACTATTTTTCCCTTCAGTCAGCATTTTATGTATATGTGCAAGCTATCCTTTTTATCTTGGCAATTTATCTAAAGCAGAAGTTTTCTTGGACCAAAAATCTATATTGTTCTGATTAATGCCTGTGTCACCTTAAACACTGATCTCTTAGTTGCTCCTTTTTCCTGTTTTCTCGTTTTGTTTTTTTATGTTATTTTAACATGGTTTTTGGTTTATATGGCACTAATATGAGACCTTAGCCAGGTAATAGAATGTGATCATAGTAAATGGTACTGCACGTGTTTCTTGGCCTTCTGGTTCCCAGATTGTAAGCCTCAAGAAATTACACAAGTGTGACATATTTTTACATTAGGTTTCCTCTTTGCTGTTGTGCAGCTGGCTCAAGAGAGACTCACTTTCCCAATGTGGTTTCCTTCTTATTTTCCTATTGCTCTAGGCTTGTGCTGTGTCAGATACTATGCTATGCATTTTGTATATGTAGTTTCATTAATCTTCGTAAAAACTACAAAACTGATCATTTTTTTTTTCTATTTCTCAACTAAGAAAACTTAATTAGAAGTGTTAAGGGACTTGCTCAATATCACATAGCTAGTAAGGGGCAAAGTCATGAGGTGAACCTGTATATTTCTAACTTAAAAGCTTGTGTTCTTCATTACATTGTTGTTGTTTTTAACTTTCTACCCACACCTTCATGACAAAATCCATACAGATCGAATTATACCACTGTATATGTAACACTACTGAACTAAATATAAGGCAAGAAAATACTTCACTCTCAATAAAAATACTAAACGTTCACTACAGCTTTCTAATAACAACTACATCTATATTGAATAACTGCCTCTAAATGGCTTGATTTGGTAATTGTTGTATTATTTAAAGGATAGAGAACACTAGTGAAGTTTTAAGTCTGTTTCTTACTTGTGTACAAGAAATTCAATATGAAGATTAGGACCAAAACAAACATGAAGAACTTAAAAAGCAAATATAAAGTAGTGTGCCTTTAGATTACTTTAGAGAGTAAGACATTTATTCAGGTCAACTAAAAAATACCAATGGGGTTTGGTTGGCCACAGTTTAGTAATAGTTGTGTCAGTTGGCTGTTATTTTAAAAAAGCTAACTGCATTGTAGGTTGCATTTAAAATAAGAAGAGGACCTTCTGAAGGAATTCAGGAATACTTTGATACTCTACTTTGGGAAGTTGACATCTGGTAAATGCCAGTCAGTTCTAGATGACACTTTTTAAGGGCAACATTATCAAAAAATACAGTTTGTTCAAAAGCAGAGCAACCATAATGATGAGATTTTAGAATAAGTGTCAGTAGATCAAGATATCTTTAGCTTGTGATCAAAAATTTAGGTTAAAAAATAGAAGAGAAAGTAATGGGTCTCTCCAGTTATCATTTGGTTTGTCACTTGCAATTTCAGAGGGCAGAATTAAGACAAGTGCATTGCAGACAAAATGTTTATGAAGACAAATTTTGCATTAATTTAATGTTAGTTAGGAAAGCCCAACCATGAAATGGACTGGCATAGCATAGTTACAGGTTGCAAATAGAATACTTCAAGAATGCCCAGTGTATTTAGGCTCTTTCCAGTTCTTTGCTTCCTTGCTTGAGTGATGGCTATAATATTTTTCTTTCATTTTTTAAATTAACATGTCATGTAATATGGGCCTAATCACTTTTTACTCTCTCTTTATTCGAGAAATTAACAAGAAAATCTTTAGATACTTAAATAATTACTTTGAGGAAAAAAATGTGGTTTACTCTTCACCTTACTTCCTTAACAAGACATCTATAGTGCAAGAAGTAAAATCAAGAATCAATAAGTGGATGGATTCAAACTAAAAAGCTTCTTCTCAGCAAAAGAAACAATCCATGAAGTGAAGAGAGAACCTACATTCTGGGAACAAATTTTTGCCACATGCACATCAGATAGAGAAATTCCAAATCTTATTATTGAATAGAGGAATGGTTTTAATAATCTGTCCAAAGGTTGAATTTACAGAATCATTCAGTCAATAAACATCTTGAGAAGGTAGTAGGATATTGACACAAATGAATATCTCTGCTCCCCAGAGGTTCAGAAGTCTGTCAAAAGTTACAGGCAAAGTGTTAATGTGAATGAAATAATATATGATAGGTGAATTAATGAGGCTCGTGGTAAGCACATTGGATCTATCTCAAAAATGAGAATCAAAGAAACTTTCCTATAGGAAACTAAATTAAGCGGAGTTTTGAAAGATGAGTAAAAGTTACCTTGGTTAAAAAGATGAGGAAAGGGTTTTTCTTGCTATATTATTAGCAGAAAAAGCAAGTAGGAAGAAGCTACGGAGATGTACAACAGATTTAAATGTGTACAGACCTGCAAACATTTTCTTATTATGGAAGCATAGTTTATATGAATTTTGTGAGATTGACAAGCAAGAGATTCTTTTAAAACAAAGATTAATATGCAAATTATATAATGAATTCTTACACTTCCTCTCTAAAGAAAACATGCAAATATGGGTCAAAAATATGAAGATCTGATTTCTATAAAATCAAATACAATTATCACTGAAAGTAAATAGATTTATTTCACTACTGGCCAGTAATATGGAAATAAAAAACAAATTACATGTTTACCTAATTAATAAAAAATTGAAGAAATTGATATTGTCAGTGTTAATGAGCACATGAGGAAATAGATGTACCTGCAATTCACTATTGATAGTAGTACAAATTAATACAAAAACTTGGTAAGCTATTTGGAGTATCTGTTATATTTTTAAAGGCATATATAGTTTAAACTGAAACTCTACATCTGTATAACTATTTTAGATACATATGCGATAACCTAAATATTTATTAGAGGAAATTATTGGATAAATTATTGCATATCTGTACTAGTGTTATGCAGTTAAAAAGGAGGAGGTAGATTAATATCATGAAGGCACTCTAAAACACATAATCAAGTTTAAATATAAAAAGAAAGTTAAATGTAATATAATCTCATTTACTTTAAAAATTCACATACTTATTTTCACATCTCTATTTATGAACATGCATAGGGTATGAAACATGAGAGGGCACACATCAAAATAATAATGGTAGAGGTCTGGAATTAGCTGAATGATGAAAGGGAATTGTCACTGTTCTAAATTGTTAAAATTTTAATAATAATAGTTTGTGCATTACAGTGTAGTATAAATTGTAAGCATTATTCTTAAATCAGTAGGAGTTTTTGAAAGATTTTAAACAGGGAAATCATATAAGCACACTACATTTCAGGAATATTTTTCTGCCAGCTGAATATAAGAACGATTGAAGGGAAATTAAACTGAAGACAGGGAAGTCAATAAAAAATGATGGCAATGAACCAGAGTGAAAAATAGGGGTACGCATAAATAAGGCTAGGTAATTTTAGTTCAGAGGGAAAGAGGAAGATGACTATAAAAGATATTTACTACATAGAATTCATTGGACACCACCCCCTGGGATTAGAAAACCATTGTGAAAGACGAATCTAAATGAACCTCAAGGTTCCAATTTAGCAATTGGCTGACTGGTCAAGTCCATTTACTGAGATGAGCACACGGGTTCTATGTAGGAGGAAATGGGAGGATTATAAAAAGTGTGATTCTCAGACCCTTGCTATTCTGAGAGATTTGAAGATTTGAATAGGAAAACTGCCTCAAAGAAATAGCTATTTTCTGTGAAAACTTTATTTTTTCTTGGGAAAAAAGTGCTAATTTCTTTATAGACAGGGCCAATAACAAATGAAATTCATCTAAATATACTAGATTTTTGTAAATTTTCAAGCATTTTCCAGATTCCACAGTGAAGAAAAATGTTTGTGGTTATGTTTGCCCCTTGAGTGATCCAGTGACAGAAATACATCTGCCTTACAAGTGTCTTATCATCATAGAAAGAATATCAGTCTCATCCACTATGTACCCCTCCCACATCCTTTCCACTCAATCCACCACCAGCCTGACCAATTAACATTCTGTGGAAATTCGCAACTTTAGGGAATGTTTTCTGTTAGATTGGTCCAAGTGTACACTGACATGTAAGTCTTGACAAGCTTGTATTCTTTGGGTCAGCAATGTATTTTGCCCTGAAGTTGATTTCACAGTTACAGAACTTAAGTGGAAAAAGAATTCAATTTAGGCAGGTCACTTGCTTTTCTAAGTTCAAACCATACCATCTTTATATATATACTTTGTTTTCCTGTTGGAAGATGAAAATAAAACCTCATCAGCATGTTAAAACCATGCATTAAAGTGATATTAGTGGGGGGCTGGGGTTGTGGCGCAATGGTAGCGTGCTCGCCTAGCATGCGTGGAGCACTGGGTTCGATCCTCAGCACCATATAAAAATAAAATAAAGATATTCTTTCCACCTACAAAAAAAAAATGAGATTAGTGGGATGGGATGTTTCAGTTAGTCATTAGAATTCATCCTTGACACAAATAAAATGGTTTATATTAAATAATGGTAAAAATATAAGATTCATTTAGATATTCATCTGTTTTCAAGTGCTAAGGATACAGTGATCAAGATCACATAAAGTTTATAGAAATTACAGTCTAGTGTTGGAGTTGTGATAGCAAAGGATATCACATGAAGACCTGGGGTGGTTTGATGTATTGAGCAGCTATCATCTGCGCACTTGCCAGATGGTTGCTTATGCTGTACACGTTAAGAAGGAAGAGAGACACAAAGTCACCTTTTCTTCCTTTCACACTTAAGAACTTAATCACTGCCTCATCTGGATACACAAGGAAGATGGAAAAAATTTGGTCTTTATTCTGGTAAATCACATGACAGTTTAAAATGAGCCATTCTAAAAAAAGATGAAGAAGGAAAGAGATATTGAAGGGCCACTGTCCATCTCTGCTATGAAGTCAGATCATGACCAGAAGAATAAGAACTTCCTGTATCATCAAGTATTCATTGAAATTGTTTCTTTTATGGGAAGAGCAACATGAGCTTTAACAGAAATGTGTGTTTCTTAAATCTGGTTTCAGACTGCATATTTTCAAGTAGTAGAGATTTTTTGTAAGAGTTTCCCCACTCCCCTCATAAGATATACATTACAAATCAGAGAAAAAACTCAGGGAAATAAAACATTTTATATCAGGTAAAACTAAACTTTTGAAAGCATCTTTTACATTTGTTCACTATGTAGGAGGATGTTAAAAGCTTTAAACACATGAATTCACACACAAACATACAACTCCATGTAACCATTTTTTGAATCTATATACACCATTAACCTCAAAATCTATCTACTCGTTGTCATTTCTTGCCAAGTTTATTCCAGTAATCAGTATTTTTCTTTGCCAAAAATTATTTTCTTTAAATACAGTTTGCTAGATTATAGCTAAAACTATAATGAATATAAACTCTCTGGGATGTTCTCCAAAACCGAAGGTTTGTGATTACTGTTAAGCAATGATATTGTCACTTGCTTTTTGCTCTCCTGAAAATACTTCTTCTCCTTAGTTGCTGTCACTCAGTGCTGTGACGATGTGATCTGAAAAGCAAGTTTAAATGAGGCTTTCTAATTAGGCCATACTCATTTATATTTTTTCAACCGTGTGCCCAGGTTACCCCAGAATTATAGGCATTCAATTAAAGAACATTTAATTTGAGATCTATATGCCTTTGAGTATGAATGAGTAACTCTCACTAATTGAGTTTGCTCCAACTGCTCATTCATCGGAGGTGAATTAAGTCTTCTAGGGCACTAGAGTACCATTTAGTAAATTACCTTATCTAGCACACTGAATTTGCCTCACATGGGTGAGCCGCTGCTTTACAGGGAGCAGTTTTGTCTCCCCAGTTCTCCACTGGCCCAACCTTATTGATGCTACAGGGTGATTCCTGTCATACAGTATTTACCCACAGCCTCAGACAATAGGCCTACATGATCTCCCTTTGAGAGCATGCATGCCAGTATATAAAGAGTAAATGAAAGAGGCTAGGGTTATGGCTCAGCGGTTGAGCACTTGCCTCGCATACGTGAGGCACTGGGTTCGATCCTCAGCACCACATAAAATGAATAAAGATATAAGAAAAAAAGTAATAGCACATTAGTAAAAAAAAAAGATTTTAAAAAAATTTTAAAAAAAGAGTAAATGAGAGAGCTGATTGGATTTTTTATAAATCAAATAAAAACAAAAGTGTATCACTATTCTCTAAACTGTAAAAATTAATTTGAAACTGTAAAGAGAAAATAAGCTTAAACATAAACTCTAAAACTGTAAAAGTTAGTGATACATTCACTATCATATAGTAAAATGATTGGGCCCCTTTAAGGTATCAATAAACAAGCATCTTTTTTAAGCCTTAATACAACAATATGTACATAAAATGAGCCTATTTAAATAGCAATAAAATTGAATGTAATACTTAGAATGCTATAAGTTTTCATTTTTCATTTGCAAATATAAATGTTCTTTTAATTTTAACTCAGTCCTGTTCTCTTCAATATTAAAACTTCAGACATTTATTGGTTCCTCTTTTGAAAACTAGCATCCAGAGCATAAAACAGTTTCTGTGGTGCCATAATTTGTTAAATAATGCTTTGCAAGTGGCTGACTGCCCAAAGAGCCCATGCAGAAATAAAATGCAGTCAAATTGCTTCCAAGTGTTTTCCTCTCCATGTAGATCATGCCAGAAGCTGCCGCTTCTCTCACACTGTCACTATTTCCAAGAAGCTATAATCATTCACAACTCCTAGCAGAACATTTCAGAAAAATACCCAAATTTACATCCAAGCCAATGTTTAAAATGTAATAAAAAGCATATAAGTTAAGTGAACCAGTAATCTAATGATGCAGTAATCTAATGATGGCTTGGTACCAGCTCTGAAGAATACATCAATAGGGACATTTTCAACAGGGAACAACACCTGCTAGCTCCTTTTCCCTCTATTTTTTTTTTTTCTCCATAAAATCCTTGGCCCTCCTTTAACAATATTCTTGTGGAACAGAATATTGAGACCTTCATTCTGAAATCAGTCTAATGTTCTTTTGAGGGTAGCCTGATAGCAAACAGTCGAAAAATGGAGGCACAGCAGGAGGCTGGGAGATGGCGAGTGGCGATATTATCTCAGGCAGTCTTGACATGCCCGGTTAAAGTGGCTTAAGAAGAATAAAAATCAGGCCTCTTTGTGTCTGTTTCCATTTTCTCCTTTATTATCAGGAATGAGTGTTGCCTCAGATCAGATCTGAAAGTTAAATTAATATAGGCCTCAATCAAGCTTAAAAAAAGGAACAGCTTCAATAAAAAGTTAAAAATCATTAAAGTGTGTAACACCTGACTCTTTTCAAGCCCATTTCACATTTATGATCTTATTTGAAAGTAGAGCCCAACACACCATTATTGCTTTTTCTTGAAGGCTATATTTGGTGTGGTATAGCAGACACATCTGAACAGTTAGGCCCATGGGGAATGAGGGCTGAGTCAGTCTCTCCCTTCACAGGATAGCATTTTTAGCTCTGTGCCTCTTTTTCTCTCATGCTAAAAGACCGGCTAGCTCTGATTTCAAAATGCTCTCTCTCTCTCTGTCCCTTAAATGCATCAATGGGAAGACACATGGAAAAGTTGAGAGAGATACAGGAGAGTATATGTGTGGAAGCCCCTGTGTGACTGTTTGTGTTCCTTCTGTCCCTTTACCTGGGAATGGAAGAACATATGAGCTACTGATGTGACTTTACCTGTCAACATTTTTAGGATTCATAATATTTTGACTAACTTCCTAGGCCAGTTGCATGAATTTTGCATTTCAACTTTAGAAGCTGACATCAAACCATCGGTGACATTGTCACAAATAAAGAAAACATGGACATACTTCATAATTCCAATTTTTTAAAAAGTAATCCTCACAACTGATGCCTATAAGCAATATGCCATGCCAGCTTCTGTTATAAATATAAAAATTAGAAGCATTTTCAAAGAATTTATAGTACAATAAGACATGAACAGAAGTGAGGACACTACAATGAAAAATGTTTTATTTACAAATGAAAGAGCAAAAGGAGACAAGAAAGGCAGGTAATGAGGCCTTACTTGTGTGACTATTTTGTACCAGGAATTTTATAAACACTATCTTAAATGATTGTCCTCAATTATTCAAATGTACAATTTCCTACACATTACCAAAATGGAAACTGAGGCTCAGGGAATTTAAATGACTTGTGCAAGGTTATGCCGCAGGCTTTGAAACTAGATCCCTTTGGCTCCGGAATCCTTGTTTTTCCCACTGTAGCTTTACTGCAGGGCAAGATTATCCTAAGTGGCAAAACTGAGAGCCCTAGAAGAGGTGGCATTTGAGCAGGATATTTAGAATGAGTTAGGCCCTGATAGAGTATTCTCAGTTTGTGCTAGATGCTGCGAGTGACATGTTCAAATAACAATGAATATTCTAGTATGTTTGGAAAAAATGAAATATTTTTAAGTTGTTCTTATGTTTTGGGTTTCTCCCCAACCTAGTTCCAAATAACGGGCATTTTCAAATTGTTTAAATGAGCAATCATGTAATCTGAAGTGGAAGGACTCAGAGAGGTGTCCACTCAAGTATAACCACCTTGCACAGATGCAGCTGGGAACACAGGAAATAATTCCTCATGTTTACCTTTAGCAGAGAGTTTTGAACTGAAGAATGGACTTGTCCTTGCGGCCACCACACCACCAACATTACCACCCTGGTGACAACCCCAGTCTCACATTTATCATATCAGAGTTGCTGTAAAGTCACAGTAAGGGACAGCTTAGTTGCATTCCCTGTGGGTAGCTGTCTATTATTTTGTAGATTGTGTTGCCTCATACCTTTACACATCAATCAAATGTTCGGTATGGTAAGAATTAAGCCATACAGATGTCTGATGAGAACCATTCTGACCTAAAAAGCTAATAATACTTTGAAAGGAATTTAAATCTTTTAGTCTTAAATGAGAAATGGTGGTATATATTAACACATTTGCTGGTAGATAATGCTGCCTAAGATGATGTTATATCTGAGTGAAACTAAATTCAGAACATTGTTCTTTCAAATTTTGTATATTAGAAAGCAACAATGCTATGTTGTAACACTAGGATACATAGTAGTAATAAATGACCAGACTGGTCTGTAGGCACTTTTGAAAAGTTACAAGGAGGCCAATGCAGCCTGCATCCTGACCTCTTTTTCTTGTGAGCTAAATGTGCAAACCTGGCAGATATACCCACAGTTCATAAATATTAAGTACCTAGCCCTTCTTGGCTATGAAGCTAAATAGATCTAGTGCTTATACATGTTGATGAATGCTGCTTAACAACTCATTAGCTGACTCTTGGCACCTAAAGCGTAAAAGCACTTTTTAAGAAACATATAGTTTAAAAAGTGTGAATCTAGAAAGGAACAGCTGGGTAGGATTCCATCCAACAAAGCAGCTTGCATGGTGGCTCAGTTTGAAGGACATGCTTTTCAAGTTCAATTCACTCCTATATTACTTCTTAGATAAAAGGACTTTAGATTTTTAGCCTATCTCCGTTTCCTTAACATTGGCTTCTCGTAAGTGTTTAAAGTGAGAAGTCATAAATCTCAATGAATTTTAATAATTATACACACATTTTAGAGGATATTTGTATTACCAAAGTATACATGGTTTTGAAAGCTCAGTCTGTTATTTGTACAAAGTCAAACTGCCTTTGAGGTATTTGTATAAAGATAATATTAATTCAACTTGATAAATATTACATTGAGCTCCCACCATACACAAGCTCTGGACCTGGGTATGAAAAGGAGAATAAGACATATGCTACTCGTCCCGTTCTCCAGGTCCACAGCCTGATGTGAAAGACAATGTACATGCCGGAGTCACCAGCCATACCCACACGCTGAAGCCATCCAAGAGATGGGTACTATTTGATTTCTACAATGGTTTTTAAAACATTTGCATTCATTGTCTTCAGTCAGAAGTTTTACCCTTCAGCTCCACTGAATGCCTATCACCAACCCATGTATTTATTTGCTAATTGTAACTGGCAGGCCCGTAAACACATTTGAGTTGGGGGCCATTAAATTGAAAAACAAATACTTTATCTGGGATGATGTTCTGTCTCTAGTATCTAAGATGATATGGAGGCACACAGAAAGGAGCAGAGAGAATTCTCCCCAGGGATATCAGTCACATTTTGACTTAGGAGATAATGTCAGCCAAGACCAAAGAGCCTTCTAGAAAGAGAGAATATGACAGAGGCATGGAGACGTGGAATGGCAGGCCCAGTTTATGAAATTAAGGAGAAGTAAAAAAGAGGAAAAAGATATTCCTTTGACTTATTGAACACTTACTGTTGCCACTAATATGCACTTCCATGAAATTTACAGTAAACCAATATGTTCATTATTATTAGCTCCTATTTATCCAAGATAAATCAGTTAGTGAATGGCATTTCCACTATTAAACCCAGTGTACATGGGTAGATTTCATATTTATTTAGGACACTATTTGGTAATTAATTTTTATATCCCACTGAATATAAATGTAGTAAACTACTGGACATAATCCTCATATGGGAAAATATAAGCTTAATTCAAAGCAAATTGAATAAAAATCATAGCTTTTAGAACTTAAAGGAAATTTAGGGAAGTTTTAGTGCAATTTCATAATCTTACAAAGGAGGAAATTTAACCATTTTAAACATTTACTTTTAAAAATAAAAAAACTATTTTAAATGTGCATTAAAATTTATTTTTTAATAAGCATCTTAACTTAAAAATATTTTGATTCTCAGCCGGGCGCGGTGGCTCAAGCCTGTAATCCCAGCACTTAGGGAGGCTGAGACAGGAGAATCGCGAGTTCAAAGCCAGCCTCAGCAATGGTGAGGCGCTAAGCAACTCAGTGAGACCCTGTCTCTACATAAAACACAAAATAGGGGGCTGGGATTGTAGCTCAGTCGTAGAGTGCTTGCCTTGCATGCGTGGGGCACTGGGTTCGATCCTCAGCACCACATAAAATTAAATGAATAAATAGTGTCCATCTACAACTAAAAAAAATTAAAAAAAAAAAAAACACAAAATAGGGCTGGGGATGTGGATCAGTGGTCGAGTGCCCCTGAGTTCAATCCCCAGTACCAAAAAAAATATTTTGATTCTCCTTGTTAATGCTTTAACTTTTGAAAATAATTATTGAAAATAATTATTAATTATTTTCAAAATCATTTTATATATATATGCTACAAATGCTAAAGTATAAACATAATTAAGGAAAAGCTGAAAATTTATTTTTAAAGGCACTGAAGAAATAACTCATAAAAATCTAGCCATGAAACTGCCCTTTTTGCTTCAATACTTTCATTGTGACCTATTGAACAATAACTG
>CM053409.1:81192651-81302567 GCA_028644305.1 Xerus rutilus | reverse complement strand
TACCTTTATTTTATTTATTTATTTTCAGTTGGTGCTGAGGATCAAACTCAATGCCTCACGTGTGCTAGTTAAGTGCTCTACCACTGTGCTACAACCCCAGCCTTGTGTATATATTTTAAGTTTTCAATTCTAAATTGTCTCCAGTTAAGTCATTGTTTCCTTTGGCTACACATAGATCATATTATTACTTGCAACAAAGCAACCTAGTGAAAACCATGTGACTGAGTCATATCTCAGAAATTTCTATTGCAGGGATATTTCCCTTGCTATTAAACTTTTGGCATCCATGTTCAAGTATTGATACATCATCTTCAGAAAACGGATTTCCTCTGTTAGGGGTTTGTGTGCATCTGTGAAGGGGAGGAGTTAGAAAATTTTACCGATTTTTTTATCTCAATTTCCTACCTGAAGAGGCTTCTCTTTTAAAAAAAAAAATTGGGAACTGTTAAATAACAGTAACATTGGATGGTATTTATGATAATTTGCTTTTATTTCCTCTTCACAAACAGCTCCAGGAAGTAGGATCAGTTATCATTTTTATTTTTCAAATGAGGAAACTGAGGCACAAAGTATTTAAGGTCATAGTTTGTTAGCTTTTACATCAATTCTTAATGTAACCTAATTTCTAATATAAAGTTGTTTCAGAGAGATTGCTCTAATAACAAATTCAAAATGGGATTTTGTTTCTTAGAGCTTGTGCCAAATATATTTTAACTATTTGAAGCTAGTTACCCTGCAGGCTGACTCACTTTCAAATATAATAATCTGCAGTAATCAGAATCCTCCATTAATTGATCAAGTCAGGTGTCAGGATACAGGCCATGTCAACTGCTGTTTTTTCACACCTTAGTCTCAGTAAGTGACCAATTAAGTAACAGCTACTTTTTTAAAACCATTCATTACTCTTTTTTTTTTTTTTTTTTTGATACTGGAGATTGAACTCAGAGGTACTCGACCACTGATCCACATCCCCAGTCCTATTTTGTGTTCTATGTAGAGATAGGGTCTCACTGAGTTGCCCATTCATTACTCTTGTATGTATTTCTCAGTGGCTGCTACTAGCATTTGGAGAAAGAATTTTCATTTTGGCAGGAAGTACATCACGTCTTGCAATACCTTCAGACTTCCACCTACTAAACGCTAGTAATGCCTTTTCCAGGTCATATTTTGTGATGCTCTAAGATGAAGGTAACACCAAGTTTGAGAACCACTGTACCAGTGAAGGACTCAAGACCACTAAAAAAGCAGAAACTCAAGTATCAAGTTAACAAACCAGAAATTCAAGTATAAAGTTAATAAATACTTATGGAGTGTAAGTAAAAACAAAATACTCGTGGAAAGTGACATTTCTCCTGCTATACTTTATAGACATTGCTTATACTTTAGCTACAATATACTTAATTAATAAATTCTATAATTACTTTTGAAAAATAATAAACCAGTCATGGAGGGTCAGCAACTTGAGCAACTGGAAAAACCAGACCTAAATTATTTTCTATCAAATCCTCAAGTGTAATTTCTTATGGATGAAGAGATAAGGAAATTCCAACCAAGGAGAATTTCAGTTTTTCCTGAGTAAATTGTGGAAACTTAAGGCTGTAGTGCTTCATGTTTTTTGTATTGACATGACTGACCTTAAGGAGAAAAATGATAAGGGATTATTCTCACATAATACAATATCTCAGCTGAATATGTATTCATGTACAGCAGCTTTTCTGTTTTATTTTTCAGCTGTAAAAAAAAAAGAGAGAGAGTTCCCAATGAAAGAGACACCACAACAAATGAAAGACTTTTCTAACCATGGTAAAAAAGCATAACAAAGCCATTATGAATGATACAGCAAGTTGAGGGAAAGGAAAGCTGCTATTAAACACGACAGGCTGTCACAACCACAGAAACAGTAATCAGTGTAATCATAGCAATAAAATAATGTTTGTATTTAGTTTCTTTCAAGGAGCTAAAATAACGGCATCTTTTCTAAGTTTGCAGTTTTTGATAATGTTGGCAAAAATAGCAAAAACATAAAAATATCCAAATGTGTAGCATATTAACATTATTTGGAGTTACTGTTCTACACATTTTTTTCTTCAAATTTCCTTTAAGATTATTTTTATCCTTGCTTCTTTGTTCTGCATGACCAAGTTATTCTTTTTCTTTATAATACTTTTTTTCTTCTTTCTTCCTTCCTTTCTTTCTTTTTTTATTTTATTTTTTATTTTTTTGAACTCAGGTATGCTTAACCACTGAGCCACATCCGCAGCTCATTTTTTATTTTTTATTTTGATGCAAGGCCTTGCTAAGTCACCAGGGTCTTGCTGAATTTCTGAGGCTGGCTTTGAACTTGGGACAAGATTCTCCTGCCTCAGCCTCCTGAGCCTCTGGGACTACAGGCATGCACCACTGCACCCCACTATGAAAATATTCTTGAACGCCGCTCCCTAATTACTTGAATTTAATAAATCTATAATCAGCTAAAATGGCGTTATTTTAGTTTATCAGAGCATATAATTAAATCTGCATGTCTTGTAATTATTTTCCCTATTATAGCAATAGCATTTCTCTTGTAATCTTATACATACCATATACATGTATGATAAACTTACCTCCACCAGGTACTCAGTGAAAACCTTCATGGGTTAGGAGGTTTTCGCAGACAACGATGAAACATCACAATGTGGAAAATGTCTCACATGGGAGACACTGCACACCAGCACTTGTGTTCTATGATGAATATTCCTTACAGCCACAGGGAGAAATTTGTTTCACTGTTTATTCAGTTACCTCAGAGAACTTTCTGGCTTACCCCTTGGTACTTTCACTACTTCCCTTAATGTTGAAGGGATTCCAGCTGTGCCTGATATGACCTGTATGTATACTGTATATCATTTTCTATCTATGCTTTCTTTAATCCAGTGTGTAATATATGGTCACCACCTACTAAAATGTACAAACTTTGTCATTTTATACAAATACCTCTGAAGATCTAACAGATTCTGGCTTTTCTTTCCCAAAGACTTTCTCTGTAAAAGCAAGAGAGTGATGTACTTGGTCGCTTTAACTCTGACCTAAGTTCAAAGATGCTCCAATATTAACTTATTTTTGGTTGAAAATTTGGGTTGAGAAACAGAGTAGTGTCTTCACCAAATTTAGGATTTGCTTGATCACACCCCAGCATACAACCTGTGATGGTGCTTAGCCCAGTGGGCATGTCAGAGAGCCCAAACGAGATACATGACTTACAATCATTGCTTTTAGGGGCCTATTGTTATTGCACCTTAGACTGGCCATCTCCATTATCAGTGATGTCCATTCACTAATATCACAAATATACTTAATTTACTTCTGAGTGACTTCAGCATCTTTCAACTCATTGAGATCCCAAATTATAATGTTATGATTTCAAAATACAGGATTTCTAACGTACATTCAGAGGCTATCATAATCTTTCAAACAGCAAATTGTTCACTGTTTATTCTTTCTCTATAGTGGAGTTTGTTCCTGTTTGCCGTGATATGACATGACTTCCCCTAACCAGGTCTCAGTTTGTTCATTTGTATAATGAGGGTCTTGGATGATCTCTAAAGTGCTTTTCAGCTCTAATATTCTTTTGTTCCATGTTTCATCATATAATTGTATGGATAAATTTCAAAAAAGTTCACTATTTTTTTTTGCCTCACATAGCCTTTCTAAAAATGAAAAAGCATTTGGTTCTACCTTTGCAAACTCTAATGTCTTGTCTCTAACAGAAAACAAACTAAGAATTGTGTATGTTGACTGTCTTATTCCTGTTTCAAAAACTTATGTGATTACTATATATATAAAACTATTCCTCATTTTGGGCATTAATACTGATATACCTAAAGGAAAGCACTGTTCTTTTTGAAACAGATTCCATCATGGCTGTTTTCTGGATGTTTATAACTCATGTGGGCATGAATTCTGCAATTAAACAATAATAGTGAATGACATTTGTATCTACCTTGCTATTCTGCAGCATGACTTTATAATCTAAATGTAGATTTAAAATTTAACTTAACATTCTGATTCTATTTCTAAACCCTGTTTTATTGTAACAGGACCTTTCAAGAAACAGCTGATTTTTAAATTTATGAGTAAAAAATATGCATTACATCCTTTTAATTTCATAGCTTATTTATAAGGTTTGATGTCTTTGTTGATTTCAGATTTTATTCCAAGTAAATTATCAACCATTTTTCTATATAGGAGACTTTGATTAATATTAATTTTTATCTCTTAAAAGGATCCTTCCCGGCCATTGGGGTGGAGGCGTTTTGCCCCAGCTTCCTGAGGGCAGGGTTTTTAAATAGCATCCAGGCCCCACATCCAGTGCCAGGGGGAGGATCTTTGCCCCCCAGGATTCCTGCTGGTAGGTATTTCAGGTGAAATTTCTGCCACTGTATACAGAAATAGGACTGTGTGAACAGGTGATAGACCTGCAATACAAACATGAGTATTTCTAAAATATACTGTAGTGTCTCTTAATAATGTAGCAACCAAGTTTATAGTACCTAGTGCTATGAAAATAAACAAAATGGAAAGAGGATATGGACCTCAAATATCCAATCAGCCTAGCATTGCCTTTTGGGGAAAGTGTTTTTTATAAATAATAACTAGAGCTCACACCCTTAATCTATAACTCAAGAATGAAACAAGGATGGATTTAAGCCACTTGGCCAACTGGAATTGGCCAGAAAAGAATTAAAGGACCAAGTATTCTTGACAGAAAGAGTAATTCCATATTTGAGTGAGTACATAGAGATTTAATTAAGGTTACATTTCACTAAAGAAAAATAATTTGAAGAAAGGCCAGAACATAGCAAATTTGGAAGAAATTTTTGAGAAAGGAAATTAAGGTGTAGTTCTCTCTAAAAATACCAATCTACGAAAGCCACAAATCAAAGTATAGGATATTAAGCATTTTTAAACGCAATTTCAAAGTTTAGCAAAACACTTTGTGGGTTATCTACAGTATAACTATTATCACAAATTGTTTTTTACTATCATTTAGTGAAATACCCAGCTGCCTTCTCTCATTGTTCCTGAATGATGCAGATCAACTCTATGTTTTATATGTCTTTATAAAACAAAAATAGATTATTAATTCTTCAAGTTTTTATCATAATTCTTGTGTTTTATTATAATTAATATTACAAATTTGGTAATGACCTCAATATATTCAAGAGGGCTAGCCTAAACAGTAATGTAATTGCAAACATTTTAAAAGACTGAAAAATATGATAAAAACAAATATCCGAGCATGCCCATTTCTTTTTTATTTCTTAGAATAATTATACCTAACAAACCTAAGATTATTGCACTTTTTTTTCCTTTCAGTTGCCCTTGTGTATTTAAAACATATAAAATCAATAAACTATAATTATGCTTTGATATAATTCGGTTTTATCATTAGAAAACTTGTTGACAGGATTGAAACTAGGAACAAAATTATGTGAACTTAAAGATTAGCAATTTTAATTCTAATGGGTATTATTCCACCTTCTTTTCTCTTAAAAACAAATATGGCATCAATTGCATAGAAATTTTTTGTATTGTTGCAAAGGATTGGTGGGGAAATATCTATACAGTGAGTGCTCAGAATTAACTGTAATATAAAAAGTAGCTTTCATAAATATATAATTAATATCAGTGATTAGAATTGAGGAGATAACAGTTAATTGTAGTTGAATGACACTAATCCTTAATCTCAATGGCAAATCAGGTGACTTTAGATATATTTGGCAGAAATGACATAAAGTTTAGTGGTGACTTGAATTATTCAATGTTACTGGTTTAGAAAAAAAAAATAAAGCCTTGTCATTTAGCCCCTGGGAATGATAGAAGGAAATGATCTTTCTACAGCACAAACACAGAAACAACTTTCCAGAGAGGGACCTCAAAGAACACCCTAACACTCTGTTCTTCTAGGCTTTAAGCCAAATTAGCCTCCAAGTTTCATGGGAGGAAAATAACTCTAATTGGCTTACATGACTTATTTACAAATCAGGTGTAACAAAATTGCTTCATAAAAATTTTATAATTATAAACATGTTCCTGTTCCTTCAAACTGAAATAAACTCACTTTTTCTAGTTTGTCTCACTTTGATAAGTGATCCCTGTATACTTTGTCTTTTACTTTTCAGTAAGCTGCTATAATTTTAAAGGTAATTTTTATCTTCTCCATTCAACTGCAACTTATTTTTCTAGAATTTCCTTCAGAATTGTATGTGAAGAAGAATGCAGCATTAAACATGGGAAGTTTTTGTTGTTATGCAGTTTTAAAATCCTACAGTTTTTATTTGCCATCTGAGAACTTAGTGGATACCCCTTCAGTCTAGGACATCAATTTGAGGGCAAGAAGCAATTCCTCCCATTGCCAGCAGCATGGCACTTAAAATAGTCAGCTGAAGGCAGATGCCCACTGGGTAGTTAATTTACCTTCTACATTGATCATATGTCACAGCATTTTGAGGGTATCATAAAATATTTCCCATGCTAATCAAGGAATTATCAAATGTTCTAGTGATGATGCTAATTTAGTTCCCAGTTACTTAACCACACTCAAATGAGATGCATGACTGTGTCTTATATATAATAGTTCCTTTGCTTCATGTCACACTGTGCTATCAAAGGACAATATTTCTACAGTACTTTTTTTTACACTAACTGCAGTAATAAGATAATCAGTGAATCATGAGATCCAAGAAGCAGAGAAGCCTGAAAATCAGAATGAATGTAACAGAAGTCAATTGTTATACATTTCTACAAAGATCATAGTAAAGCATTGTTATTCTTAGTTTTAGATAGGGAAAAAAAACACTAGGAAGTATTCACTTAATGTTGAGTAACAAGAAAACAGGAAAATTCCATGTGCAATTTAGAAATAGATAATTTCTGAAACAAATTCATTGTTGAAGATCACCCTAATATTTCCTTTGTGGTTAATTTTGGCAGTTCTTTAGTTGTTGAGGGAAAGTTCTTCTGAAGCATCATCTCAGTTTGCTAACCTGTGCTTTCAGTGCAAGGCTATAAATATAATAACCCTTTGCCTTTTTTAAAATACAGTTGTAGTGGACACAATATCTTTATTTTATTTATTTTATAATTGGTGCTGAGAATCAAACCCAGTGCCTCACACATGCTAGGCAAGTGCTCTACTACTGAGCCACAACCCTAGCCCCCTTTTGACATTTGGATCTGATCTTCCCTCCATTGTATGACTTGTGTTAGGGTCAAAGGAAATACCAAAGATGGAGTGAAACTCCTTCTCTGTTTACTCTGAATCCAATAACAGGACAAATATGAACTCATGAGAATTCAAAAAGTAGATTTGCAGTTATTGGGCATATAATTAATAAATATTATTTAGTTACCCTCAGGAAAGAGAAGCAAAAGCTTTTTATATCCTTTGTACTGTCCCTTGCCTAGCCATGTTAGGAAAAGGATTCATAATCTAGTTTTCTATAAACCAATAGCACGTCCAACTGTAATATCATTTCTATAGCAAAGGACTTACAGTCCTCTGTCTACATTAAAATGTCATCACAGTACATTAGCAATGGTTATCAATAGTTTCCTTTCTATACTTCATGTGAAATCCTATCTAATATGGAGTCAGGGCAAATATTGTATGCACTATTAACTAGTCTATATTTTTTTTTCAGAAAGTTTATGGTTTAGATATTAGAAATAGACCAGGAATGATAAATAAGTTTTAAGCTGTAGGAAGTGTAGAATCTGGCGAATATAATGTTATCTGGATTTAATGCATACAAAGAACTGAAGAATAGAACAAAACTATTTAAAACTAGATGTCAGACTTTGAAGGAATATACATTAAATTAGGGAAATTGGCATGAACTCAATATATCAAGGGAAATCAACAGTGGAGAATTATATACATTTTAAATACAATCAAACTGCAGTTCAGAAAAATCAAAGTAAGCCATTTCATTTCTTCATATTTTCAAGCATCCTAAAAAAGTCAGTAACTTTGTTTTAGATATACAATTTGACATCTCAAAACAAATTACTTCTGACAAAAGAAATTCTCTTGGCTATAGTTCTTCCAGTAATGATTACAATTTGAACATTTTTCTGTAGCATATACAAAAATTTGCTTTAGAATCATCAAAAGGAAAAAAGGACCCTTTTCTTTAATAGATAGGTGTATTAGGCGTATGTGTTATACATTTTGTAGTTAAGAATGTTGTCCATTACCCCGGATGAGATATGTGCGAATGTATTTGTGTGTACCTACTTAAACCAATACTAATTATGAAAGGAATTGGAAAAACTAGACTCAATGTTCAAAGTAAAATCCTGAATAAATCATTCAGATGTTTTATAGTAAAAAGAAATTCCTTCATCTGGATACTAACTCCTAGCTTCTTTATTTCTTGGTATTTTACATGATTTTAACCCCCAGTGCAGCCATACTCAGTGCCATCTGCATGTCCCTCCCTAGAGAACTCTCCTTCTCTGAAATTTTTGTAGCTGTAGACTTTAGGAGAAACCCTGCAGAATGACAATTATTAAAAAAAAAAAAAACTAGAATGGAGACTCTGAAGCAGGTCTGGGCAGGAGACCAAGATTACTTACTGCTATTTCAGGAAGGGAAAGAGGCATAGAGAAGATAGGGTCACCGACAGAATAACAAACACAACTAAAAACTTTCTTGCAGTTTATGAGTTTAAGGACTCCTGTGGACAGATGGTCCTGATAGGGTAGTACAGGTCATGAATTCAGATTCCTTTTGGATTGTACTTTGTTTCTTAGCCAAAAATAAGATTCTTTGTTGTCTAAAGGATCAAATGAAAAGTTGGTGATTTTTAATCTCCCTCTTCAGTCCCAACTTTGAAAATCAAATGGAGACTGTAGACTCTTCCCCAAGAAAATGGAATCCAATCATGTATGTAAATGTTTATATACAATTTCAGGAGGTCTCTGAATACCCTGAAGTCCAGAAATGAAGAATCCCTGGTTCTTAAGAACTCATTGTTCTGAATATAAAGTTATGCTTCACTGACATAGTGAGTATTATCATCTGTATGCAAGATTGACAGTGCATTAAAAAAAAAAAAAAGAAAACAGCTGCAGGATGAATTTCATAGCAGGCTATTGAGCATTTACAAAGTGAATTTCTGGGTTTCTTTTTATCCTGCCAGAAAGACATAAAAAAAATCTTAAAAGAGCCTTTAAATAATCTTTTACTAGTTCTTTTTACTTCTCTATTCAGCAACTTTAAATAGTTTTAGCCTTTGACTTTAGCTAAACCTTCTTATTAACATAACTGCTTCTTCTATCTCATTATCATGTGAATAAGTTTGAATCTAAAAAATATGAATCATATGTGTGTGTATTTATATTCTCATTGAGAACATACTAAGCTCCTACAGGTCATCAGGTTTTATTATTACACATTTATTTTGGTCCTATTCAAAGAAACAGTCAACACTTTCAAGATTCATCCGAGAACCATTTTCTTCTCATGAAGAAAAATTATAAAATGTTACCCACTTCGGTACTTTAGCTTAATCCCTCTGTGAGTCAGCATTTAATCTTGGTGTTGACTGGGATTGTTTAGTCAGTGTGTTCACCTTGATTAGAAATATAAGGAGCCAGCCACTTGAATGCCACTTCCTCTTCAGAGAATGATCCCACAGGGTGGCATGCATGCCCTTAAGGGCTGCTGGTCCACTTAAAAGCATTAAGTGAGAGACACACTGGCCCTGTTATAAACCTTGTCTGCTCTCAGTGCTCATTTACTTTGTAGGACAAAACTCAGTGGAAGCTGCTGTATAATTCAATATGGGCATTTCATGAATCTAGTCACAGAGGTCTTAGAGTGTATTTAATAAAAATGAACTTGTATAAAAAATTAGACATCTTGTAAGGGCTTCAGAAAAGAATAAAAAATAAATAGTAATTTGGAGGGAAAAACTATGTAATGATATAAGTGAATCATATATAAGATTCATTCAACAAATGTTTTCTCCATTACAAGTAAAATTTCATGATAAACTATGTAGCTAAGATACATTATGTATATCCTGTCTAAAGGTTTGTTTTATTTTAAAAAAATTTTCTGATAATTTTCTTTTGATAGTGAATGATACAGAAGACCAGACATTATTTTATCACTTATGTGGCCATAAGACACTATCAAAGCCAGAAGTATAGCTTAGCATTTGAATCACTACTGGGAAATATGATGGCTTCCATAAAAGCTTAGGGACTCTTCAAATATTCCAGATGCAATAGCTCCCCCAATGTTGTCTCCAGAGGTTTTGCAAAAATGTTTCACATTGCTGCTCTTAAATGTTCTCACACATGCTCTTATAACTGAAAGTTTAACTTCTAAGCCTTATCCTAAAAAGCTTCACATGAAAATAGTACAATAATTTCAAAAAGCTTGATTTGGATAACTCAAATCAATTTAAGATAATTATGAAGAGAGAGAGCAAAATCTAAATATATTTCCAGCCAGTTTCCTTAGGGCATATATGCTCTTTATATAGAATGTTTTAAGACTTTTAGACCTTGAAAATTCTAATGGAGACTCAAATGTTATTTTGAGAGATAACAGCAAAGTCAAGCATTCCGACTCTGGAGGTAGATTTCCTGGCTTCAAGCCCTGGCTCTGCCAATTGCACACTGTGTCTTGGCAAGTTGCTTAAATGCTAATATATCAGTAATCTTATTTGTTAAACTAAACTCATAACTACACTCACCACAAGGGTTAATATGAGGATTAAATCAGTTAATACATGGAATGTCCAACAGTGCTTAACATACTGAAGAATTTATTCATAATTCAGCATATACATATATGCTGATTTAGATATAATATCTATTTAAAAACTGGAGAGGAAGGAAGGAAAAAGAAAATACCAAGTACTAAAATGGAGCATATTGTATTTCCTGAATGGATGTTCACATCCAAATTAACCCCACTATTATGTAAAACTATAATGCACTAATAAAAACATTTTAAAAAGCTGATCACACAGATAAACAAAGAAGTATCTGCACAGAAGCTTTTAAAGAAGGAAACCAAAAACTAAAGCAGCATGCAATTATTTATGTCAGAAAGTTTAATTTTTGAACTTAGATTCTATACAGTATTTCAAGGCATGAAAATTTTCTGCTGGGTATCACCCATTACTACCTAACAGTAATTAAACTATTGACTATTCTGTAATTGATTATTTATTTCATAATAGTTGGAAAGCAAAAAATTCACAAAAAATTCGAAACATATGCTTTTACTTTTATCATTATCATTATATTGCCCTTTAAATAAGCACATAATACAAAGTCAAGAAAGCCATTTCTAAAAACTCCTATATTACTAAAATTTTGCAGTGTGGTTAGTGTCTTACAATGAAACACAGCCTCACACTAGGCATCTTTGCCCATAACTTTTGATGGCCAACGTGACACTTTTAGCTAAGGAGAAATCTTTTTGCCCATGTGGTAATTTCTAGTAGAAGAAAGGGCATTACTGAATATTACTAAAGTTAATTGATCAGATGGTATGCCAATGCTCTCTGGAACAGCAGGAAAATTATGTTTTATCTTAGCTTTACACCTTTCATTTACTATAAAACAAATTCAGATTAAGAAATTCTACTGTTTTTATAAATGCAAGTTTCCCTCCTAATTTCTACTCACCTGTTTTCATCCTTGAAATATTTTACTCTGAAATATTTCAGTGTTTCTCCAAGGGTATTTGGATCATCTCTAAATTTTAAAAAAAGCAAAAAAAATTAAGACAGGAAAGTGGAACCAAATCAACTTAGTGATTATATAGACACAGAAATTACAAATTGCTCCAAGGTTAAAATCATTAATTCCAGATTAACCATAAGATATGTTGTTACAGACAAATCTATCAATAGAGTGCAGAAAATACAATAAAGCTAGTTAGATGAAAGGTAAGAACCCACTTCCAGGAGAAGCTATTTTTAATAAACTAATATACTATGTCATTTAAAGAAAGAAAATTCCTATTTGGATTATTTTATTATTTCTCTAGAAGTCATTTTGTTCATTAAAATAACTTTCAAACTTGCTGGTTTTAGATATTTAGAATTTAAATGACCTTTGAGATCATCAGGAGAGCTTACTCATTGACCTTAGTCATTTTCAGTAATGAATTTTCTTTTTTTTTTTTTTGGTACCAGGGATTGAACTCAGGGGTACTCGACCACTGAGCCACATCCCCAGCCCTATTTTGTGTTGTATGTAGAGACAGGGTTTCACTGGGTTGCTTAGCGCCTCACTGTTGCTAAGGTTGGCTTTGAACTCGCGATTCTCCTGTCTCAGCCTCCCAAAGTGCTGGGATTACAAGTGTGAGCCACCGTGCCCAGCTATGAATTTTCTTAACTCCCAAAACCACTTCATAGCTTAAAATTGCACATCAAGTCAGTAGGTAAGATATGGCACTCAAAATATATCCATTCATTCATTAATGGAACTATTATTGGGTGATTCTATATTTAGTATTATTTGCTATTCTCTGTTCTTGAAACACGTTATCTCTTTCAATCTATTTCACAATGACCCTATGGAAGGAGATGTTAGTATACAGAATATACAAACATTCAAATGAAGAATTCAAAATATGCAAATGAGGAAAGACTATGAAATGAAAAGTGAGTGATGAAAGGTCACTTGTCCAAATAAGTCTTCAGTATTAGGCTATCTGAAACTAATCTCATAACTTCTATGACTCATAAGGTATTGTATCATACTGGGTATATGAGGTATACCCATAACCAACCATCCAAGTTTGCCTGATAAAAAATTTCAGTGCTACAAAAGGGAATATACTGTATCATATAAAACATGTAACTTGCAGTCATTTTAGTTTTCACTTTGCACAGGAGATAAAATAATTTTCATGTCAATATTAAAATCCAATAATATACAGAAATGATCCATTTTTTAAAAGTTTTGCTACAGTGGAAAAATATGATAAGGAGGAAGTAGATAATTGTGAACAGAAGGGGAAGAAAGAAATGTGTACCATTTTTGAGAAACAGTTATTGCCAGACACCATACTAATTATATAGTCCTCATATAATTTTTAAAAGATTTTTTATAAAAAAAAACCATAATTTTTGTAACACAAGTAATTTAGAACTAAAAGAATATTATTTTCCATTCTATTATTTTGATGACTCTTTTCTATATCTAGAATTATTCTCAGAGAACATCTTTATGTTCCTATCGACATTCAGCTCAAAAAAATAAAATCAACAGTATTCAATTCACTCTATGCCAAGGTCTGTGCCAGATTGTGAAATTCCAGAAAAAATATTAAGCACAAATTCTGGCCTCTCTAAAGACTACTTTAGAGTGGGAGACAAAGACGTGATTGCTAACATCAATATCATATCATAAATATCATTTAAAGGAAGGAGAAAGTACATAATGAAGACTTCCTGAAAGAGAAAGTGATTCATGGGAGAATTTACAATGGTGATGGTATTTAACCTGCTTTTTTAAAAGTATGTGATTTTTACCAAGTGGAGGTAGTGAGAAAGCAATGTTCCAAAGAAAACAAGATGCAAGTCATGCTCAGGGAAATATGAGTCAGCTTGAGAATTTGAAAAAACATGAGGTACAGGAATAGGAGGAGATAAAAGATGGCATTAGAAATGAAGGTAGAGAAGATACTAAGAAAGAACTTAAGTACAAAGCAGTTTAGTCTTTAATCCTACAACACACTATGCAATAAATAACATGGTCTTTAAATGGGAGAATGAGACATTCTTTATATAGCCTTTATAGTAATTGACTTTACTTATTTCTATTGCCTTTCCACTATATACCTCATGAGAGCAGAGATCTTGTATTGATTGAGGATATGTCTCCAGAACCCAGAAGAGTACTTGATACATTAGTAGGCATTTAAAAAAGTTATTTGATGTATCACTGAATGTTCAGAAATAATGTGGATGCAAGGGTTATCTTGCAATAGGGGACAAAAATAGAAACAAAGAGACCAGTAAAGGGTCATTGTCATAGGTCAAGTAAAGGAAAAAGACAGAATGTAGGTAGTATTAATAAATTTTTTACAGACTCAATAGGACTTAACAATGTATGGATTGAGAGGGGTTCAGTAAAGTGAGATGTCAAATATTACAGAAGGGTTTCAAACCAGATAACTAGATAGATGATGATGTTTTAACTAAGACAAGACTGTAAGAAGAAGAGAAGGTTCAAGGAATCTGTTAAAAGATTGCCACAATATGGATGGAAAAATGAAATAATCTGGGCACAGAAATCCAAGTACTATATGATCTAATGCATGTAGAATCCAAAAAGGTAGTACTCATACAAGTTCCGAGTAGAACGTTGGCTACTGGAGACGAGGGAGTAGGGGAAGGTGGGAGAAGTTGATCAATAAATATTAAGTTATAGTTAGGTAGAAGTAAGGAGTCTAGTGTGCTGTTGCATGTAGATAACTATAATAAACTGTATATTTCAAAAATCAAGGAGAAAGGATTTCAGTGTGGTTTTTTTTGCCATAAATAAATGATAAATGTTTGAGGAGAGAGAGAGAGATTTTATCTGATGAAAACATTACACAATGTGTACAGGTATTGAAACATCACTAGGTTCTAACCCAAATGTATACATTTTTAAGTTTGTAAGTTATGAGTTAAAAATGAATTAAAACTTAAAGGTTAAAAAAATAAAAGTTTGAATTCAAACTTTCTGAGGATGATATTTGTTTGGTTCATGATCTGATAGTCTCCAGGCAATGGCATAAGAAGAAAATAGTTCTCTAACTTTAGTACTTATATGAATAAAAACAATGATTTAATGTATTAAAACTTCAAATTTATGTTATCTATATCATTTGAATGTATTAGAGGGATGAGAAATTTATTTCATTCATTATCAAATCTACTTGAGATTATAATTGTAGTTTGCTATCTCTATAGTAGAAACAGGGAAGGAAGAAATAGATTAAATAACTGACTCAAAGGGTCCTGAATTGCTCTGGGACAAAAAATACAGGTACTTTAACTGTCAATCCAACTTATCACTGCAGATTTTATTACCTGGTAGACAAAATATAGATGTGATAGAATGTTAAATAAACTAGAATGATTTAAATCTGTAATAGAGTTTTGAGGTTGTTGAGAGTTGTTTCAATTCTTCATTTTACTGACTGCACATTAGAAATTGCCAGACAGATACAAAATAGTACAACCAGCACAAACTCATTACTTACTTGAAAATGTTAAATCTCTAATCCTTTCTGCACAAATCTTCTCTGAGGAAAAACATAACTATTTCACTGGCAAAATATCTTTTCAAGGTTTCTATAAGACATTTAAAGAATGCTTTTCTTTTGTTCTCTTTAAAATGAGCATGAGAAAAGTGTAATCTTGTGATCATATAGTTTCTCCACATCATCCCTCTCAAAATCACTGTAAGTTTCTATAAGTATTTGAAAAATATGTTGGTCAGTAATCCCTAAAAGTCTCCATGAAAGAAAACAATTGTCCTTCTCTAGAACAGAAAAGGATGATAAGGGATTTTGTGATTCATTGTCTTCAGAATATAAATAACTGATTTATTAGAAGATCTTGATTCTACTGCAGTTTAAAATATCTATATCCATATCTGTACTATTTGTGATTTTAAAAAACCCTAAGAAATTTACTTTGAGTGGCTTTGAAGAGCTCTTAAATCAGTAAGATTACAAAAAAAAAAAGATCTGGGGCTTTGAAAATTGAACAGCTTTCCAGAATCCTGGAGTTCATCCATTGTCTTAAATGCAGTTCAAATACTAAGGTGATGCTGTCACATGAGGCATTGGGGGTAAATAGCTAAAAATCTACAAAAGAAAATAAGCTGGAACAATTTGAAATTTTAGAATGAGAATTAATTAACTCTAAATATTTCCCAGAACCAGTAATGCAATATACAATTTTTACACATTGAAAATAAGACAGAAAAAGTGCAGTTACCAACAGTAGACTTCTCTCACCTAAAACAGACTTAAAGAATACCATTATTTTTTATAATTTCTCTTATACTTACTTATTTATTACAAATGTAATAATAGACTACAAAGTTGCTTTTAATCTTCACAGTATAACTAACTTCCCTAGAGAAAAACCACTAGGAAATGAATTGCAGATCAGATGCAGGCAACGGTAGTCTAAAAAAACACTCTCATTCAAATAACAACCACTCTCAATTGTTGGTACTAAACAAAATACAAAAGACAAAGAGCTCCAATGTGGAACTTCTAATTCATAAGGACTTGAGGAGTCTTCATTTGATTCCTTATTATTATTGAGAAATTTGTCACTGATTAATTTCAAGACTGTGTAAAGTATTGACCAAAGAATTATAATTAGAACTGCTTTCAAAGTATTTTGTGTTCACATAGATAAGAATCTTGATGAAATACTTCAATGTTAATTTCTTTGGAATAGTGAAACTGATGAGAAAAATTAACTTGTTTCTATGAGCCACCTACTAGGCTTAGCTCTTTGGGAAGTGACCTTGTGAAATCCAGTGAATGGAGAAATAAAGGGAAGATAAAGAAGAAAAACAACCTAATACAAAAACCAGGCCCAACATGACAGTGCACATAATAGATGTGATGGGAACCTGTTGGAAATGTCACTGGGGGAGACCTTTAAGGGTTAGGTGCAGTGTGGCACATGTGGAATTGTGAGAAAGGAACAAATGGAGAAATAATCTTGTCAGGCGGATTTCAAAAGTAAGGCAGAAGGAAACAGTTCTGAACAATGTAAGAGATAATGACAGCTCCTAGAACAGTGGATGCTAAGGCTAGTTAGGAAAGGTGAGGTCCCTCACTGGAGAAAATTGTCTAACAGGATGAGACTTAGAACTTTTATCTATAAATCTTTTCTGAGAGGCAGCTATAGCATAAAGGTTAAAAGGTCCAAAGCTCTAAGACTAACTACCTGATATTGCTGCTTACTAGTGATTTGACTTTGGATAAGTAGTTTAATTTTCTGTCCATTTCCTTGTCTAATAGGAATGAGATGCTGCAATACAAGTAAAGTGCTTGCCAGGTCGTTTTATTTTGATATTATTAAGGGAAGGGTACCAGTTTTAAAACAAACAACCTAAAGGACTCCACAAAAAGAGTTGAGACTAAAGGTTGGGGAAAAGCTCAGGCAACCATTGCTGTAGTAATCCAATTTTTCCCCTTAACATCCATAATCCTTTGTCAAACTGGAATATTGATTTCAGGGTTTTTATGTTTAAATATAGTAATGACCTTTTATGTTCCCTCCTTACTACCTAAGTGTTTATGTCAGTCCTAATTTCTATGCTCTCTGAAACAATGTCCAAAGAGAAGATTCATGATGAACTTTCACATTTAAAACGTAGATATTCTAGATCCTGGCCCACAAGGGTACTGACAGTTCATTTGACCTCAATAATTGCTGATAAATTTCTGCATTCATTTTAGGGTAAAATTAATGACTTTGAGGAACATTGTAGAATATAAGTTAATATTCAGTACAAATGAAAACTTCTTTGGGTTCTAATTTTGTGCATGATAAATTGGGAATTTTATTACTACATTTAACCTTTAACACATCTTTCTTTAAAATTCAGATCCACAGGTTGGGATTGTAGCTCAGCGGTAGAGTTCTCGCCTTGCATGTGTGAGGCACTGGGGTCGATCCTCAGCATCACATATAAATAAATAAAATAAAGATATTGTGTCCATCTAAAACCCCAAAAAATTTTTTTAAAAAGTGTAGGAGGCTCTAGAGCATCTATAGGGGATTCTGTTTAAAACAAATACATACTATACATACATACACAAAATACAGATCCAATGTAAAATCTAGTATTTGCATACATTGTAGTAATTTTTGATGGTCACCCTTTCTAACCTATAAGGCTCTGGGTTCATAAGAAAGATATGAATTACAATGAGTTCTAGTATTTCCATCACTGGTGCTCATACACACAATTTCTTTCCAGACCTTTTTTGTGTCATAAGGAAAAACTGTGCACAGTCCAGTCTGACTTGCCCAAAATTCTCATGAGAATCGAGAAATATAGACATATAAAGTAAATAAGTCATATATATTTATTTCAGGTAAAAATCATTTTCTCTTCATCTGAAATTTTATCTTTTAATCTTGAGCAATTGGCCAGAACAAATGCATTCTGTTCTTTGAAATAAATCAAAGTTATTTATGTCAAATATTTTACTTAATAGAGGTGTGCTGGGAACTGTAACAAATGATATGATAAAACAAGAAATAAATGATTTTCAGTTTAGTTTCTGATCTTAGCTTCTGCACCAGACTACAAAATCAGAATTGCTTATTTTTCTTGTACTGCCACCATTGCTCTGTTGATCAAATCTATGTCCAATAAAGAAATGAGGAATTCACAAATCCTACCAACTCTGTGGCATTCATCAGTCCACTGAAATTTTTCTGCTTGAAATCCCTTCAAAGCAGAAATATGCTTGACTGTTTATAAACTCTCAGTGAGAGTTTACGAGTTTCTCCTTTCTGCTTTGTCTTAGGATTATTTCAGAAATGCCCAGTCAAATGTAAGTCAGACAAAATCGCTGCACCATCTTGGAAGTTGTACCACAACTGCGAAAGCAGCAGCAGTAACTGCTAAAACCCTGACCTTGGTGTGTTGATTTTCTTTTAAGGGAAAGCTAGAGGACAAAGGAAGCATAATGTAAACAAGTGATTGCAGGCATTTAGGAAAAGAAATGTTTAGGTTCTTTGTAATTAATAATATAATTCATGTCCCTTTTATAAACTTAAAAGGAAGTAATGCTATAAAGAAAGGAATGGGGATATGCATCTGTATAATATGAGTATACTTTTATAGAAGCAGGCTAGGAAATGACATTCCTATTAATAAAATACAAATAATTTAGATATCACAGCTGGAAAGCTCTAACTGCGGCATTTGTATAACTGCTCTAATCCTTGTCTGTTCTCTTGCTTTTTTGCAGGCAGACCAGTAATGATTGTGGTGGAATATATGGAGAATGGATCCCTAGATTCCTTTTTGAGGGTGAGGTACTCTTTTATCATGGCATTTAAATAAGCTATTCTGAGTTCTAGATTTGAAATCATCTATTGTAAATTAAATTTTGCATAATGTATGCATGGGTTTTCTGCGAAGAATAGCAGCAATTTCTCTAGGGTGCATTTCTCTGATATTGTGATACTTTAGAGTATTATTAAGGGGATAGGATGTACACTTTAAAATATAATTGGTTTCTTCTATAAAGTCACTTGCCATATTAAAATACATATGTGTTTGTGTATATATATTCATGTTCCAAATGATGTTATCATAAAGCAGGAAATTAAATGAAACTGCATCCCCTCATACAGCCACTCATTTTGCTGTGTCACATTTAATAATTTAGTATGATATTTTATCCACTGTCTATAGTGCTGAGACCCTTCAATTGCTGTGTGTTTACCAAAGTAACTCAAGTTCACTTCAGACAGCTAGTTCTATCAACTTTGTCCTTCTTAAGTTTATTTGAGGGACTATTCACAAACAAAAGAATCATAATTCCTTCAGTGGTGATTTATTTTAGAATAAAAATTGTAGAGCATTCTTTTTAAAGTGACTTCCCCTTAACAGTACAGTGTATACAAAAAAAAATTATTTTCTATAATGGTATAAAATAACAAATCTTAGAAAGCAGCCAGAAATGATATTTCAAAGTGCATTCATAACATGTTTAATGTTTAAAAAGCCATCATATGCTTGGAAATTCCTCATTGATGGTGAAAAAAATCACTACCATAAATATTTTTCATCCCTGGCAGAGGTCATATATTTGCACGTCTCTGCATTCCTTAGTATCTATCTAATAACATACGTAATCATTTTATTTGATTACAAGATGACTGAAATTTTGCCATTTGGAAAGTGTTATATTTCTGCCTATATTCACGTGAAAAGGAAGCATTCTTTCTTCACTTTTTACCCAAGTTATTTGCATGAGCTCCCTTTGCATCTCACTTTTCTCTTTTGGTCTCATTTTCATTTATGTTTCCTTGACTCTGTGCCCTCTTCTTCCAATTACTTTCAATGATAGCAGTGATTATGTACTTACACTCTGACTGGACATGATGTCCGGATTCAGTACAGAAGCTGAATTCATCAAAATCTTTGGCTTATTCTAGAGCAGTACTACTTTCATAATGCATACCCTCAACCACGTGTGCTCTTTAATGCAAAATGAAATTCACAGGTGTTTGGGACGTGAACTGTTCTTTTCTGTAGTCATTTTTAAATGTGTTAGTTTATGGCTATGTTCATTTCACCAGTAAAATTCTAAATTATTTTAGAATAATTTATCAGGACCACCTATGGTACTTGAAGTGCATGTATATTTATGTCCTTCCACAATGTTTATTCAAAACATAATTTCGTCAGATTCATATCAACATATTTTATCATCAATAGCTGTTAAAAATTGAATTAAATGACTGCACAAGAAAATTAGGTCAGAAGTTATACTGCTTATTTTGATGAATCATGAATTCATTATAATATGTTGTAAGAAGCCAATAATATGTTATAAACAAAAAACTGACTTATAAACATCCTAGCCAGCGTGATGGCACATGCCTGTATTCCCAGCAGGTGGAGATTCTGAGGCAAGAGGATCGTGAATTCAAAGCCAGCTTCAGCCACTTAGTGAGGCCATAAACAATTCAGCAAGACCTTGTCTCTAAATAAAATATAAAAAAGGTCTGGGGATGTGGCTCAGTGGTTAAATTCCTCTGAGTTCAATCCCCAGTACCAAACTAAATAAATATCCTAATCCGTGTTTATAAGTGGTGTATTGCATGATCTAAATTTTAAAAGTTAATATTTTTTAGCTATTATTATGTACTTTGTAGATAAGTCTTTACCTGAATGTCTGAAGAAAAGAGTAAATGTTTAGCTGATGGTGGCTGCCATTATCACTACTATAAGGACCTGAACCCCCGTCTCCATTAATCTTGCTGCTGCTACCCTACTAGCTGTGTAACCTTGAGCAAGCATGCTGTCAACTTCTCTATTCTTCTTATTCATTTATAAAATAGGAATTTGAATGATACCTATTCAAATATACAATTGTTATAAAGATTGAGTTGATTATTGTAAAGCTTTTAAGGTTATGTTTGAAAAGTAGCAGAGGAAGTAATCAAATTCAAGTGTCCATGGCTCAAAAAGCCATGCTTTCATATCCTAGGAGTTATTTTAATTAACTTGCTTACTACTTTTCCTTATAAGTTCACTGCCATCTCCCCATGTGGTCTATGTTCCCTCTTCACATACAATTTCTACTAAAATTAAATGGTTAAAATGCAAAAAAAAAAAAATCATCATCATCATCATCAGATGTATAGCTAAGTAGTAGTGTTTTAAATTTCTTTTTAATTCAAATCTAAGATATTTTAAAAAATCAATGAATGGGGACAAAATTAAGGCTAATTAATGCTCCTGTATTACCCTTCTTTAATATTTTTACCCTTCTTTGTAATAATATCCCTTCTATGCCAGAAGCACAAAGTGCTTTATAAACTTTATGTCAATAGCAGGCACTCAACTCCCCATAGCAAGCAGAAATAAAATATATAAGTATATATAGCTCATAAATTCTCAAAAGTGAAGTCATTTTTCAAACTACTGCTTTAGAATTTGATAATCGCAGCTTCTCTGAGCACAGAGGAGGAAGTAGCTAAATGTACTGCATTGTAGGGAGCCATCCATGGCTCATTAATAGCCTTCTGTGCTGACTGGAGGCAGAAAAGATTTCCCTTTGGTCTCCCACACTATTTGAAAATCACTTCAATTTGCTATTTGATTATGAAGGAGTGGTAGCACAACTAAGTACAAGATTACAGTCTAGTGCCAGCGCTGGTGGCTGGCTGGCTGTGATATTGCACTAGATTCATAAATCTCATGCTGTTTGAGATCTTTGTGGACATTCTTCCAGATATATACTGGAATAGGGAGGTGCATGCTTGCAGTAGGGCGTGTGTTCAGATGAGTGTGCAGACAAGGGTGTGGGTGTGGGTATAGCTATGTGTTTGCTTATAATTTTAAAAATGAATTCCAATCTAGAGAGAAAAGCATCAGTCTGGTTGCCCCAGTCACGACATCACTACTGTGTATATTTTTCTAATGAAAAATATTTTCCAAGGAAATTCACCAGTGTGAATTTAATATAAGCTTGATCATCATCCCTGAATGGTCTGTAACTACACATATAAATTTCATAAATATTTTTGTGTGTGTGTCACTTACCTGAAAATCATCTGACTCTAAATCTTAGAGCCTCCATTTTTGTAATAATAATAATAACTAGCAATCCAAATAAAACTAGTTATGAGATAATTTAAAACTTTGAAGTATCATATATCAACCAAAATTTATTTCTTTATTTTACAATATTTCTTGAACATGAATTTATTATATAATTTGTCTATACCAAGATATACCATCACCAATGTCAGTTCAAGACAGTGCACTATGTTCATACTGCAGCCTCTGATCACATCTCAAATCATTCAACAGAGAGAAAATGTTTATTTATAGTTTTTACAAAGTATAGTCACATGGGCAAACAAGTACTATCATCCAAAAACCAAAAATCTAGGATAAAATAATAAAAATGAAAAGCAAGCCAGATTGGGTTAAGGGAGGAAACCATAGCTTGAAATATGCTCAGGGAAGGACAGTGAGGAACAAGAAGAGTGTGTGGACGGTGGTCCTACCAACAGAGATGAAGATACAGAGGAGGACCAGGATGGGCTGGTAGTTGGGAAGAAATGACACATTTAATTTTCATCATGTTACATTTGAGATACTGATGCAATAGCCAGTGAAAAATGCAGACAGCGATTAGAAATATGAATCTGGAACTCAGCGGAAAAATCTTGAATAATAGTACAGATCTGGGAGTTGGTAGCATAAAGGTGGTTAATAAATCCAAGCCATGGTATTTCTGAGGAAGAACTTTTAGGAAAAGCAGACAAATTGAACAAAGTTGAAACTCTGTTCCATGCCAACCTGCGTGGCAACACAGATAGACTCCTGTGGTAGCTGAGGAAAAAGTGGAACAGGAATGAGCAGGAAAAAAGAATGTGGAGTACCCGAAGCAAGGCAACAGAGCATTTCAGGGACGAGCAATTCAGCAACTGTGTCAAGTGCAGCAGAAAAATTCAGAAAGACAGACTGAAAAGCATCTATGTATTAGCATGTCAGAGGTCCTCAGTGACCTTAGCACTTTGAATGGCTTGCTCCCAAGCAGAAACAAGATTGAAAAATGAGAATGAAAGATTGATAAGAATTAGTTGGTGGAGACAATTCCTTTAGAGAAAGAAGTGGGTGGGTGAGATATCAAGGCAAAATATAAACCAAATGTTAGTAAACTAGAAAAAAAAATCAGGGTTTATTTTTCACATTTTTACTATGATAAATTATAAATAACATACATTTTATTCTTAACAGTTTAAAATGTACATTTCAGTGGTATCAAGGATGCTTATATCATTGTGTAACTATCACCACCATCAATCTCCATAACACTTTCTACCTTGCAAACTGAAACTCTGTACTGATTAAATAACAATACCTTATTTGTCTCTTTCATCAGCCCCTGGCAATCGCCACCCTACTTTCTGTCCTCTGATTTTAAGTAGTATAAGTATCTCATACAAGTGAAAATATATAGTATTTGGTTTTTGTGATTGGCTTATTTCACTTAGCATAATGTGCTCAAAGTTCAGTCTTATTGAAGCATTATGTCAAAATCTGCCTTTTTTAAGGCTGAATAATATCTCATTGTGTGTATGTGTGTATGTGTGTGTGTGTGTGTGTGTGAGAGAGAGAGAGAAATAGACAAGACAGACAGGGATTTTACTTATTCATTTCTCAATGCACACTTGATTTGCTTTCACGCTTTAGCTATCATGAAGAAACTATTATGAACTTGAGTGTACAAATATGTCTTTGAACCTTGCTTTCAATTAATTTTGAATACATATACAGAAATGGAATTACCAGATTTTATTGTCATTCTATTTTTAATTTATTGTGGAACTGCCTTACCATTTTCTATGTTGTCTATATCATTTTACATTCCCACCAATGGAGCACAAGGGTTTTGAATTCTTCAAATTCTTACTAAAACTTCTTATTTTCTAGTATTTTGTTTGTTTTTATAGCAGCCATTCTAATGGGTATGATTTCTCATAGTTTTGACTCACATTTCCCTAAAGATTAGTGTAGTTCAGCATCTTTTTATTTGCTGATTGGCCATTTGTATATCTTTTTGGAGAGATATCTAATTTCAAGTTTCTTGGCTTATTTTTGAATCAGGTTACTTGACTTTTTGGTTGTTGAGTTTAAAGGACTATTTATACAGGCTGGATACTAATCTTTTGGGAGATATGTGATTTTCAACTATTTCCTTATTCTATTGCCTTTCTACTCCCTTCACAGTGTTTTTTGGTACACAAAAATTACTGTGTTGTTGTTTGAGACAGGGTCTCTCTTTGTTGCCTGGGTTCCTCTCTAACTTCTGGGCTCAAGCATTATTCCTGCCTCAACTTCTTCAGTAGCTGGGACCAGAGGTGCAAGCCAGTATACCTGCTTGATACACAAAAGTTTTTAATTTTCAGTAAATCCTATATGTCTGTTTTTTCTTTTATTTCTTGTGCTTTTACTGTCATATCAAGAAATCATTGCTAAATTTGATGTCATGAAGTTTTGAGGTTGGTTTTTTCCTAACAGTTTCAAAATGTGATGGCAATTTTGATTTAATTTTTGTATATGGTATTAAATAAAGATATAACTTCATTCTTTTGTATGTGGACATTCAGCTTCCCAAGGACGATTTATTGAAAAGATTATTCTTTCCCCATTGAATGATCTTAGCAACCACGTCGAAAGTCATTTGGCTATTGTCTTAGTCCCTTCCTGCTAAGATACATACACACACACACACACACACACACACACACACATACATACATACATACACAGACATATATATGTAGGTGTGTATATATACATGTATATAAAAGATTGGATAATTTATAAATAATAGAACTTTATTCCTCATAGTTCTGGAGGCAGTGAAGGCCAAGAAGAAGGCACCAGCAGTCATTGTCCTTTAAGGGCTTTCTCTTTGCTTCTATGATGGCAGGTTTTGCTATATCCTCACATGGCAATAGGAACAAAAGTTGTGACCTCACATGGTAGGAGAATAGGGGCAAAAATGTATTAAAGTGCTCCATTCAACCTCTTTCACAAGTGCACTAATCCTACTTATTAAAATAGAATGTTCATGATTTAATTAATTCCCAAAGGGTCCTGCCTCTTGATATTATCACATTGCATAGGGGATTTCAACATATGAATTTTGGAGGGACACATACATTCAAACCACAGTAAATGCACAGGCCTGGTCTATCTGTTCCATTGTTCTATATGTCTTTATGCCAGTACTACAATGTTTTGATTATCATATCTTCATATTAAGACTTGAGTTCTTCAGTTTTGTTCTTTTATCAAGATTGTTTTGACTATTTAGAGTTCCTTGAGACACTTTATAAATTTTACAGAGGATTCTCCCGTTTCATTAATTTCAGGGACTTGGATAGAAATTGCATTGAATCTGTAGATTGTTTTGCGTAGTATTATCATCTTAACAGTTAAGTCTTCTAATCCATGAGCATGGGAACATATTTTCATTTGTATGTTTTAATATCTTTCAGTAACCTTTTTTAGTTTTCATTGTACTAGAATTTCAACTCTTTGGTTATGTTAATTCCTAAGTGTTTTGTTTCTTTTGATGCTATTGAAAATGTAATTGTTTTCTTAATTTCCTTTTCAGATTGTTCATTGTTAGTGTGTAAAAAAGCAACTGATTTTTGTTGATGACTTAGCATTCAAAAATTTTGCTGAATTTTTTGTAGTTCTACCGGTTTTTGTATATGTGAATCTTTAGGATGAACAGAGATACTCTTCTTCTCTAATTCAGATGCCTTTTGTGTTCTTTTTCTTGCGTAATTGCTCAGATTAGAACTTCCAGTGCTGTGTTGAATTTGTGATGAAAATGCTATCTTTACCTCAATCCTGATCTTAGAGGATTTTAATCTTTTACTGTTAGGGATGATATTACAGTGTTTTCTAATATATGGATTTTATTATTTTGAAGTAGGTTTCTTCTAATTTCTAGTTCACCGAATGTTTTTAATCATGAAAAGTGATTGAATTTTGTCACATTCTGCATCAGTTGAGGTCATCATGTAGAGTGTTTCATTATGTTATGCAATCCATCACTAATTAAATTTTACTTTTGAACCATTCTTACATTTCATGAATAAATTACATGCGGTCATGGTATACATAATTCTCTTAATATGTGGCTAAATTTAGTTTGTTATTATTCTGTTGAAGTTTTTTTCATCAATATTTATAAGGGATATTGTCTGTAGTTTTCTTGTAGCATATCTCTAGCTTTATTATCAGAGTAATACTGACCTCATCAAATAAATAAAAATGAACCTCCTCTTCAATTTTTTGGAAAAATTTGAGAAGGAGTGATGTTAGTTCATGATCAATAGAAATCACCAATGAAGCCATTGGATCAAGGGGTTTACTTTGTTAAGAGACTTTTGATTTCTGATTGCACCTTTATAATATTTATAGATCTATTTATTCAGATTTAATCTTGGTAGGTTTAATGTTTCTAATTGTTTCATTTCATTTAGGTTATACATTTGTTCATATATAATTATTCATAGTATTCTCTCATAATAATTTTTATTTCTATAGAATCAGTAGAAGTATCCACATTTTCACTTCAGACTTGAATAATTTGCATCTTCTTCCCCCTACACCCCCGCCTTGGTCAATTTAGCAAAAGGTTTGTCAATTTTGTTCATCTTTTTAAAGAGCTAACTCTCGGTTTCATTTTTGTTTTTTCCCTATTATTCTTCTATTCTGTATTTTTCTGTGTTCTAGTTTTTATTATTTTATTTATTCTGCTAGCTTTGGTTTTTAGTTTGTTCTTCCTTTTCTTATGCTTTAAATTGTAATGTTAGGTTGTTGATTGGAGATTTTCTTTGCCATTGTAAGCATTTAGAACCAAAAATTTCCTCCTAAGACTTTTGTTTCTGAATTCTATAGGTTTGGGTTTGAGACCTTCTCATTTTTCTTTAAGTATTTCACAATCACCTTTATCATAGTTCTTTGATCCATTGTTTGAGTATTCATCTATCCATAAATTTATGGATTTTCCAGTTTTCCTTCTTTTATTGACATCTATCTTTATCTGTTGTGGACACAGAAGATAGATTGTATGATATCTATTTTTAAAAATCTGTTTAGACTTTAATCTGTGGTCAGACATATGATCTATGCCGGAAAATGTCCCACATACAATTGGGAAGAACACGTACTCTGCTGTTGTCAGGGAGACTAGATAGGTCTCTTAGATCTAGCTGGTTTAACTGTGTTCAAGTCCTCTATCTGCTTACTTATCTTCTCTCTGATTATTCTATCCATTATTGAGAGTAGGGTGTTATAGTCTCCAACTGTTATTCTAGGGCCATCTATTTTTCCCTTTAAATCTAGCAATTTTTGTTTCATGTGGTGTCAAGGCCTACTCTTAGTTGCATAAGTGGTTACAAAGTTTGTATCTTAAAAATCAAGGGTATTGTTAAAAATAGAAGAAAATTAGTTAATACACAGAAGAAAAAGGAAGGAATTAAAGAATTAAATCGATTAGGCAAAATATCACAAGAGATGGAAAGGTATAAAATCAAGAACCCTGATGGAAGGTTGACTTTAGACAATAGAAAGCTACCCATCTTCCAAGACTAAAGAGACTGTGTTTTGTGGCTCTAGATAGGTTTCTAAGGAACAAACATGAAATGAAGGAATTTGTAGCTGATGTTATTTAATTTTTACACAGTGGAAGACAGATTACATGGTAGTTTGAGGATAAACCTCTATTTAGAGTGAATATTTGGAATAATTGCTGGAGTTAAGAAGTATAGTAGCTGATCGTTAAAAGGCTGAACCAACAGAGGAGGTTCTACTCCAGAAATAGTCTTTTATTGACCTCAGCAAATGTAACCAGCTAAAAACCTTTACCAATATTTTTAATGCTATTTATTATAAGTGACTGGGGAGAAAATCTTCTGGCTTACTGTCCAGAAGCAATGTAATTATTAGTACTAGTTACTTGTGCTGTTTCCTCAAACTTTCAAGTCTGGAAGGTTTGAGTCTGGAAAAATACTAATTAACTAGTCCTACTGAACATTCAGCTATAGTGAAGAATGTAAATGTATTACAGCAGTGGTGTACATTCTTATGTGATTTTCAACACAAACACTCAACTCCCAAAAAGGTAAGTGTGGAGATGATAGAAACTCTAGTTTGTAGAACAGGTACACAACAGAAAAACAAGGATGCTAAAAGGAAATTGAAGTACTAGTGAAAGAATCTTTCAGGTAGATAACCAGTGAGTTAATGCTAGTTAAAGAAATAGGGTAAAAAAAAAAAATGTGGTATTTAAAACCAAACATCCACCCCCCCCCACACACAATGGGATATTACTCAGCCTTAAAGAAGAATGAAATTATGACATTTGCCAGTAAATGGATGGATCTGGAGAATATTATGCTAAGCAAAGTAAGCCAATCCCAAAAACCAAAAGCCAAATGTTTTCTCTGATATGCAGATGCTAACTCACAAAAGGGGGTGGGGGCAGGGAAGAATAGAGTTACTTTAGGTAGAGGGGAGTGAAGGGAGGGGAGAGGTTATGGGGTAAGAAGGATAGTAGAATGAATCAGACATTATTACCCTATGCACATACATAACTATACCACCAGTGTGATTCTACATCATGTACAACCAGAAGAATGAGAAATTATACTCCATTATATATGATGTATCAAAGTGCATTCTACTGTCCTGTACAACTAATTAAAACAAATTAAATTTTTTTTAAAAAGAAATAGTTTACTAGAAATAGAAATTTTATGAGCTAGAAGTCCTTATTGGGTACAAGAGGAAATACAGCTGCATATTAGGGTAGAAGAGCTGAAGAAAAAAAGGATGTAGCTGCAGGTAGAGTGTTGACAGTCGTGTGCTAGAGCCAGACCAGTCAGCAAAGGATGGTTATTAAATAGTCAAGAATTTTATGAGGTAATTGTTACATTGAGTAGCTTGAAATTTGCCATAATGGAATTCATTTCATAGAACTTGTGAAATGCTACAAATCACCAATATATAGTCTTATTTTTCTCTAGAGAGCATTTTACCAACACAATACTAGATTGATGTTTAATATTTCTGAAATGAGGCACTTTCAGGGATAACAATTTCCATATGTCAACCTGGGAGTCAATGGCCAAAGTAAAAATAAAGGTTAATATGTTTATCTAATGCAGCTAATATTTGTATTTGCTTTCTGTGTCAGGCATTATTCTGGTCTCATGCAGTAACTCATCTATTGCTAACAGTAGCACTATTAAATAAGTATTATTTTTATCCTGTTTTTCAGCTTTTTTTCATTAAAACCGCTTATTATAGAAATTTTCAAGTATATAAAAAATTAAAGAAAATAATATAGCAAACCCCATATACCCATTGCCTGGTGACTACAAATACCAGCTCATGCTCATTAGCCCTTCCTGTATTGGATTATCTTGATGCAACTCTCAAACATCTTATCATTTCATCTGTCAACATTTCTGTGTATCTCTCTAAAAGATAAGGACTTCAAATGGGGATCAGAGATTAGCTCAGTGTAAGAGTACTTTCCTAGCATGCCTAAGGCCCTGGGTTCCATCCCTAGTATCAGTACAAGGGTGGGGAGGTGATAGCAGGGGGGGGACTTTGTATGGTATGTAAA
Source organism: Xerus rutilus (assembly GCA_028644305.1). NCBI lineage: Eukaryota > Metazoa > Chordata > Mammalia > Rodentia > Sciuridae > Xerus > Xerus rutilus. The sequence continues at coordinate 81,272,602 of CM053409.1, read as the reverse complement.
CATAATACCATTATTATACCTTAAAAATCAACACAAATTTCTCAATTTCATCAAACATCAGTTCGTATTCCAACATACCCAATTGCTGCAAAATATAAAAAACTGTAATGTATTTGTTTGAATTAAGATCCAAATAAGGGGCACACAGTGTATCGATTGATATGTTTCTTTAGTTTCTGTTAGCCTATAGGTTATCCTTTGCTTTTTTCCTCCCTTTGGTTCTTTCTAGTTACCCACGACAATAGGATTCATTTTGACATAATTATAAAAGCATGGAATATAATTTCTTCTAATTTATTCTCCAGTACTTTTCCTTTCCCCAGATTCTCCCTCCCTGTTCCCTTCCCTCTACTGATCTTTCTGTTCTTTATGTAATTTTTTTTAATTAGTGTTTTGTGGATGTAAATGATAGTGTGATTCACTGTGATTCATTCATATATGTATATAGGAAAGTTAGGTCAGATTCATTCCACTGTTGCTCAGATCCCATTCCTCCTCCCTTCCCTTCATTACCTTACTCCACTGATCATTCTTCTAGTCTTTCTTTTGTTGATCCTCTCTGCCTTATTGAGGATTAGTTTTCACATATCAGAAAACATTTGACCTTTGAATTTTCAAGACTGGCTTATTTCACTTAGCATGGTAGTCTAGTTCTATCCATTTACCAGCAAATGCCATAAAGTCATTCGTCTTTATGGTTGAGTAATACTTCTTGTGTAAATATACCACATTTTCTCTATTCATTCATCTGTTAAAGGGCACCTAATTTTAGTCCATAGTTTGGTTATTGTGAATTGTGCTGCTATAAATATTAATGTGGCTATGTCACTGTAGAATGCTGATTTTAAATCCTTTGGTATTATCCTCATTTTACCAATGAAGATACCAATAATAAAATTATAATTAAACAGATATTCTCTCAATCACTTTGCTTCAGTAGAATGTGCAAAGGGAAGGTGGACAGAAAAATAAGACACAAAATTGATGGATGTAAAAAGGGGCATAGATTTTGAACCACAGTGATTCTCAATCCTGGATGCACATTACAAGCATTTAATTTGAAAATCTTTTAACAATCTCAAGCTCTAAGCTGCACCCTAGACCAATTAAAGAACCCCTTAGGATGCATCAATAGTTGTCAAAAGTTTCCCCAGTTGAGTCCAATATACAGCTGAGTTGGAAAACCACAGATATAGGGGCTTTTTTTGGCCATTATTATGACTTTGAATTTTCTCTGGGTCATATAAGAAGCCATTTTAGGGTTTGTAATAGAGGCATAAAATGATTATGTAACTTTATTTTTAAAGGATAACTGTGGTTGCTGTGTTAAAAAGTGATTATAATAAGGCACATATGAATACAGAGAAATTAGGAGGCTTTTGTAATAATCTGGTAAGAAATGATGATGGCTTCAGCAATACCAGTTACAGTGGAGTTGGTGGGAAATGGTTAGAGCCTGTGGTATATTTGAAAAGTACAGCCAATAGCATTTGCTGGTGAATTAGCTGAAGTGTATAAAACAGAAGATTTAAGGACAACAGTAGACAATAAATGACTCTGAAGGTTATTGTGTTATACTACTAAATAGCTAATAGACATAAAACTCCTAGCACATAGTCTTACAGAGTAAACTATTCATGTATTCATAATGTCCTCTAGTATCACTACAGTGTATTTCAGAACATGTCACTGAGAGTTTTGTAATTATTTTTCTGTTACTTCCTGGTCTGCTTCATCAGGTGACAAAAATAGTTTTAATTTTCATTATTTAAAAACTCTATATATACCTCAGGAATAAGAGGATTTAATAATACATATAAGTTCATATCAGCATTTCAGAAGCAATGTAAGTCATTTGAAGAGTTCCTTGAACAAATGCAAAGCAAATATTAATTTAAAAAATTAAAGGGATCTTTAAAATATTTATGTACTCAAATTATAAATCTAGTAAAGATGGCATTTTACCTTATGCTAGTTATGTATTAATAATGAGAGCTGAATTTTATTAACACACTTTTCTTGTAAATTGTGTGTGGCTCTACTAGTGCCAAGGTATAAGGGCACAATTAATTTGCATAACCTTCATCTGATGTCTAATAATGAAAAATAAAATAAAATTGCAGGTACTTATCAATAACTATTTTTAAACCATAAAATGTATGATTTAATCTCATCCTAATCAGTTTTAAGAGAAAAATATGTAATATGTCATAAAAGTGAATGTTGTTATTTACTAAAACTATGCCAACTGAATATCAAATAAAAATTCTAAAAATGTTACACTAAATAATAAAATACATGAAAGCATGGTGCAATTAGAGCCAAGCATAAGGACAACTGAACTTTTATTTTTAAATTTGGAATTAGAGCATCAATACCCAGTGGCTTGAATTTATATCTTTAAACATTTAATATATTTAGTATTATAATTTGTAGTGTTTTTCTACTACCTGTTGCCATTTACTTGTATTTTATTATTCTCCTTGTTAATTCTCCTTTTATATACAAGACATTACACTGATTTTCATTGCTATATAATGTACAATTATACTGATATATAGAGAAATGCTATGCATTTCTGAACTCTTTAGTCTTTCCTTTCTCTGTGTTTGAACCACACAGGACATTTTAGATTTACATAACCAATTATTAAGCCCTAAACTTGTGGTTCTCAACCATGCCCAAAAACCAGAAACACCAACCTAGACATATTTTCCAAGATACTTATGCAGACACCAACAGATATATTCTACAAAACCTTCTCTGGTCAGTTCTGATACTTGCTAATGATGCTTCATCAGATAGCATTCTGTGACACATCATCCCATACACCAGCCAAAACAACTTTAAATTTTCTTGGCTTTATAAAAATGTAGTTCTCCAAAACATGGATAGATTATCTTCATAGAAACTGGAGCAAAAACTTTAGAAAGAAAAAGAAAAAAAGCAAATTCAGTAGTAAGCTCTGTAAGCTTAAGCTATATTATATTCAGATTCAGTTTAAGCTCTTAAAATGTAACTCTGAAATCCAACTGCCATGTTTCACAAATCCATACCTACAACTTTTCTTCCTAGATTTTTTTAGGTATATTAGAAATGACATTTTTTAGTTTCCTTATGATTGAAATTTCTGATTTCACTCTTGGTGGCTTCTCTCACCTGTAACTAAAAATATAACTGCCTAAGTTTAAAAAAGCCATGATGACTATAAGAAAAAAATGTTTGAAGAATTTGTTATGTATTCTATAGAAAAGTATAATAAGATTTTTAACCAGGGAGACCACAAGAACCAAGATGGTTTTCAGTAAAAAGTTAATACTGACTTTTATTTATTTGATTGTTATTTTAAAACAAAGGTGATTTGATATTTTCAAATCTATAAATAACTCTAGCCATTCCTTTTTCAAATTCAAGAGCATGTTAAGAAGTCATAACATGGTTAACTTTCTGATTTAGAAAAATATAAAAACAGAATTTTAACTTTAAACTTAAGTTATAGAAGTAATCCTCCAAGGACTATTTCCTGCAAAGTCATTTATAAATCAATTGTTAAGAACTCAAGAATGCTTTTTCCCATAAATATTTCTTTCAACGATTTCACTTAAGTCCCTAGGCAGAGCTGTAAAAGCCTTTTTAATGTAGACTATAGCTGAAGGATGTAACTTCCAACAGGGCTGGGAGTTACCTTCAAAAATGTGAAAAAGCGTATTTTCCTCCCATCTACATGACTTGCCCTTGGCAAATATTTTTAAAGGCCATATTTTTTTTGTCATCTACCTCTTTCTTCATGTTCACTTCCTGGGTTAAATATTCAGCTTTTATTGCTGTAGATCACATATGGTAGTACATCATTCCCATCCCCCTGTAGTCCCAGGATAGACCTTTGTCTATCTTGCATGATCACCTGGACCCTCCCTTTACCTTACTCTAAGCACTCATTATCATACTGACCCAGATTTCAGTTGGATGTAGGGTTAGATGAATTTATACCAGCATGTTGCTCCCAAATACTGTTCTCATTCCTCCAGAAGAATTTGCATTTTTACATGCATTTGTAAAACCAAATAGATTTTCAATAATGAAATTCCAGGTAGCAAAACAAGAAAAAGAAGTGAAAAAATAAGGACAGGATGGGTGAATAAATTTTTGGACCAAGAGACAATCAGAAACCCAAAGGTTAGTTCCTTCTTGTTGTGTACTTCATAGATTCTCATCTTTTCTCTCTTATTAATCCATTGTGTTTCTGACAACATCTCATTTTCTCTGAGTGACCTCTATCAACAACAGAAGCAGGGAGACAAGAGGCTTATAGCATTCACTCTTTTTTATATCTTGGTCTTTTATAAACCATCTAGGGAGGCATATTTCCTGTACAACCATTTCACAGTGCAAGTCAGCAGTTTGGATGTAACAGTTTTACAAGCCTTCAGGCTAAGGCTTTGCTGGTATCATTTCCTATAACCAAAACCATCTTTCAAAATACACATGAACCAAGTTTCACTGCTTGATTTTAAACCTGTAATTATCCAGTGATGTTTACTGCACCATATTTGTGAGGAATCTTTGGAAGTTAGTTTATTTATTGTAGGTCACTAATGTACTTAATTGTGAATTGGATCCCCTATAAATGTTTGTTCAATGCGTGATATATAATTGTTTTTATTTCTACTCATCAATGCCAGTTTATCATCTACTGAGTACAGCAGCCATTACCAATCATGTTTAACCTTTTTAGGACCTGGATCACTAAAATTATCTCTTTTTATAAAGGATACAGCACATTTTCAGCAAGAACTTAAGAGCAATGATTTTTATAATGGTCCACAGACCATTTATAATCTCTAAGGCTATTTGGTTAGTGGGTTCAACATCACTTTGATTCTCCATTGAAGACCTAGAAATAAATATAGCAGAAATATTATAAGGTATTTAGTTCCTCTTACCTTATTCTATTGTAAAAGTATAACTACCTGGTGGTCCTTGTCAAGGAGTCTTGCCCACAGAAGTAGAGATTGCTGTAAGAGTAATCAGTGTTTCAATATTCTTATTTATTCTTGATATTCTCAAAGAATCTCTGATAGTAAAGTCAATTTTCTATGAAAAATACTTTAAGAGAATCTCTTGCTACTTAGTAAAAGTTCAACAATCTTTACTTTTCTAAGAGAAAAATAAATTCAGTTCAACCCAGTAAGTGAATATCTTTTCATATGTACTGTGTGCCAAGCATACTGTTAGGCCTCAGAGTTACAAAGATGAAAAATAAGTTATGCTCGTTGCCATGGAACAGATTATGTTTAAGTTAGAGGGAGAGATGGGGACATACATATATGGTTTTAGCCACTGTTGGTAGACTAGGCATTTAGAGAAAACAGAAACCAATTTTATTCTCCTACTTTCCTCACCAGTCCTCCCCTCGCCCAGTCTGTGGCAGGTCTTACTGGCTGTGTCTCTAAAATAAATCTCAAACTTGGTTCAAGCCACCAGTATCACTCTAACAGCTTCCAAACTGACTTTTCTGCTTCCATTCTTTACATGCAAATCAGAATATATCAATCCCCAGTTAAAATTCTGTAAATTCTCGTTACATTTAGAAAAGATTTCAAACACTTTGTACTGGCTTACATGGCCCCACCAGATCTTTCTTTGTCCTACCTTTCCAGCATCTCCCTTACTGTCCTCACTCCACGAACTCCAGCCACATTGGCCTTCATTTCTCAAGCATTCCTATTTTAAGCCATTTTCACATGATGGTAATTATTCACAGTCCCCATCATGTCATTTTTTTTAAGATCATTTCACCTTATTTATTTTTAGTTCATCATTAACTAAAATGATCTCACTTATTCTTAATATTTATTTTCTATCTGTCTCTATTTAAATGTAGGGACAATCAGAATAGGAACCTTTCTGTTGATCCCTGGACTAGCACTATTATTGGCCCTTAGTAGATATTTTTTTTTTTTTTTAAATATTTATTTTTTAGTTGTAGGTGGACAGAATATCTTTATTTTATTTTTATGTGGTGCTGAGGATCGAACCCAGTGCCTCACGCGTGCTAGGTGAGCACGCTACCACCGCGCCATAACCCCAGCCCCCCTTAGTAGATATTTAATGAGTTCTATTCAAAAGAATGAATTTGGTGATTCAACACTTGTAATGAAAAACTTAGATGATAAAGGACTAGAATGACATTCCTGGAAGAGGGAACTCAAGCACATTAGACATAAAATAACATGTTGTAGGGTTGAATTGAAGACACAAAAATCTTTGAAGCAGAATAAGTATAAGAGACTAACGATAGTACGCATGCACAAATACATTTTAAAAATCCCACTATTAGGTATAGTTATAATGCACCAATTACCAAAAGAGAGACTAAAGACATAAGCAAAATTCAAATTGTTGCATTCATGCTGAAAACACTGTAGTATATATTCTGTTATTTATATCATTGAAGGGTTTTTAAGCTAGTTGACAGGGCAAGATTTATGTTGTCATCAGATCTGAGTATATTTGGGGGAGGGGTGTTAGACAATAATGTGATAGCTTTAGGACAACATGGCTCAAATCCTACATTTGTCACACTCAGGCCAAGTCCTTAAGCTCAGCCTAACAAGAATGAACACTGAGAGGCTTAAAGTGTCTGTGGGTACAGTTTATAGGGTAGGATCTTGAAAGCCATAGAAAAGAGCTTGTGTTACTGCAGAGACAATGTGACATGCCAGTGCTCAGATCTGGTGGATGCTGTGCTCCAGGGTCCTGGGGGTGGAGGGTGGGGAGGGGGCTGTTGGAACTCTGCAGCATTCAAACATTTTATGTATCACTTTCAGGAAACCCAATCAGGCTCACCTTTCTGTCAGATAGATGGTAAACTGTGTTTCTCACAAGTCAGGTTGAGAGATCAAAGTTAGAAAGGATGAAGACACAGAATTCTAGCTACCAACCTCTGAGATGCAGTGTGTAAATATGCCACATTCACTCTCTTTCATTTGAATCTGCCTTCCTGGGAAGAAACTGTATGTCATAAAAAAATTCATAGTTTCTTTTTGATTAATCTCCAGTAGAAGCCCAAAGATATTAAATCTCAGTGCCCTCATATTTCCCCTCCCCTCATAAACAATTCAATTCAATTTGAATTAATATTTATCAAGTGCTGAGACAATGGATGGCAGCATAGTGGATGCAGTAATAGACTGCTACATAAAAGAGGTAAAACTCATGTCCAGTCTTAAGAAAAGAAAGTCTATACAATACAATAGAAATAATATGGTAATAACAACCAGTGCACTACAAGATAGTGTCAAACTTTGTTTAATTCGGTTACCATTAGCCATCTGCCATATTCAAGGAAACCAGGATGTCTTAAACCAAACTTAAGAAGACTATGTTGACAAGGATTAGAAAAGGAATATAGATTTTTTTTAAATAAGAGAATTGCATTATTTCTAGAGAAATGGATTTGAGCTATACCTCATGTATTAATAAACAGGGCTATACTTCTCAGCCAGACATAGGTAAATGAATCCTCCTACGTTAGTTTTTCTGAAGTGTTCTTGTTTTTCGGTCTTGTTTAAATAGTCTCAGAGGTATCAATAGATCTTCATTTATTATGTTAAATTATAGGTATTTAATAGATCTTCATTTATTATGTTAAATTATGCTGCCCAAACCAGCCCAGACTGAGGTTACATTTGGACCAGCTCTTGTTCTCACAACTACAGAAAATAAGAACACATGCTCTATAATTATTTTTCAGAGTTCAAATCCTGACTCTACCATTTTCTGGTTATCAAATTTCTTTTGGTTTGGACATCTACAAAATAGAGATAATAACTACCATTCACAGTTATTATGAAGATTAAATGAGATACTACCTGTATAGAGCTTAGACTGTGACTGGTCTATAGAGTTTCATGAATGTTAGCTATTTTTGCCCTAGAACAAGATGGCAGAAATTAAGATATGCTCTCCCAAAATAATACAGAACTGTTTCTGGAGCTTCTCTGTCATCCAGTCCACATTTTATAAAGAATAGATGGATGGTTTAATGGATGAATGGATGGGTGGATTTAGCAGTAGTCAGATAGACATGCCAATAGACACAGAAATTGTCACAGGTTGTATCTGCCAGGAAACAAAATATGAAAAAGAGATTTGCGTGTAGGAACTGTTTTAGGGTAAGCTGTCAGGACCAAGTCCCTCACTGCTGTCACTTCAGAATTTTTGGAAGTTGATGGATCTTACCTGAGCCCCCCTCTAGGGAATGCCCTTGGCTAAAGAAAGTCACCTTACCTCAGGCCATGACAACTTTACAGGTTTGTCTGAAATCTAGTGATTGATGTGGTATACAAGGTTCCAGCTCATTGTCCTTAATTTTGGCCAACTCTGAAGTATTACTCCAGATCTAAGATATCAGTATCCCACAGAATGGTTGGAGGTCTTTACTGGGAATTATGGTGCCCTTTACGTTCCTTTGCTGCCTAATCCTGCTTTCTTTTCCTCGAAGGTATCAATCCTGAGACTGTCTCATCACAGATCTAGATTTAATAAAATAAATAAGTTTAACTGATTTACCAAGGAAATTCTTAAAAGAAACATTGTTTTATTTTCCTGTGACTGCATTTAACTGAGAAGAATATGATACCATATAGTTTGTTTTAATGCTACTGCCTTGATTCATGATTTTACTCATCAGAGCTTCGTACCATTAGCACACATAACAGCCTAGTGAAGGGGGAAGGCACATACCTTAGTGGTATGATGGAAATAGTTTTGACCTCATAGACCCTGCCAAGTCAATTAGAGATAATAAAATATATTGTTGTAGTCCCATAATAGAACATGCATAGGTAGTTCAGACTGTTTTCACACACCAAAATCTCACCTTTTAAATGATACCACTTACTGTTATTAGAACCCTGATTGCCTAGTGGTTGATATGAAAGCAGTTAATCCAAGTCTTTTTAAATGTTGACAAGAATATTTAAAATGATCCATTAAAGAATAACCTGCATAAGAGCTAGAAAATAGAAGTCAACAAATGTCCATCAAATGATAAATGAATAAGCAGAGGAATAAAAAGTATTTAGCAATACAAAGAATAACATTAATACATGATATAATGTGAATGAATCTTGAAAATATTATACTAAGTGAAAGAAGACAGTCAGAAAAAATACATATGTAGGATTCTACTTACAGGGAATATCTAGAATAGGGAAATCTATAGAGATTGAAAGTAGATCAGTGGTTGCCTAGGGTGTTGGGGAGGGGTTGGGGGAAGTAAGGAGTGATAGTGGTAGCCTAGGGTGTGGAGGGGGGGTTGGGGAAATAAGGAGTGATTTCTAGTGACTATGGGATTTATCTCATAGGGAACGGGCAAGTTCTAAAATAGATTTTGATGATGGCTGCAAAACTCTAATACTAAAAATAATTATATACTTTATAAAGGTAAATTGAATGATGTGAGAATTACATCCTAATAGAGCTGTTAAAAAATAATTTGGTAGTTGGGCACGGTGGTGCACACCTATAATTCCAGCACTTTGGGAGGCTGAGACAGGGGAATAGCAAGTTCAAAGCCAGCCTCAGCAACGGCAAGGCACTAAGCAACTCAGTGAGACCCTATCTATAAATAAAACACAAAATAGGGCTGAAGATATGCCTCAGTGGTCGAGTGCCCCTGAGTTCAATCCCTGATAGTAGTAGTAGTAGTAGTAGTAGTAATAATAATAATAATAATAATTTGGTGCTTTATGCCACCTCAAGAGTAAATAAGAAATCAATTTTCAACTTAGTCTTTTGTAACAATTTATCTTCATGTACCTACTGTTTATGTTCAAATGAATTTTTCAGGAAACTGGAAGGAAAATTTTTTGACTCATTACAATTACAAAATTTTTATAATAATCACAAAATTTATTAAATAATAACCATTATAAAAATAATATGGGATCAGTGCTGTGTGTTTTATATGTGATTCTCCCCCCAACTCTGAATTCGATGACTATTCTCATTGTACAAATAAGAAAACTGAGGCATGCTGTAGCTTTCAGGTGGTTCATTAATATTTCCTGCTACTTAGAAATTATGCTGAACAATAACTGTAATATGAAGCAACTTCATTTTTTTAAGAGATAAAAGAGGTACCTTGTTAAATATAGTGTAATCCTTTCTAGGCCAACAGAATTTATGCTTTCAATTCTACTCAGAGGTTTTGAGATTCCTAATAGAGGCGAGATAGGTAGAGAACATGATAGAATAGGCAGATTTCGCCTAATAGTGTACTGTCTAAGAAGATAGATTAGAAACATAAAGAGCTAATAACACCAAAGATTTTCTTTGCTAGGTTATCTTTTATACATTAATTATACAGAAGAGCCTGCTTAAATGGATACTTGTGCTGTAAGAGTGCTTCTTTTAGGAGAGGGTTCTTTTCCTTACTCTGCACTTGACTGGAGAGATATTATCAGAGAGCTATCAGGGAGATAAGTTGATATAGTAAGACAAAGTTTATTTCATTTGTAGAATAAGTGTATTCATTTAAAGCACCAATGAATCATTATTGTATAGGAGACCTTATCACTATAACAGATACAGTCAGATCCTCCTGTGCTTAAGTTACACTGTAGTTTTAAATCAAACATCCATGAAAACTGCTTTAACTTGGAAAAGTCTTAAGATACTCTTATTTGTACTTCTACTGTATGATATAAGGTAATACCACCCTATGATCTCTTACTAGAGATTCATTTTTAATATCATTAATAAATAAATTTTGGCTGATAAATAAAACCAACTTGAGAAGTTTTTGTATTTCTTTATAACTCCATTAAAAATAAAAATCTCCAAATAACTAAGAAAAATGTTACGCATTATTTTTCAAACTTAAAATATTTTTATTTTAATCCTATATAATTTCAAGGATACTCTTTGTATCTGGTTTTATACTTGTATCTATCCTGTACAGATGACAATTGGATTTTTTTCTCTTTTGTAAAATCTGCATTTCTTTTAAATCAAGGTGGAGGGAATACAATGTTATTAACTCTTAGATAACAATCTGCCTGGCTCATTTTTCACATCACAGCATTTAATTTAATCTTCCCAACCGGGACTTAAAGTAGTTCTGTTTTTAGTCTATTGTCAGCTTCTTCTCTATTTGTTCCATGTACTTAAAAAAAAATGGGGAAAAAAAAACTAGTTATTTTCTGTTTGCTTGTGTCTTTTTTCTTTCTGTAGCAGCTTTTCTAACTTTGTTCTTGTACATGCCATCGCATTCCTGTTTCCTAAGTGACCTCACCTAACTACCATTTTTCACAGTATTTCTAGTTATCACACAGATTTCCTCCAGTTGTAGGCTTTGGTGCGGTCTTGCCCACCTGTGCAGCTCCTTCAAAGCTTGCAGCTGTGGAAAGTGTATTCCATTTTCTCAGTAACCTTTGACCTCACTTTATTTGACATTAGTTCCCTCTTGTTACAAAAAGGTTTTTTTCAATCATATTTCTAGAAGTAAATTTTGTTGGTCCCCTTCTATCCATTGTTTAGTTTTCCTTTGTCACTTCTAGTTAGACTTTCCCCCTCTCAACTCCAAACAAATCCTTACATTCCTTAATAAATATTATGTTCAGTAAACTTGATGCTTATGTGCATTGGCTCTGATAAAATAAATGTAAGTGTTCTGTTTACACACACTCTTGCACACATACACTGTATTAAAATCAATCAATTTTAATAATTATGCTTCTCTTGCAGAAACATGACGGCCACTTCACAGTCATCCAGTTGGTCGGCATGCTTCGAGGCATTGCATCAGGCATGAAGTACCTTTCTGATATGGGCTATGTTCATCGAGACCTGGCGGCTAGGAATATACTGGTGAACAGCAACTTAGTATGCAAAGTTTCTGATTTTGGTCTCTCCCGAGTGCTAGAAGATGATCCAGAAGCTGCTTATACAACAACTGTAAGTTTATATGCCATTTCTAATGCAGTTTATTTACTTTTATTGTTTTAATATTATGAGTAATTCTGAATTTGTTTTTCCTTATTTTCTACTTTAATTTACCATTTTGCTAATTTTATAGAATTATTTGAGAAGCACTTGTGATAGCTATGGGCCTAGCTTGGGGAAAAAGAAATCTTATATCTGACTATTTTCTTTCTAATGTATTGAGACTTTAAAAATATCATGTTTAAGATCCATATCATCATTGCCCTCATGACAACTCTGTCTTTGCCTGAGGTATCTCTGACACTTCAATAATTATCTCCTATAAATGGAGCTCCTTTATAGGCCAATAGTGCAACCAATTAATATCTCAGGAATAGTAGGTAATGAGTGGTTATGAAATGAATCTTTTTTTTAATATTATGGAATGATCTGATCATACTTAAAAATGAACAATGTAAGTTTCTTTGAAAATATATGAGTACTCTCTAAACTCTCAAAATGGTACTTGTGGAAAATGAAGCAGGAATGAAAGGCTAAAACTTGAGGACCAAACTATCATCCATAAATAATATAATGTCAATATGATCCATGAGTGGTTTAAATATTTCTGAATTCTACAAGATCAGCTTATTCTATTGCACTCTGGTTATTTTTTTTAAGAATTCAGTCTTAATACCTCTGTTCAAGTATGTGAAAGCTACACATTTATAAAATTATATTGTACTTTATTTCTTATGCAAAATCCTTACCATTGATTCACTTGACAATCAGCTTCAATGAAAAATAAGCCAGTAATACTATTCAAGATGCTCCTATTCTATTCTCTTTTTGTAACCCTACGTATTTTCTGAAAGATTCAATCCCATTATTTAATATTCTTTTATTTCATTTTCTATGAGTTTTTTGGCAACTTTACTGTGTTCAATTACTCCAGAATGGATGCAAATTTAATATTATGAATGAAATATGTTATGCTTTTGTTGCTTTCTTTGTAGAAATGCTCTATGTTAATTTATCAATATTTTCTCAATTTTGTCAACAAAAATATAGTTCTAAGACAAATGAATTTCTGAGTTTGATAAATAAGGTAGCAGTGTTTATTGATCTTTTAATTTAACCAAAACTCTTCATAAAATACATCTATTGAGTCTGAAAACAAATTGTTCATTTTAAAAAAAACTATTTTTAAGTCTGTCTTCCAATTGGAAAATAAAATAGTTTTCATTTTTCTTAAGGCCTTTATTTCCTTCTCTTTTGTTTTTTGTAAATGTAAAAATTGTAACAACTTTTAGGGTTATAGGAAAAGCATATGAAATCTTGTATTAAGCATATTCTTTCCATCTCTGAAGAACAGTATTTGAAAATTATAAAATATAATATTTATAAAAATTATAACAAAATTAAAGAATAAAATAAGGAAATAACTATGAAACTCTGACTATAGGCCATAGGCTACATTTGAAACCTCTTATTAAATAATATTTTAACTGATTTTTTAAAATAGAAAGCTTATAACTAAATTTAAAATACTAATAAAATTTGCAGGTAACCCAAAGTTTGAGGCATGTACTGGTTGTACTGGAACAAAATGCCTAGATTCTAGGCATTTTCTGTCTAAAGTGATTTAGGGGCTAAGAAGTCTGGTAGAGTGCTATTTTAAATTTAGATCAGACTAGAGAATTAAAGAGCAGATTAGGTCAACAGAATATTAACTCTCCAAAAGGGGCCTGTGAAAAGCTGTAGTTTATGTCTCAATTATGAATTGTCTCTAATTTAAGACATATCAATTAAATGGCAAATACTGTAATCAAGTTCTTTTTTTTTAAGTCTCAGAATTACAGATCTTCCTGATCAGAGAGTTTCGTGGTGCAAAATATCATTACTGATTAATAATGAACATGGATATCCAATATATAACATAGCAAAGCTGTTGCCTTCAAAGAATTTATGCTTTTACAGACTCATGCTTCCTTGCAGTTCAACAACAATAAATATGGAAGTTCTAGAGAAGTTAAAAGGCGGCTTCACAAAAAAGATCAAATCTGAGCTAGATCTTTAAAACATTCATTAGACAGAGTGTTGGATTAAAGGCAGTGAAGATGAGAAAAGACATAGAAATGAGGGGAAGTGAATGAGCACATAGATGGATGGTTTTAAATGGAGGCCAGGAGAAGTGAAGGGGCCAAGTTTCTTAGATGTAATTGTGAATGTTATTAAATGGCACTCCAAGGAATTTGAAGGATTTTCATTCAAGTAGGGGAATAACAAACATATATCTTAGAAAATATCATTGACAATAATGGAGAGAAAGCATTGAAGAACAGAAGTACTCACAAGGAAGCCAGTTAGGCATTTTTGCTATATAGATCAGAAAGGCCATGTGGCTTTAATCAGGGCAGTGGCAACTGGAATAAAGAAGTCAGAGAATTGAAAATCTTTATGAAAATATAATTTATAAGAATTAGTAATTAGATATAATTTATGAGGAAGATATACTAATAAAGATATACTAATATTTCTAGATTGAACAACTAGTTGAATAGAGGCTCTATTAAATAATCAAGACATAGAATTCCTATTAGAGATGGCCTGGCTACCAGCATTAGATTACAAGCAAACTTAGAACAAGACATCACAGATAGATACTCTAGTTCAAAGTCATCAGGATAATACCATTTAGCACTAGCATTCTGGCCAAACTTTATATAAAAATTTTAAAGTTTTATGTAAATGCACTCAGTCCCCAATGCGGTACTTTTGTATATTTTCAGTTAAAATGAATTAGATAGCTAGAACTCTTCACTGCCTAGTGAATCTATATTTCAATTACATGAAAACAGCTTCAAAGAGCAAACTCCTTGATATATTAAAAAAAAAAAATTGGCTCAGTTTTTTAAAGTTTTATCTGCATACAACTTTCTTAGAGCCTATCTTTTATCATGACTATTTTTGAGTTTTTTCTCTTGCCTAAATACAATTGCTATTTCCTCATTATTTGTAAGTGTTTTTACAATCTGCATAGAAAGGTTTTGGAGGAAAGGAAGGCTGTGAAGGGTAGGAAAATGGGAAGATATCATAGATAAACATTGTGTTTTATTCTGTTTTTGTTTTAATCTTCAAAAAAATAATCTTTAGAATGGTGTGCTACATGGATGTAGCCCTTCCTGTTCAAATGGGGGCAGAATAAATGGATATTTTCTACTATGATGATTTTTGTCTATTTAAAGTCCATATATCACAACAAACAGCAATCAGAACTGGCTAAAGAAGTTAGACTGGAAGGATAGATGGTCAGTGTGACCCAGTACTGGCTGTGACATTATACTGGTGCACAAGTGGCCGACAAGCAATGGTTGTGGGAGCCAGAGTGACCAGACCAGAAAGGAGTTATGAAGAAAAATCACTCTGGCAAAATGAGTGAGCCCTTTAATGTTCTATTAAAAGTCACATTATATATGATAGTATTCCCTACATTATAAAATATACTAAAGTAGATAAAAGATTGAAATTTGAAAGTAAATATAACTAGAAATTATAATATTTCTTCCTACAAATTGAATGTTTTATATGGCCTGCTTTAGGTCTAAGACCTATTTATTTAAAGTGTACTCAACACTGTTTATTATGTTACATACTTGGGGTCCTGTTATTAGTGGGACAGTTGTGCAGTGGGTTCACTTATTACCACTTCCCCAAAAAGGACTGCACTCCATGGAGAAGAGCAAAGATATTCCCTATGCCAACTGCCATAAGTTCAAATACTTATGCCCACTATATACTGAACTACTGTTTAGGCCTCTCCTGCACAGATTGCCTTTTTGAGTCTGCTAAGACATAACACACACAGAAGTTGTATGAAGCAGCCTTACTACTTACATATAGGCAGCAAGGGACCAAAAAAGCATCAGATCTATTGTGTGCTTGTACTCCAAGGATGTAGAAAGCCAAACGAGGTAAATGGAGTTGTTTTGTTTTGTTTTGTTCTGTTTTTAGTACTGATGGGGATTGAAACTAGAGGCTCTTAACCACTAAGTCACATCCCCCTAACCCTTTTTAATTTTTTATTTTGAGATAGGGTCTCGCTGAGTTGCTTAGGGCATTACTAAGTTGCTGAGGCTGGCTTTGAACTCAAAATCCTCCTGTCTCAGTTTCTTGAGTGGCTGTAATTACCAACAAGCACCATCACACCCAGCAACATGGAGTTTTGACTGCAGGAACCCTGCTTTACATCACAGTTAAGGACCCTGAAAGGCAGCCCACCTTGTGTTGTATATCTCAGGAGAAACATAACTCACTAGGAAAAGCTTCCTGAGGAGAGAGGAACAAAGCTCAAACTTTTTTAGTCAGTTCCTCGCTAAGACGTCACAGTCCCTAGGAGAGACAGGAAAAAGCCCAGGTTGCTATAGGAAGTTCCTCCCTATCTCAGGAGATTGCATTCCCAGCACATACTGTAATTATTCTTGAAAATTACAAGTAAGAAAATGGGGTTTAGGGGGTACTCAGTGGGTTCAAGGACTCTCAAAGACCCTCAAAGAACCTCTCCTGTACCAATAACCAGAAAAAAGGAATTAATGAGAACAGATAAATGGCTACACAGAGACAGCATCAAGATAAGCAAGTATAGCATATTAAAACTCATATGGGGGGCTGGGATTGTAGCTCAGCGGCAGAGCGCTTGCCTCGCATGCGTGAGGCCCTGGGTTCGATCCTCAGCACCACATACAAAGCAATAAAATAAAGATATTGTGTCCATCTACAACTAAAAAAAAAAAAAAATTTAAAAAAAAAAAAAAAAAAAACTCATATGGGGCAGTCAGCAAGAGTGAGCAATGCTACATGAAAGGAAATACAGTAGTAGCAGAAGATTTTTCTGGTAATATATTTAAGCTCTATACTAAAGTATATCAAGCCTTTGCAAAAGGACCTTAGAAACTGGTGATAGCACAAAAACTAAGAAGTGTACATGGGGGGCCAAAGAGAAGGAAAAAAAATAAACAAAAATAGGATCTCAGCAAGAACTGAGGCCTTGCCTTTACATGCCAATTCCATAACTTGCTGCTTATCAGGCATTTAGTGAGGAGAGATTGGAAATGATTATGACCTAACAATACATACATAGTGTTATTTGGCTAAGTTAATTTGCATAAAAGTTATTGACAGTTTGGGTTATTTTCACTTGATTACGTAGTATTCTGTCTGATTAAACTTTAGGTGTTATGAAATCACTTCCTTTTTTGACTGATACATGTTCACATGTATAACTATTTTATAACCAGTTCCCTACCCAAGGAGGAACTCTAACTCATTTGAATATTGCTAAGCAACCCTATCTTACAATGACATTGAAAATGCTAAGTTTCTTTGCTCTCAATCATGGAAATGAGTTCCTATTTACCTAAAAGAACATTATAAGATAGATTATGGCTCATACTCATCTGTTTTAAAAGAGAGGTTTTATTTAAAATATAATGGTAGTTAATGGTTCAGATTTTTAAAAAAATATATGATGAGTACCTCCTTACATTTTAAAGATTAAAGCAAAATGAAAAAGTCATTTATCACATAACCCCCTAAAAATTCTATATTTTTATTTTAACTTTCAATTGTGTTATTTTATGTTTCCAAGGCAAATTTTGGTTTTATTATTTGGTTTTATTATTTTACTTATATAGCAATTCCATATAAGTACTTCCTTTGTTGAAATGCAGAGTCTCATCATTGACCACACATAATCTGTATAATCACAGTTCTCTTAACATCTTAATTCCATTAACTTTGCATTCATAGGACCTCTTCCAAATTCCAACACTTAACTTTCTCTATTCTGCACAAAATTTGAGAAAAGTCAAATCTCCTATCAATCTAAGAAAGCAAGGCTTACAGTCAATATGGAGATTCTTATAGCTAATAATGAAGCAGTTTGAAGGTGACATATTTTCAGGTATTTATTGAAATTGGAGGAGATTTGAACAACCTTCCTCTACCTAATTCAAATGTTATAAATTGTCTTGACTTTTTAAGGTATATTTTAAATCTGGAAACATGCCTGGTTTCAAGAATAAAGATTTTCAATACAATTATTGTAGATTCTTTACTATTTATCTTGAAGTACTTCAACAGGAATAACAGATTTGCCTGGAGACCATGTTTAATATAATAAAACATATTCCAAAATTTTCACTCATTTGTGTCTTTTAAAAATTTGTTCTAAAAAGATTTTCAGTGAGGAAAAAAATGTAAAGCTTTCTACTAAAATTGCATAATATTCAATGTACTAAATAAAAATACTAAGAAATGTTCTTGAATTCTGGGATTTTGAAGAATAAAAAGTTATCTTTCAAATCCTACCACAAGATTTTCTGCTCCTCAAGACAGTGAGGGTAGGGCTGATACTGCTAAGAAACAATATACGGTTTAAAATGCATCTTCCTATATATGTTCAACCATGTCAGGGTGAAGAATGACTTTTTTTTTTTTTTGTACTGGGGATTAAACTCAGGGGCGCTCTTAGTCGTGCTAAAACAGAAGGAGTTATGCAATCTTTGGGCCCAAAGGCAGACCCTCAGGTAGAAAACTGTGAAACCTACTGGCCCATGAAAAGCTACACATAGCAACATAAATAGAATATAAAGAAAGTCTCCTGTACAGAATTCACTGGAAGATTCAAGTAAAGGAAATGACAGTATCTTTTAGGCAGACCTAAATTCAGCAACGTGAGTGTAAAGAAAAAAGGTGAGAAAATTAGCAATGTTATCAAATGCCATAATGTGAAGATTCAGATAAACTCTTGTTGAATAAAAAGATGTTGAGTCAATAAACCTCAGAAGAATGAAAAAGAAAGAATAAAATCTAGGCCGGATGAAACAAAGTCATCATCAAGAAAGGAGCTATGCCATTTGGGAAAAAGAACAAAGTGACTTCACAAAAAGACTATTCTTACTCCAGAGATACTATGAGAGCAGTTAGTCAATCAGTCAAATATATGGAACAGTATAATTAGCTGAGGAGAAAGAAATTGATGTGCCAATACTAGGTTTCCTAAATTCAAAGGGGAAAAAGTGCTCTTGAAGCAGCAAGTGCTTGAGAGTCTAATCATAAAAAATTAAAAATCTGACAGTTCTTATTTAACTTTTTCAATATTCACTTCTGATAAATGAAATTCTCATTATCTAAGGTATAAAAGCTATATTCTCAAATTAGCAGTCTGCACGCATTGAGCTGAAATGTCAGGGAGCCACTTCACAACAATGGCGATAAAAGAACAAATTTTCACACCAAACCAGAAGAGAGTATGTGCTAAATGCAGACTGAAGATTCTTCTCCAATGCCTGCACTCAGCTTGGATCACAGACTGAGAGAATCAAAATCTTAATGGTATAGCCTCAGCAACAGCGAGGTGCTAAGCAACTCAGTGAGACCTTGCCTTTAATTAAAAAAAAAATCAAAAAAAAAAAAAACCTTAATGATAGTTGTCTAAGATGATGGTGTCAGAAGAGCACAAAACCTCTATGAAATACATTGTTTGAATTGCCAATGGTAGATCTTAAGCATAAGATGGGAATGAAGGTGGATACAAGACCAGAGGAAATTACTATCTAAAGAAACATTGTTTGGACTGGGAGTGTAGTTTAGTGGCACAAAATTTGCCTAGCATGGGGAAGTCCTGGGTTCAATACTAAACACCACAAAAAGAAAATCATTTCCTGAAAGGCCCTCCTCTCTGAAGCTTAGGAAAAAACATTTTGTGATACTTATAGAACAGAGTTCGAAGGAAGGAAGGAAGGAAGGAAGGAAGGAAGGAAGGAAGGAAGGAAGGAAGGAAGGAAGGAAGGAAGGAAGGAAATTTAAAAGATTTGCGGATCAGTATACACAGAGGAGAAAATGACTAAACAAAAGGATAGTTCTATCAGAAATCTTGAACATAGAACCAGCTAGCTTAGTTGTACATAACAATTAAGAAATCAAGCCATGCTTGGAAAAAAAATTTCTCTTGTATGTACTCAAGTGGGGGGACCTTCTTACATGTAAGCCTTTTGTCCCTATAATATGTATTTTAAAGAAAAGTACCCCAAGACCTTAGATCTGGAAAGGCAGTAAGACCTGAGACTGCTGAGAAACTAACTTTCTGTCCAGCACTCTGACAGTTTAGTTTTGTTCAAAGGTGATACTTCATTTTAGACTTGTGTAAAATCCTGAAGAACAAGAGATTTATATTCCATTTTTGAAATCTTTCCAATACCTACAGTAAATAAAGACTACTTAATTATGAATAATAAAAACCAAAAAAACAGAGCAGGGCATGGTGACGCAAGCCTGTAATCCCAGCACTTAGGGAGGCTGAGACAGGAGAATCGCGAGTTCAAAGCCAGCCTCAGCAACTGCAAGGCGCTAAGCAACTCGTAGAGACCTTGTCTCTACATAAAACACAAAATAGGGCTGGGGATGTGGCTCAGTGGTCAAGTACCCCTGAGTTCAATCCCCAGTACCAAAACAAAAAACAAAAAAAAAACAAAAAACAGGTAGAAAGTGACTGAAACTATAAGAACATTGTCTTTAGTAAAATTACATGCTTCTCTTCTGGTTATCACTGTTAATCATAATCCACCTAAAGAGTAAGCCTATGAAAATTCTTAATACATTGTAAAGATATGAAAAGTTTGCTATAAACAAAACAATAATAACAAATGTTGACACATTTACCAGGATGGATTAGTCATAAGCAGAGCAGAAAATTCTGTTTTAAAATCTCTGGAAGCATTCTACCAAATTCTCCAAGTACAGAAGTCTGCCTACAATGTGGATAAGATCTAAGACAGATGGTTCATAAATTCGCAGAAGGCATGATGTTTTAATACCTGCCATCATCTGAAATACATCCAGTCCTTCTAACCTAAATGCTAATCAATGAAAAATAATCAAATGTCAGTCACAGTTCTCAAGATATTTGGCATATGCTTTGGTAATTCATCTGGGACTATGAGAAATACCAAGTGCTATTTGTTTTTGTGTTAGCAAAATCAAACAGACTGATTCAAAGTTACTCTTCCTACTCCCAATGATTTTAGGACAAACTCAGATTTAACTGATTTACTGGGAAAGATCAATCAGAAAATGTCTAGCAACTAGAATGTACAATGCCCACTGGTCCCCTTGCTTCTCCAGAAAAAATGCAGAGAATGTACACAAATCTATTTAGTTTGAACATAGAATTTAAAAGATACCAATTGAAGAAACAAAGTCATTCCTAATGCTTCATATCTAATGTCAAAAGAATGTTTTTTTCCCCTTTGACAATTGGAAAGTGGAAAGAAAAATATAATAAGTAAATCACAAGAAAGCTCTATGGGAAAGCTTCCTTACTCCCAGTATAAAGAGTTTCACATCAATGACAAATAAATTGAAAATGATTATCAGTTATTTATGCTCTTTGTGGCAGTCCTTATTAGTTACCTACCTAACCAAACTCTCCCATCATTTCTCCTGCTAATTAAATCTTGAAATTTTCTGCAATGAACTAAGATATAAGTAATACATCATGATTTATATGTCAGTTATATTTATACCATTCTCCTCTGAGACTTAAATTTTTATACTTTGATCACAGAAATACATAGGGAAGTGAGATAAGGAACTTCCAGGAAACTTTCTAGTTGAGACCCACCAGAATAGGTCTGAATGGAGAACTTTCTAGTACTGACTGGCCCTTTCACTGTTGTTATTACCTGGAATATGGCTTTGGAAGAAAATAACTCTTAGATCTGTGACATCCATCTTGCCAATCATGAGACAACAAGCTTAAGAAGATACACCCAAGGCATGAGGAAGAAAGTAGGAAGATCAAAAGAGCCTAGAGCTCTGATGAAATTGTTGTGCTTCTTTATTAATACAGAAAATAATTATGCCAGTTTTTTATTAGTAACTCAATGTAATGTCTTCTTTGCTTAAAAGCCCTTGAGAGATGGACCCCCCTTATCATTTATATGAGAAAACATTCTAACTGAAACAGTAATCAAAAAATAAGAAAAACCTATATGAATAGATGATATAAATAGAAAAAAAGCAAATGGAGAATTTAAGTATCACCATCATCATACAAACTTACTTGATTATATAAGGAGATTATAAATATGAAGTTATCTTGAGGATCCAATATTCATAATTTATTCACTTCACATATATTTCTTAATGTTATTAGGTACTAAAATGGACAATGTAGATTTAAAAAATAGCATCATAAATAAGACAGAAATAAGTATGATTGAATCAAACTAAAATGTCTTGCATAGCAAAGGATACAATCAACTGGGCAAAATGGAACCTATGGAATGGAGAAAATATTTACAAACCATGTGTCTAATAAGGGTTTAGGATCCAGAATATACAAGTAATTCATATAACTCATATAACTCAGCAGCAAAAAAAATTGCTAACATTCTAATTGATTTTTAAATGAGCAAAAGACCTGAATAGACATTTCTGCACAAATGACATACAAATGGCTAACAGATATATAAAAAGGCAATTAACATCATGAGTCAGTGAAGAAATACAAACCAAAACCACCATGAAATATTACCTCATACCTGTTCGAATGTCTCTTACTGAAAAAATTAATGATATGATGGGATTATGTGGAAAATATTTCTCTTGCACACTAATTATAGTAATATAAATTGGTACAGCTATTACAGAAAGCAGTCTAATGAGTCCTCACAAAATTAATTTAACCTAGCAATCCATTTCCGGATCTATATCCAAAAGGAATGAAATTTGTATCTCAAACAAATGTCTGAATTCCTACATTCACTGCAGCATTATTCAAAGAAAGCAAGATATAGAAACAACTTCAATCATTTTGACAAATGGAAAAAGAAAATATGGTGTTTATGTAGGCAGGTATGCATCCATATATTCACACAATGGAATATTATTCAGCCTCTAAAAAGAAGGAAATTCTGCCATTAGCAACAACATTAATAAACTTGGAGAGCAGTATGCTAAGTAAAATAACCCAAACACAGCAAGACAAATACTTATATTTTCATTTGTATGTGGAATCTACTATAGTCAGCCCATGGAAACAGAAATAGAATGGTGCCTCTCAAAGCACCCAGAAAGGAAGAGTGATATTGATCAAAGGATGCCAAGTGTCAGATGGACAGGATAAATAAGTGCTGAGATCTAACATACAACATGGTATGTTAATCTATAATTAATAGTACTATATTTTATATGTGAAATTTGATGTGAGAATAGATCCTAAATCTTCTTACCAGAAGACAAGCAGGGGAAAAACTATGTAAATTAGCTTGATAGTGATCATTTCACATATTTTACAATGTATATCAAAACATGAAGTATATTCCTTAAATATATAGCATCTTTATCTGTCATATATACTTCATTAAACTTGAGGGAAAAGTGTTTGGAAGTGAAACAAAGACAAACATTAAATAACCATGCTATTGAATATTTAATTACAAGCTGAGGTTTTATTTAACAGCTGTGTATTGAGTGTCTACTATTTGTCAGACAGTGTTCTGAACATTGGAAATATTCCAGTGCATGAGCTTTTCTCATGGAGTTAGTCTTGACTATGGTGATAATAAAGATAATTTTTAAAAGTTTTTCAAAGTCTCATGAAGTGATAAATACACTGGACATATATAATAATAACAAATTATAAAAATGACTAGCTGCCTTAGAAGGCGTGGCCAGGAAGTATTCTTTAATTATTCTTTAATTAGGTGATATTTGAAATGAAACTTGAAAATTATAAGGGTAGCAGCCAAGAAAAGATCTGAAGCCAGAGTGTTCTAAGGTGAGGGAAGAATAAATATAAATCCCTAGGAGGGAAAAGCTTGGCACATTTGAAAACCAGGAATCAGGCCAGAATGGTTGACATACTGAAAAGTAGAGAAGAGTGATAAGGAGAAAACAGAGAGGCCAGATCCTGCAGGAACTCAAAGGTCATGGAAACTAGTAGGAACGTTATTCTACTACAGGGAATGCATTGGAAGATTTTAAGCAGAGGATGAAATAACAGAATTTGTGTTGTTAGAGCTCACTCTTGCTGACATGTTGAGAATGGTTTAGAGAGGGACAAGGAAAGATATAACACCAAGATCCATTTATATAATCATAGAGAGGAAATGATAGTGTTGGTGTAAACTGATGTTTAGTTAAAAAAAAATGGAGAGTGCCAGAAAGACTTGGGATATCAACTGGTAATAGCTCTGCCTGGAGAGCAAGATGGACAGAGAAGATAGATGATAGGCTGACAGATGTTTTGTGTACGTTTGTTTTGTTTTTACAGATGAAGAAGCCCAAAGAAATTTAGTGACGTATACAAGTCACCTGGTTATTCCATGGAAAACTATGCATTGCAGTAATGGCACTGTTAAGGGAAAGTGCTTGTCCTACCACTGAATCCTCCTCCCCTTCCTCCTCCTTCAAAACTTCACTCTGCAAATTCCTCTTCTATCATATGCAAACTCCCTTCCATCTTTCACTTCTGAGATCCCTGCAGAAAGAGATAGATTAGCAGTAGTAGGAAGTCTTTGAAGGTTGAGACATAGAATGATTTCTTAGTCTTTGGTTATATCTATTACAAATGTAAGTATATCCCAAAATGTTTTTGTTTTTTGTTTTGCAAATTTTCTTCATGGATCTTGTTATGGTTTAGATACAAGTTATCCCAGAAAGCTCATGTGTGAGACAATGCAAGAATTCTGAGATGGACTAATGGGGTCATATGTGTAGGCAGGTAAGGTGTGGCAGGAAGAGGTGAGTCACTCGGGATGCATACCTTTTGGGTTTATATTTTGTCCCTGGTGAGGAGAGGCATCTCTCTTCTGCCTCCTATCTTGTTCTGTGCTGCTTTCCTGCACCACACCCTTCCACTATCTTAGACCTGAAACAATGAAGTTGGAAGTCTGTGAACTAGGACCTCTAAAACTGTGAACCAAGAAACTGCTTCCTCGACATTTTTCTTGTCAGATCTTTTGGTCACAGTGACAAGAAGTTAACTAAAACAGAACTATTAAAACTATTCTACAATGAATATTTCTGTTTTGTGATAAGAAAGCGAAAAGAATATGTAATAGTGAATATAGTGAATATGTAATAGTAAAGTAATAGTGAAAAAACTTATTGCTGAGTTCCAAAATATTATTCTGACCAGTATATTTCAAGTTTCTTCTCCCTGATAATAGTCAATGCTAAACATGTTCATTTGATTGTTTTAATGCAACTTCTGTCATCAAAGAAATGGCTGAGGTTATTTCACAGGGCAACATTTATTTCTGAATGAAAGATAAGGAGTTTAAGGAAAAGAACATTACTATTACCAATCTGTTTTAAAAACAAGGAATTCTGGGCACAATTCCAAGAAACTCAAGTTCTCCCAGAGTTTTAAATTTAATACTTATTCCTTATTGTCACCACAGAGCCTACAATTTAGCTCACAATCATTAACTATTCCAGGCCTATACACAATAATTTAGAGATCTAAAGCTAGAGAGAGCACTACAGGATCTTGAGGTGTGCTTCTTAAAGATAAAAAAAAATGAATTTCAAACACTACAAAAATTTATCAGTGTCCTTGTTGAGAAATAAATAACTTTTTCTCATTTACTATATTTTCTCACCTGGAAATCCTCTGGTTGGTTTCTGCTGGCTACTTACCAATCAGTCAGGTATTCATAGGTCAAACATTTGTAGCTACAGTTCATCACAGGAATGTAAAAGGCAGCTGCTGTAAAGATGACTACAAGGAACTTTCCCCAGCCTCTTCCTGGGCCTCTCTGCAAGGAACAGCTCTGAATACATCCTTGATCCATAAGTATTTTCACATATTCAGATCATGCCCTGTTAACATTAACATAAACACACCAAGTTTCACTGTACCTAGTTTTGCTTCTTTAAACTTGCAATAAGTAAGGGTATTATTATATGAAGCATGCACATTATTTGGTTGTTTAACTATGTTCTTAATCATTGTATAATATGTCACAAATAAGCAGCTGCTAAATGAATTATACATAAAGATAATGTTTTCTAGATTACTCCTGCCTGTATATAGTGCATAATTTAGGTCCTAACATATTCTGGTCCTTAATCTCTTCTTTTTATAGAAACTGAATCATTATCTTGTACTTTTTAGTATTTTAAAAGTTTGTTTTGCACATATGTTATAAAAGTAAAAGCTCTTTAAGGGAAGGCAATCTTTTCAATTTAAGTATTTATAGCATATATTTTTCTAAAGTTCAGATTCCTTTTTTTTATTAAGCAAAGTTATTTTTTGGCTATTATTCTTCATTAACGTGAAAATACATTTGCTTTGAAAAATAATTGCTACTAAGAGTAAAGCATAAATTCAATGGTATTGGACCCTTATATATAGTAACAACTAATAAATAAATAAAAAGAAAGTTATTATTCCCTTTTCTTCATCTCGCCATTCATAGGTTTCATAATCAAAGCATTTCAACAGCAGAGTACGGATATGGAAATATTAAGTAATGGAGAAAACATTGTATCCATAATATAGTAGAGAAAACGGTGGGTTATAAAGATGGAGCTCAGATTTTAATCTCAGTTTGGCCATAATTCAGTGAACAACATAAATCATTAATTTAAAATCCTTGTGCTTCAGTCACCACATCTTGAATGGAATTAATAAAACTGTCCATTCGCAACTTTACAGAAATGTTATAAGATCCAACACGATAATAAATAAGCTAACACATGGATCATGGCCAATATTGAAACTAACAGCATAAGAATTGCCCAAGACACTTATTTAAAACTCAAATTCCCAGTTTCAGCCACAGAGGTTTATTTTCATTTTGTACATCTGACAGAAGAGCAGCAAGGTATGATCTGCAAATCCGAGTTTTTAATAACCACCCTGGTGACTGTGAAACAGGTTATCTAAGGACCCCATCTTGATTAACTGCACTAATACAAACTAGACACATATCCTATTATTTCCTCCTCCAGCCTTATATATCATTAAATAAGGCAAAAGCTACAAGCTGATAAAGACTTGTGGATACTGTAAGAAAAAGGATAAGAGAAGAAGGGAGGGGAGTGCACAGTGGGAGGCTTCTCTGGTTGTACAAATATGAGAACACACAGCACAAAAAATTGAACTTCTCTGCTATTAATTTTAGTGCATGTTATTCCATCTAGCCCACGTATTTTGTTTTCTGTTTCTAATAGAAGATAACTTTGAGCTTAAAATATGCTTTGTAATAAAAAGTGAAATTTTCAACCTTGATATTAATTTTTTTCATTTGATGGATTTAATATTCTCTACTGCTGCATGTTCTTCTTGCAGATTCTCATTCTGCCCCCCCCTTCAGATATAGCTGGGTGTAGTGGTACACACTTGTAATCCCAGGGACTCAGAAGGCTGAGGCACGAGGGTTGCAGGTTCAAGGCCAAGGTGGGCCTCCGCAACTAAATGAGGCCATGTCTCAAAATAAAATGTAAAAAGGAAAAAAAGGGCTAGAGATGTAGCTCAGTGGTAAAGCGCCCCTGGGTCCAATCCCCAGCACCCTTGCCTACCCCTCAAAAAAGATATCCATAATGATCACTTTTCTCCAGTACAGATTGATGTAAAAATGTGCATTCTTCCCTTGGCACTTATTGAAGATCTGTAAAATTCCATGAAAATACTATAGTCTGTGGTCAAATACAAACAATGTTTTTAGATTGCAAAGTCATTCAAGTTGCTCCAGGTACTAGATTTTATCTTAGGATCTTAAATCAATTACATATATTTCAAATGTTATGCCATTAAACACTTAATAAGAGAGGTTTCAAGGTATTAGAAATGATTAGGTTTTGCTTGAACTTTGGTATGCCTTATGGAATAAAAAGAATTGATGGAATTGCCATTTCCAGAGTTTTAACTTAGAATATCTCTTCTGTTTCTAAAGTAAAATTATTCTCCACATTCAACTTTAGAAATCATAGTAGTCTTAGGATTCTTTTATAAAAACTGTACATGCTGAGAAAAAAAGAAATAAAAGCATGATAAAACTTTCATGAAATCATCATCAAATGATTGTATCAAAGGATCATGATGCATTTGTATTGATAGGCCCTCTTGTGGTACATAAGATATTTGGAATACTTTGTAAAAATCAAGGAAGTGGGATTTTGTTTTTCTTAGTTGAAAATTATCTGGAATAGGAGATGTACACTTTAATGAGCCCTAATAAATAAGTATTTTATTTATGTGTATGGTTTTAAAGATTAATATCCCTGAACTTTGCCCAAAAGAGGAGAAGAAAGAGTGGAGGAAACCGTTTCCCAATATTTAACTGAGAAGATTTCCAGATTGAAATTGGTTTAGCCAGTGTTTTATGTATAAAATTTAAGGTATATTTGGAAGCATAAGATATACACTTTTCAGAGATGTTTTAAATGCCAGTATTTAGTTTTCTTGCTTAAAAATGGAAATCATAGTTTTGATAACACATAAAGGATCATGAAAACACCCCATGGGGCAAGAGGGCAACTTAAATTTTAAAAGAAAGAGATGTGAAGCAATGAGAGATTCTGTAGACTTGGGCTCAGTGGCTTAAATCAAATGACCTACACTTTGTAATATGACTGATATGTTAATTATTTATTGGATAAGAATGATTGCATCAATTTTGAATAAAACAATTCCAAATTATTTATTTCATTACTAGAGATTGTACTTTAGGTTATATAATCACAAAATTTAGACCACATTTGTTCAAATAAGAGTTTACCATCCTTACCGTCAACATTATAATTTCTTTTCATATTACAAATGGCTCAGAAAAAATAAGGCATTTTAGCATCTAGTAAGATCATATGTGAAACTGTGCAGTTGACCATTTTTCTTATTTCAAAAGAGAGGAATATAAAGAAGTTTCAAGAATGAAACAGTACATTTTCTTTAATATTTTAAATTTTATTCTTGGATAAATATTTTTTAATCCTACCCTTGAACACTTATACTTTATTGTCAGAAAGCTTACAATAACAATCATGTAT
This sequence comes from Xerus rutilus, assembly GCA_028644305.1. Classification (NCBI taxonomy): domain Eukaryota; kingdom Metazoa; phylum Chordata; class Mammalia; order Rodentia; family Sciuridae; genus Xerus; species Xerus rutilus. Next base: position 81,243,610 of record CM053409.1, on the reverse strand, counting down.
AATACCTAACTCATTATATTCTTTTTGTTCTCTTGATTTTTAAAATATCACTATTACTCATTTTTGCCAGTTTTCTAGCTTTCAATTTTTGAGGTTAATCAAGGTCACATTTGTACCAACATAATTCCTCATCGTAGTTTTTTGTTTCTTTTTAACTCATCATGTCCTGCTACTTGGAGCCACTGTGCCATTTATATTAACAGAAGATACAGTACAGGTGACTTGACTTTGTAACTTGAAAGATGTTGGGACCAGATTACAAAATCCCTTGTACGTAGTTTGATTGAGCTTGACTATAAAATGAAAGATAGAAGAGAGGATAAGTAAATAGACCAAAATTTACAAGAAAAGGACAATCAGGAATGAGAAAAATATAAATGATATGAAATATAAATAATATGCTACATTCTGATGGAAATGTGCCCCATTAAAACAGTATTCTTTAAGGTATACAGAACCTCATTTCTATGCTTTGGACCCAGAATCTTAACTGTTATAGTCAGTGTCTAGGGGTAGAGGTCTTGATAGATGACAATATCTGAAGAATATTCCTCAAATCTGAAATCAATGGGACAAAGAGATTACTTAAAATATCCTTTACCCATATTATAAAAATAAAATTTACTTTCTCATTTATTAAATTATATCCTCAACATACCAAAATAGAGATTGCAGGAGATATACCAATAGTAAATTTATTTCTTCTAAATAAAAATGGATAAGAAGTGTCTAAGACAATAGTCCTATTTTAGTTTAATTGAATTCTTCCAGTTTTCAATGACCTATATCTTCTGTTTTTATCAACAAATGTGCACAAATTTAAATTTAAATTTAAAATATGAAATTTAAGTTTTATCATTTTCATTATATTACAAAGGTAAAGTACTTCCTATAATACAGTGGAAAATATTAGTTCTCTAATGTCTTTATTAATCCAGAAGTGACATCACTTTATGTGGGCTATAGGTCCACAGTCTCCTTTACACTCTACACTGCATTTTTCATATTAATTTTGAATAACATTACAAAAGAATTTCAGAGCAAAAAGAATTCTAGCAAAGACTGAGATTCCTAATGTTGGTCAGCTTATTGGGTGGTGTCTCAAGTTTCCATGCTCTTCTTAAGAAAGAAGATACTTCAAGATTTCCTCTCCTGGTTTTAAACATTTGAGTACTTCATAGAGCATGAGCATTTATGATGGGCAGGGCACTGATACTGAGATACTATAGTTCATAAAACTTCAGTTTTAAGGTGAAAACATTGTAATTTTTAAGTAGAATAATCATATTTTACAGGCATTTAGACTACAAAACCCTTAGAAAATACCTTAGCCTAGCCAACACTTTCTTAAGAATTAAAACTTGGGAGAATTGTAAAATCTGCCTTGAAAAGATATCAGTTTATGTTTTCTTTTGGGGTTGTTATATGTTTGTGTCAGTTGGTTATTCTTAAGTTGAGTCCTTACAAGGGAAATTCTAATACTTGAGGTAAAGAAAAAATGAAAGTTGCTGTGAGGTTTGTTTTCATTTTAGAGATCCTCCTTAAGCATTACTTCCTAATCACAACCTTCTGAGTTTCCCTTTTTGTCTTTCATAAATGTGCCCAGTTTTGGAGTTACACATTGGATTTTGTCTCCTGTAGGTCCTTGTGGTCGTTGGATCCATATAGCATGATCTGCATGTGCTGAATTAGCACTGCCCTGAGACTGCTTCTCAGCAAATTTTTCAAAGTACATTGCTCTCTTGGTGGAAAGTTCTCTCTCTTTTCCTCCTATATTCTGATATGTCAGAAGCACTGCTTGTGTGTAATTTAGTCCTGGAGAACACATGGTAGCTCAAAGAAGAGAAAGGGATATCTTTTGGGGTGATCTGAAAAGCTCAGAACTGAAGGAATAAAGAAAAAAGGGAATGAGGAAATAAGTATCTAGTCTCTCTTGTTTGGGGCTCAAACAGTCCATCCCTGTATGCAAATATCTCCTGATTCTGACTTCTAAAATTATTAAATAAATATTAATATAACATGTGACAAAAAAGCAATAAAGGTTAAGCATAGGTTCTAAAACCTTAAACAAAATAGCCAAGGATTAAGCAAGAAAGATAACAAAGTCCCCTGAGAAATGAAGTTCTTTGGTGAGAGTGTCTCTTAAGAAGTCAGGTTCCAGGGCTGGGATTATGGCGCAGTGGTAGCGTGCTCGCCTAGCATGCATAAGGCACTGGGTTCGATCCTCAGCACCACATAAAAATAAAATAAAGATATTCTGTCACCTACAACTAAAAAAAATAAATAAATAAACATTAAAAAAAAAAAAAGTCAGGTCCCAAGGCTCTGTCCCTAACTGTGGCAAGGATCTCTTAACTGAAGCATTCAAACCCAAGTCATCCAGACTCACTGCCCCCTGAAACAATGCGTCCTGGTTCATCTCTGACAGTCCACAATAAATAGCTGATTTATTCCTCTTATTCCCCATAGAAAAGAACTTTATAGGGACACATGCTGTTTCTTAAATCACAAAATAGAATAAAATAAATATTCAGGAAATGTTTAAATCTGACTACTTCCTATAGCTTACCCTAGCATCTACTGTTTAATGCAGTAGTAAATACAGAGTCAATCAGAGGAAATACATTAATTACTGTGTACCAGTAAGAAAACAGATATAGTGTGGTAGATCCATGTAATGGGGCATATAGCAGACATTGATACAATACTTCTCATAGGTCCTCACTTCTTTTATAGTTTTTATCTACACAGGCTCCCGGTATGGTTTACTCCAACAATCAGCACCCAAGACCTTGTCAAGAGGCTGCCCTCAAGGTTTCCAACACCCATTTTGCCTGTGGCCAAAAGGAGCCTGGAAGGAACTTGTGAGTGACATCTCACAGGGATAGTCTTTGACCAATGAATGGCTAACAGAGTTAGGGGTACACTCAGGCTCTCTTGCCTCCTGACAGTGCTGTAGGGAAATATAGAAATGAAAGCATGGCAATGATAAACACCAAATTCAAAACAGGAAACACCACTGGGGGAGAATCAGGGGGAGAAATGAGATCTGGAAGAGCAAGCCTAGGAGCTCCAATGGTGTTGGAGATACTGTATTCATAAACGCAAGTGATGGTTACATGAGTGATCCTTGTGTTAGTCTTTATGTGACTTATGTGTTTGAAATATTTTTAAATAATTTTAAAAGAAACTATTTGAAAGATGTAAAAGGTAACAACGACATGTTTTCGTTAGAATTTAAAATATATATCTGCATATTAAAAAATTTATAAGCTCCAGCTTCCTCTCATTTGTTCTTATAGAAGGCTCAGCTACCCAAATCCAGAACCAAAAGAGAAGTCCAAAATCCCCTAACACCTGCTCTTCCACTTCTCCCACAGACCCCAGTTCCCTTATTTTTGATCTAGCTCATCAGCACACCCCTTCCACATGCTCTTCCCTCGCTTGTCTTTCTAGCCTGGATCGTACAGTCCACCATTTGAAGGACACCTTGAATTAATGCCTCGAATCATCCATCCCTTTCATCTTCAACCTCATAAAAATGTAGTTCTGGGTAACACACATTTCTACCATTCCCTGATTCCCTTCCCAGGTTCCTGAATGTTCCTGATTATATGACAAAACTCTACCAAATTCTTTATAAACCTTTACGATAGAATTGTGGTTAGTAAATGCTTCAAGGAGAATGCTGTGTCTTTCTTGTTTCCATCCATCTATTAGCTTGCTAGAGCTACCATAACAAAGTCTCAAAAACTGGGTGGCTTAATCAACAACATGTGTTGTTCTTACACAGATCTGAGGTCAAAGACTCTACCAGCTTGGTTCCTTTTGAGGGCTGTGAAGAACAGTCTGTCCATCTCTCTCCTAATTTATGGTGGTTTGTTGGTAATCTTTAATGTTTCTTGGCTTAAAAAAAGAATCACCCTCTGTCCCTTCATCTTCACACAGCATTCTCCTGTGTCTGTCTTCATATTTCCCCTCTCACAAGAGAACCAGCTATGCTGGATTAGGGACTCTCTCTACTTCAGTATGACCTCAGTTTCACTAGTTACATCTACAACAATGCTATTTCCAAGTAAGGTCCTATTCTAAGGTACTGGGGATTAAGGACTTCAGCACAGAAATTTAGGGGAGGCACAAATTAACCCCAAATCATCACCTATGTTTAAGATCAGAGACAACGAAAGACTCTTTCCTTAATATAAACTCAGAGCCCTTTGGAGAAGAGGCTTTAGAATTTTTACCCAATAAATCTTCCTTGAACTCAACTAACATGAATTAAAGACATTGTCATTTCTGTTTTGACTTGAGCTCTTTATTTCATTTAGTGTCCTGTTATCATATGCAATATTCCAAGTTGTTATTCTTTTAAGTATTCTCTCACCTACCTCATTCTATCAAACTGGAAAGCATTATTTTCCACACAATGTAGCCTTGGAACACTACCATAATTGTTTCCCTAATGGGTTCTTCTGACTTACAAATGCCAGGTTTATTTTGGCTTGCATATGAAGTTTGATTGCATGCATCCATAATTGAGTTTCTCTTTTGATATTAATCAGAACCATCATATCTCAAGATGATAATTAGCTGAAGTTGTAGCACACATATACAAAGTTATTTATAGATAGTTCCCTCTTTCTTTTTGCCTGTTAACATTGTCTTATAAATCATATAGCTATAAAAGTGACAAAATACCCAGAATAAATCTCTTACTTCTATTGAATGTATGGTATTCTTAAGCATTCATGATGTCTATAGTTTAATTAATCTGTTCCATAATTTGATGCTATTATTGTGAAATGATCTCAGATATTTTAGCATTCAACATAGAAGAGTGTTCTGAATTTATTTTGTATGGTATCACTCAGCAAAGATATTACTATAAATATATAGATACAACATTTCTATTTTACCATTTACAGTTTTATTTACCCTGTAACACATTTGATCATACTCACCTGTATATACATTTTTTTAAAACTGTTGACTAATATTTCTTCTTGTCTAGGCAGGTTTGCTGAAAGCGTCAGGTTACTTCAAAATATTGAAGTGGGAGTCCAGCATAGTGGCGCACACCTTTTATCCCAGCAACTCAGGAGGCTGAGGCAGTAGGATCACAAGTTTGAGGTCAGCCTCAGCAACCTAGTGAGGCCCTAAGCAACTTAGTAAGACTATCTCAAAATTTTTTTTTTTAAAAAAGAACTGGGGATGTAGCTCAGTGGCAAAGCATCCCCAGGCTTAATCCCCAGTACCCCTCTCCCAAGAATGAAGTAGGGAAAACTGGAGAACTTACAACTAGAGAATTACAATTAGATGATGATGATTATTACTATTCTTTTAAGAGCAATTACTTGTGTCAGGCAAAGGAAGGGTTAAGACAGTCAAATTAAGAGAAAAAGTATCTTCTATGGAGAATAGCCTGGGAAAGCTCTTAAATAACAAGTAAGGCAGGGCCCATTGGAAAATACAGATCAGTGACTGAAAGGTCAAAATTTTCTCCCTGTTTATGTTTGCTCTTTTCATGAAGCAAATAAGAGAAACAAGTAACCCAGCAGAAGCCACCTCTTTGGTAACTACTTCTATTCAAGCCTCTATTGACCTTTTCATAATTTTGGGGTACCAAACAAGGACAGGAAATGTACTGACCTTCCAGAGTGAGCACTAAATAAATTGTACATTGTTTTATCAGTTTTTCTTATAAGAGAAAGATCAACAAACAGGCCATCAAATTTATCTCCCAATTGAAGATTTATTTTTATCATCTGTGCTGGGAACCTATCTATCCTAGTCAGGTTATAATAACCATAGAAAGTCTTTTTGGAAGATGTAGCCACCAGAACACATGGAGTGGCCAACAGTTGGCAAATACTCTCTCAGCCTTGCATAAAGGTAAAATAAGAGCAAGCCTAATTCTGCCTAATATTTAACATTTATTAAACAAAGAATAACAAATAAATAAATATTAGCAGGTGCAAAACCTCTGTGAAATTTGTTCTGCAAAATCTAATGTTCAAAATCTCCATTCTTACAGAGGACCTCCAAACATGCTGCCTCAGAAAAAGTCATTAACGGAATCCCCCCTCCCAATATCTCAAGGCCCACAGTTCTGTAGTCTTATTGTCTAGGCAATCAGAAATCCTCAGATTTCACTAACAGTAGGGATTATTTAGGGATTAAGATCCATCCTTCAAATGACAGGCTTGATACAGGCCTCTCCGCATTCCTATCCCAAGATTATGCAGAAGGAGGAAATATCTCTAAAATAGTTTAGCCAATCCACATGTCTTGAATGCCACTAATCCTGTCAATGAGAATCTATTTCTAATACCTTTTATGCTTGTTCATAATCCACTAATTTAACCATTGAATTTCCCTTCTTGATATTCAGTATGCTAATTATTAAAGCTTCCAGTATGGATCCAATATAGCTAGCTGAATCAGCTGTATCAGCCTCTTTGGGAGGCTGGACTTCCCTTCAGAATGCCAGTGAGCCATCCCTGAGCTTGAAGATTCTAATAAAAGTAACCAGTTATACCTAAAGTATCATTTATACTGACTGTAGAATCTGAAGTAACTTTCAGTAACTTATGGTCATCAGCAATCATTATAGCAAATCTCTAAAATACTTAGACATTTATGATGTCCATTGTTCTATTATCTATCTTCTGCTTTTTCTTTTTTCTTTTTTCCTTTTTTTAATGAGTTTTCTGTCCTTTGTGGTAATAAGCATGCTATTTCGGCTTCTCTTTTTTTCACTCTATAGAGTATCTATAAGTATCTCCGATTACTTAGAAATAAACTTTTCCTATCACTATCTGGAGTGATCTTTCTCCTAGATAAGGAAGAAAGAGATTATAATATTATAATAATAATCTATTATTAAAGAAAATAATAGATTATTCCTATTCTCCTTAGGAATAATCTGGGACAAACTGCAAAAGATGCAAATTCCTGAGGAACACCTCTGAGTTTGGTCTGCAAATCTGCAATTTTAACAGATACCTCCCACCCACACCCATAATTATTATTCACACTAAATTTCAAAAACATTCTATTTTGCATGTTCCGGTTAAGCAGTAAGATCCCTATTAGACATAAACTTTGTGCAAGTTGATTTTATTTGGTATTTTTACTTGAAGCATTTACTTTTTGGCACATCATAGAGCTTTTATAAATATTCAATACCTATCAAGCAAACTTTCAATTATTCAGGTGTGAATTAACTATTTGGTAGATTACTCAAATCCTCGGTTTCTTCTGCCTTTTTCTTAATTAATTTGGCTATTTTTCTGCAGGAAAATCACTCATCTTTTGTAACTTGTGAGCAAGTTTAATAAGAGACCCAGTTTCTAAGCATATTGAAATGTGGTTGGGGATTTTCTGTGCAACAAATATCCTACCTCAAAAGACCTTCTACAAAAGAATAAGGAGACATTAGCTATATTGTCTGCCAATCAAGGTAGGGCAGAAAAAAACAACCTTACCTATTTTCTGGGAAATAAAATATCTTATAATAAGCTTTACAATGTAGAGTACATATTGCTAAATCCACATAAAGCACCATAAGTATGGCCAAAATACTGGTTAATTAAACATGGGGTAAATAATTGCTTTCAACAAAGGTTTGAAAATATCACTGACTAGCATCTTTAGCCCAAGTTGAAAAGAAATTAGATTTTTTAAAAAATTTTTAATTTGTTTTAATTAGTTATACATGACAGTAGAATGCACTTTGATACATTATATATAATGAAGTATAATTTCTCATTCTTCTGGTTGTACATGATGTAGAATCACATCAGTCATATATATATATATATATAGTAATAATGTCTGATTCATTCTTGTATCCTTCCTACCCCTATACCCCCACTCCTACCTTCACTCCCCTCTATCTAAAGTAACTCTATTCTTCCCTAGCCCCCGCCTATTGTGAATTAGCATCCATATATCAAAGAACATTCAGCTTTTAGTTTTTTTGGATTGGCTTATTTTGCTTAGCGTAATATTCTCCAGCTCTATCCATTTGCCGGCAAATGCTATAATTTCATTCTTCTTTAAGGCTGAGTAATATTCCATCACATATATATATAATCACATTTTTTAAAAATTCATTCATCTATTGCAGGGCACCTAGGTTGGTTCCATAGTTTAGCTATTGTGAATTGAACTGCTATAAACAGTCTTGTGAGAAATTCGATTTTTGAAAAAGGCAAACAGGACCTATTTATCTCAGATTCATCCACATAAATACATGTGTAGAAAATAAGATATTTGAGCATCTCTAACATCTAGGTAAAAAGAACTTGCATATTTCACCATCACCTTCAGATAATTTATAAACAAAATGTGGATTCATAAAGACTTCAAAGAAAAAAAAGCCTCTGATGTGAATTCCAATATCTTAATGAATAGTTTTGCATGTGGCATACCACGCTAGCCTCTTTTCTGTCCACAGAGGTTCTTTTTTAATCACCACCACCACCACCACAAATACTCTGTTTCTTTCTTGGAAATAGTTGTTGTGATGGCTCACCAATTTTTCATTAGATCGCTACTATTCATCTGCTCAAGATTGGTAGACTTTCCACAAAGAGAATTTCACTCATCAGATCTGGGAGCTGTGGGAAGGCAAAATGCCTCTAGGAGTACCCACATATAAATTATGATAGTATATTTTCTAAAGGACCTACCTGACTTTCTTTCAGGATCCTTCTATGGCCCCTCTGTGGTGGCAACTCAGTTTCTGACTGTTTATTTTTTTTAATGTACTTCTCAGAGCTTCAGTTTTCTCATTTGTAAAAATATAACTGATATCTTTCATCTTACTGGTACATTCATTGTGAAGTTGGCCTGTCTATATCACAAATAGCTTCCTATGAGTAGAAAGGTGGTGGAAACTAGAGGATGTGCGATTTGACAAGTTTACAAATACCCACTTACTCTATTCAATTATCTCCCCTGCCTCTCTCTCTGCCTCTCTCCATCTTTCTCTCTCTCTCAATTCTAACATCTCAAAGTCTAGGACAAGTTGGATGGGGAATGTAGGAGGGAGAATAATGACAGATGAAAAGGCATATGGGCAATAATATGCTCATAAGGAAGTATCCAGTCACTATAATACTTTCTAATTAAGCCTAGTTTTGTCTTACTACAGAGGAGCATATGAAAGCTGTGAGTTAGAAAGTAGGGGTTTATACAGCATGTTCAGTTGGATTATGTAAGTGGCACAGTCCTTAATAGAAGTCAAACATCATATGCTTAATTCACACATTGCTTTATTATTCTTTAATGTCAAGTCTCCTTGTTGTAATCTTGGTATTGTTTGCATGGAAGATAGTACTTTAAGAAACCTTCGACTTTGAATAGACTCACACCAAAATGCTTGAGTGCTTTTTTTTTTTCTTTTCTTCTACATAAACAAGAATTGTGAGGAAACTGCTATAGCAGTCTTGGGCAAAAGATGAAATCCCAGAACCGATTTTCAATGTCAAAAAGTTTTTTTTAATGTAGAAATAGAGCTATGATTCTGATCGTTTCTATTTAAAAGGTTTAACTTCCTTCCTTATGCAGACTGCAATGCTGTTTAGATTCTCATTTCAGTCTGATTCCTCTGACTGCCCCACTGTGGCTGCTGAGAGCTTGATTTAGGAAACACTATGCATGACTGGATTATACAGTCCATCACTGTTCCTGAAAGGATGAGCACTTTGTGCTTTCCAGATGAAAAAATGGAAAAGTTTCACAGAATCTAGTTAAATCCCAATTAAATTTAGATCCAAAGTTGTATTATTCCTTTGCCGACCAAAGGGACAAAATTATATAATAAGTCTTTTTCAATTCCGTTTTCCAGATCTGATTCTTACCTGCTAAATCACCCAAAGTGCTTTTCCTACTCCACCAAATAATACTCCACCTTCCAACTCTAAGGAATACTACTTTCTTCTGCATATTTCCTGCCTTCATATGATAATCGCATGCTTATCTCTCCTCTTCTCTGGGAATAATGTTTTTCTATGACTAGGGCCTTTTCTTGGTTTTGCTAGCTTTTAACACCAGGGCTTTACTTACTGTAATTATTTTTACTTCTTGTGGGTGAGCAAGGGGAAGGGAGTTAGGAAACTAGGTGGAAAAACAAAAGGGCACTATTAACGAAAATAGCAGTGGAGATCATGTAGAAGCAACACAGCGAAGTGCATGTGGAGAGTGCAGACATGCTGTTATGTTCTTGCCTTCCTGATCTTTAGTGTTAAAAAAAACACAAAATGAAAAGAGGAAGAAGAAAGGGAGAAAAGAGAGAGGACAGTGTGAAAGGGAAAACACCTTTGAGGATCTTAGAATGAGTCCTCCTTAAATCCTTGCAAGATGATGGATTGTATTGTTACCATTTTGCACAAATGGCTACTTTCAGGGTCATGTCAGAACAGAAACTATTTTCTTGCTCTAAATAAACTAAACTTTTTTTCCTTAAAACTGGTATTGCTGAAATAGGTTTTTCATACCAAAATCTCAGATCTGAGCCTAGGGATGGAGCTCAGTGATATGCCTAACATGTACAAGGACCTGGGTTCCATCCCATCCCTAACCCCACGATGGGGGAAAAAAATCCTCTCAGCTTTGATATATTAGCATTCCAAAGTGAAAATGATTGAAGAAGTGAAAAGGGAATGGAAATTTCTCCAGGTAAAGCTTATCCCTTCTTCATAATAGAAGTGAGCAGATCTGAGTCTCTGTAAATGAAATTCCCGTACATCTGACAATTCATGTAGTCCCTCGAGAGGCTAGCTATTAACAGAACCCTGCAGGGAATTCTCTTTTTAAATGAAGAAACCTATTTAAGGAATAATTATTTTCACAAAACTTCCCACCACCAGTTTCTTTTCTTTAAAGTTACAATGGAATGTATTTGATTTGCAAAAAAAACCTATTTCTGAAATAGCTTTCAATAACCTCCATGTGAAAAAACTGAAAGAAAGGAAACAGAGTAAGAAAGAGAAGGCAGCGGAGGAGACAATTTGTGTTACCCAGGTAGCAGAGTGGCATGAATATTCTAGCAAATTCCAAACATAAAACAGAAGAGGAAAGTAGATAAACTCCTTGCTTTGAATAGATAAGTACCCATCACTTTCACAGACAGACGATGAGCTAAACTAGCAATTATTGGAATATGAACCTCCTTTGTGATTATCCAGCCACGTGTTGGGAAGTCTCATCAGCAGCCTAGTCTGATGTGCTGAAAGGGCCCTAACAGGATCTGGTTGAGGCCACTAACCCCATTCTGAATCATATGTAAGGATAGGTCTACTACAACTTGAGGACCTCAAACAACCTTTCAAAAGAAAGGTCCTCTGAAGCAGGGTGAACATTACTCCATGGCCCTCCACAAACAGTCCATTGACGAGTCCATCTTTTTTTTTTTTTTAATATTTTTTTATAGTTGTTGATACACCTTTATTTTTCTTTATATGTGGTGCTGAGAATCGAACCCAGTGCCTCACACATGCTAGGCAAGCGCTCTGCCACTGAGCCACAACCCCAGCCCTGACAAGTCCATCTTTATGAGAACCTATTTCTTCAAGACTTAATGCATTTCTGAGGGCATCAAAGTTCAAAGTGCTCATGCCCCAGCAGGGCAAGCCAAGTCCCTCTTAGCCAATATTGGCCTGAAATGTATGTGAGTGTTCTCACAGAAACTATGTCTTGTTTTGTGCAATATGTTTAACTTTGCCAACTATTGAGTAAAGTATATTTTATTCTTGATTTAGATGATGGAACTTATGTTAGTAGTATGGCATAAAAGCTCTTCGGGAAAAGTCTTAAATTTGTCTCAAAGGAAAAAGATGCATTTTGTATGACAGCTATATTTAAAATGGTATGTGTACATTACAACAGAAAAAAAAACACCAAAAAGTAAGCATAATACTATACTAAAAAAAAAAAAAAAAACCTAATTAGGTAGTGATTCATTGCCCTAGAAATAATGCATGGTGTGCATGGTAATGAGAACACATTAACGATGTCATGTTCCTTTTCTAAGTATCCATAACTGCATTCCAATCAAGTACACAGATTGTCTTGATTCTGCTGCCCAGCTAAGGATTCAACTGAGGCCACATTGATTTACACCTACTTGCTTACAGATGCTTCATAATACTCAAGCAACAATGCTGCAATGGACTTCTTTTCAACGATTCAGTTTTATGCAGTGTTTATAAACATTTGAGTATATCTTGCTATAAAAAATAATTTTCCTATTTAGGCTACAAACCAATTACCTAGTCATTTTATTAACTAATTATACTCATAATCTGCATTTTCAACCCAAGAGAGATAGAAACAAAATTTCTCTAGGCAGGACTAGCTTCTGCTGGTTTCTGCTAACATGAAAGCCCTTGTGACAGAGGAATCAAGAAAACTCAGCTAGTAGATTTGAACCAAGTCTTTAAAAAGTACAGTAAAATGGCTTCTGCTTATTGCAGCCACTTTAGGAAATGGTTATTTGAGTCTAATAACTGCCCAATTTGATTAAAAGGAGACAGGATAAATATTTGCTATAACAGGCACTGTGTACATTATTCACTACTATCGTCCAAAGCATATCTCTAAAACCACACCCTTGGAAACCAGTGGTTTTCCACCTTTTTCCATCCCAGTCCATTTGAAGGCACAAGTACAACCCATTTTTTAAATCACTCCAATATCCACCACATATAAATAAATAAAATAAAGGTCCATTGACAAATAAAAAAATATTTTTTAAAAAAAGGGAGGGCATTCTTAAAAAAAAAAAAGAATTTTAAGCCAGGAGGGGAGATATCCATTAGAATTTGGGGTGAGATTATTAAAGAAATAATCTAACTCTCAAGAGTCAGATATATCAAGACTAAAGTCATATGGGGATGCTTGCTCTCAAGCACATAAAAATTAACATATTTGAAGCCTATGCTTTGCAGAAGACAAAATGAGAAATAGCAATACATTATTGTTTTAATCCCCAACAAATCAGCAGAAAGCAATTAGAGACCTGTTTCAATTCTGCTTTTATGGTTAAACAAAACACACAGGCCTTGAATGGGAGTTACAAAAACATCAAAAATCAAACAAAGTGATACTCACAGAATCCACATAGCATAATTCTCATTTTGGATTATAGAAGATCAAAATCTAACTTCAGGATTACTTTTATGATATAGGGGGCAATAACCTTATTGAAATATTTGTTCTTTGTGAACTCTGAATATGTATTTATATACATACCTTATAAAAACAAAACTAATTTTTCCCATCAGATCTTTTAACTGAATGTTAAAAATGCTTCTATAGATAAATTGAATCTTTCATCAAAAATAAACTATTGCTATAATGGCCTATAGTCCTTTAACTCAAAAGGTAGAAGAATGACTTCATTCTTCAAATTCTAAAGTGTATGCAGGAGTTAAAAATAGTAGAGGTAATTAAAAGCAATTGGATTCTGGATGTATTTTTAAGGTAGACCTGACAACATTCCTATTGCATTAGATGTCAGAAAAAAAATTAAGGCATGAAAGAAAATTCCAAGTCTTTCTGGGCAAAAAATGAATGCATGGAACAACAGTCTTAGAAGCACTGCTCAGTTTTGAATATGTTGAGCAGAATATGATGTTGAGCAGAAGAGAGAGAGAGAGAGAGAGTGTGTGTGTGTGTGTGTGTGTGTGAGAGAGAGAGAATGCAATTCAGGGAAGAGGTCCACCACTGGAGATAAATGTTTGGGAGTCTCTGGCACATCAATCACATTTAAAGTCATTATATTTCCATAAGAAATGAGAATACTGTGGCACTCTGAGCTGAGAGGTTGAGAAGAAGAGGAGAATAATGAGAGGGAATGACAAGAGAAACAGGAAAAAAGCCAAGCATGAGTGGTGTTCTGGGTTCTAGGTGAAGGAAGTATTTCAAGGAGGAAGGAGTTCTCAAGGAAAACGGAGATTGAGAACTCATCCATTGATATAGCAACAAGAAGGTAATTAGTGTCTTTGAAAGTGCAGATTCAGTGAAGTGGTACCAGCAAAGGTTTGAGTGGAATGGATTTAAGGGGAAATTAGGGTAGATACCTTGAAGCCAGAAAGTAAAGATAACTTTTTTAAGGGGTATGCTAAAAAAGGAAGTGAGGCACTGGCTAGAAGTAGAAATGAGGTCAATAAAACTTTTTAAGGTGTTTGTATGCTCATGGGAAGGGGAAACAGGTAATGCATGATAGAAAGGAAAGACTTTCTAAAATCATGTCCTTGAGTAAGCAAGAAAGAATGGAATGCAGTGAACAACTTGCAAGATTGGCTTTAGATGGAGTCCATCTCTAGGACTATAAAGCAAATAGAGGACATGGGTACAGATGTGGTCATACCATTTTGTTGAAGCCCTCTTCTATAGCTTCTGATGAAGATCAAAGCTTCAATAGCTCTGTTGAAAATAGGTTCTATTTTCACAGTCATGCTGAAGATGTAACAAGCTAATATTGATGATACGGGGAGAAGTGTTATGAGTTTAAGAAGAAAGGATGAGGTGTAGAATAATCATTTCTAGAAATGGGAAAATAAATGCTCTTGAGTTTTGCTGTCCAGTGTGATAGCCACTAGCCACACATATTTATGAGAATATTGAAATGTGACTTGTGAAGCTGAGAAACAGAATTTTTATTTAATTTTAAATAATTTTAATTTTGATTTAAAATGTCCTCATTTTTAGTTTTAAAAATTTTTCAAAAATTTTTGGACATTTTGAATATATAACTATGATTTCAAAATTTTATGAAATCTCAATACATATTAAGCATTTTTGATGAAAATTTAATATCCAAGTTGAGAAGAACTGTAAGTATAAAATATACCACAGATTTCATAGAATGAAAAAAGTTAAATATCTCTTTAATATTTTCATATCTATTATACATTGACATGATAATAAATATATTGGATTATATTAAGCATTGGTATTGATTTCACCTTTTTTCTACTTTGTGCTTGCTAGAAGATTTTCAATTACACATATGGATAACATTAGAGTTCTGTTGTACAATGTGAGGTGAGGCAAATGGAGTAAGGTTTAAGGCATTAAAGCTTGAGGTGAGTGTTCATGAATTTAAAGTGAACCTCTTCATCAGGTTGTATGATTTTTCTCTAACCATGGTCAATAAAATGTGTGAGTTAGATGCGAAGGATTTAACCAGGGTTGGGCTTTTGCAAAGTGAGTACAACAAAGCAAAAGAAGATTGAAAGGGCTGAAAGTGCTTGCAAGGGAATCATTTAAATGGTTTTACCATGAACTTTAAGCTAAGTAGCAAAATGAGGACATTAAAGGGTTAAATGAAACATGATAGGATTTGTGGATTCCATTTCTCCATGGAATTTCAGAAGTTTTAGAGACAAGCTACTCAAGAAGTGATAGAGAAAGGTAAGATATGGTTGATGGAGAGTGGGCTGCTTGGAATGAGATTAAGGAAGTGGTACAGTGTTGGTAATGACAAAGCCTAGGAAATGACCATGGATATAAAGTGTAAAAGAAATAGCATTGAAAGGACTGTAATTAACCAGGAAATTGACTACATGGATGATTAAAATCAGGAAGGAGTCATATTGGAGAGAAGAACTATAATTCAGAAGTAATTAAAAAATTTTTCTTAAAGTAAAAATCTTTAAGAAATGAGTGAGGGAGTATTTGGGTGTTGGTAGTTTACTATAGCAAAGAGGGTGGTGAATGGAAAGTCTGGTCATCAAGGTTCAAAGTTGGAGATTTTAAGGTAGGATGAAGAAATACCTTTCCTGGCCCATTGTATGTGGCACAGAGGACTAAAAATACAACTGTGACATGAAAACTATCAGAAGAATACATGCTCTCAAATATAGAACTTTTTAGTTATTAAGACAGATTGAACATCACAGACCACTGATGCACCATGGAGTCTAGGGGGCAAGTGGAAGATTTTCACATTTGGAGATTTAAATGTAGACAATGAAGTTGACCCAGGAGACCAGGGTCTCCTGTAATGAATGACAGAATAGGGGTAAAGGGCCAATAAAATTGTTTTTACTGTACTTAAAGCAGATTACAAAGACAAGTCTGTGAATATTGAAGGTATCTGAAGCCCACCATCCCTTTTTCTACAGAGGCAAGCAAAGAAATCTTGAAAAATGATTTAATTGTGCCTGTATTTGCGTCTTGAACTGAAATCTCAGCATTTAAATTGAAAGAAGTTTTCATATGATTGTAGTTTTGACCATCCTTTCCCTTTCTGATAGTTTTGCTTTATATATTTTGATGTTACCTATTTTATATACAAAATTATATAATTATTATTTTCATTCTTTTGATATGAATAATTGAAATCCCGATTTCACTTTTTTTTGAATGTCCTGAAATATTTTATGCATACTTTTATATTTAATTTTAGTGGGTCATTTTGTTTTACATGTATGTCTTACAAGTAACATATTAGTATGTAATTATATATATATAAGACTCAATCTGAGAATCTATTTTTTTTACTGGTGCATTATAGTTGTACAAAATAGTTGAGTTCATTTTGGCATAATCATACATGCATGGAATTTAATTGATTCCATTTCAGTCCCCAGTGGAATCTCTATTTTTAATAAAGAGTTTAACCTATCTCCATTTATTGTGTAATTGATGTGTATACTTTTGTTTCTGCCATCTTCATTTTCCAATTTATCTTTTTTATGTTCCAAGTTTTGCTATATAAATCAAAATAACTTTCTTTGCTTATTATTTATTCATGATTTAGAAATTTTGCGTTGCAATTTTTCTACTGATTATTACCTGTAAATGTCTTTTAAAACAAATTCCATATCCCTAGCAACCCTGAAAATGGAATTTTCCTAGCTCTTACTACTCTTTCCCTGTCATTTTCTATTTAGCGAATAATTTGGAAACTCTTCAATCACTTTCCTGATTTCAGTGGCAATTTGGAATGTGGAAAACTTGGTCACACACAGACAGGTAGTTTCCCTGAACTGGAACGTAATCATGGAACTCTATGTATAGCCGCAAATAAAGTATGTTAGTTCCCCAAAGTTCCCAAAGCAATAAATCACTGCCTCTAATATGTGAAGTGCATTCTGTGGTACTGGTGGGCATGAAAAACAAGGTTTCAGGAAGCCATTTTAAAGTAGCTTTAAGTATCTCATGTCTGATTAATGTACTGTAATATGGCACATGCTTAATGAAAGAATCATTAACTGGAATATAACTAGATGTTTAATTTAGTCCCTAGTCAATCATTTGTTTCTAAATATACCTAAGAGTAAATAACCTCAGATATTCTGTTTTTTATTTGTTTGTTTGTGTTTGTTTTTATTTTTTGTGGTACTGGGCTGAACCCAAGGGGTTCTACCACTGAGCCACACCCCCATGCCTTTTTAATTTTTTAAATTTTAAAGCTAGGGTCTCCCTGAGTTGCTGAGTTTTTCACTAATTAGTTCAGGCTAGTTTGGAATTGGCAATCTTCCTGCCTCAGTCTTCCAAGTTGCTGGGGTTACAGGAGTGCACCACTGTGCTTAGCACTATTCTGTTTAATGCCTTCATTAGAAGGGAATATGTGGCAAAATAGAAGGGAATATGTGGCAAATACGTAGAGATGCCAATGCCTCTCAATGTACCAAAGCTTTTTATTTATTTTTTTTATTTCCTGAGAAATGATTCCCTAGGACAACATACCAAGGACTCTATAGGTTAATTTGAGTTCAAAATTTCATCTGAGTCCAGTATTTCTCTCCTAAAGGTTCTCAGAAGAATCAACATTAAGGCACCTGTTTAACCCTTTGAGACCCCAAATTATTTGCCCATGGAAGCTTTTGCTTGCCCAAAGCTTTTTGCATGGTCCAGTTTGTCGGTGGAACATGTTTTGGGAAATGCTACTGCTTGGTATTCTATGGTGAAATAGCTGGAGAGTCTCTTTCACTTCTTTAGATTGAGTCTTGATTACAGGGCTCCCAGTATACATCTTGTGTCTTGGATGTCTGTTAAAGTTTTAATGAAAACTCTGTCAATTTTGACTTTTTCTTTCCTCTTTCCCTGATAAGATCTGCAAACCACTCTAATATAAACCCAATGGTAAGAATAGACCAATACATACAGCCACAGGCATGTATGCTCAGAAGCCACCCTCTTCTGTGCTATATAAGGACTCATTAGCATTACCCTCTTATGCTTGTTCCCTTTTCCCTTACTATGCTCCCTCCTAGAGAATTCCCATGTGGCTACAGACACCTGCGTGGCCTTGCACATAGGTGCACCACCAACCATGGTCAATGCTTTCTGGGATCTCTCTACATGAGTTTGCATGTCTGTCTGTCTGTCTGGTTGGATTCTCAGTTCTTTGAGGGAATTAAACTATTTCATATTTATCTCTCTGCTTCTCGCAATACAGAGACTCAAATTTTGCTGAAAGAATGAGTCATACAAGAGATGTGAAAAGTAGAAAACAATCGAGGTCCCCAAATTCTCAGTGATTTCAAACTCAGGCATTTGACTAAAAAATGCCAAAATAGAATTTCACTATATTGTCATGGTGTGTTGACATATCAATGCCCTTTGTCTTGGAGAAAAATGATGACAGAGATCATATTTCCCACACCAATACTTTAAATAATTGAACAAATGAATCTTGGACTTGAAAATTCTTTGTTATCCAAATATCTGGCACACTGAGGTATTTTAAATGAAAGGAAACATGATTAAAATTACTTTTTTACAAAAGTGAGCATGTAAAATGTCTTTGTATATTTCTGAGTTTTAATATTATAGTAAAAACCTATGTAACACTTTTTATAACTGCTCTGCCACACAGTTATAGGAAAATATACAGAATTAGCATCAGGCTTAACAAAACACAAGATAAGTAGATAAGGAAAAATATAATAAGACATTGGGTTCATGGGTCAATAGGAAAAAAGCAAATGATCAAATAGAAAAAAATGGAAAAGAAGAAGAATTTATAGAAGAAATACAAATAACAATAAATGTATGAAAAACTGTTCAACCTCAATAGTAATCAGTAAAATTCAAACTAAAACAAGATTACATTTTCAGCTATTGAACTAATAGAAATTAGAAAGATTTATAATATTCAGAGCTAGCAGGGATAAATACAAATAAACACTTTAATACACTGATGGTGGGAGAATAAATTGATAAACCTGTTTTGAAAAGCATTTGGCAGTACCTCAAATCTTCAATTTGGAACTTTTAGCCAATAAAAGCTCTCCCCCATGGAAATACTTTCATAGGAGAAAAACATATATACAAGATATTTATAGCAGCATTGTTTGCAATACAGAAAAACTAGAAGCAAATTAAATATCCTCCAGTGCAAATATTTCAATTAATTATTAAATATTCGTAATCTGGAATACTATGCAGTCATTAAAAAAATATTGCAGACTTTGATGGATTGATTTAGAAATATCCCTATTGTTAAGTGAAAGATTAAAAACATATTGGAATGAAAATTTTGAATGTAGTACCATTTATATACATTTGTGTACATTTATTGAATGAATTAATCTGTGATTTAGGAAGGCTTTTTAAGCTACCCAAATATATGGTGCATTATCTGTTTTGCGTGAAATGCTACATTAGGAATGAAGAAACACTACATTAAAAATTCAGCATTATATTTGTTTAAAAAGAGTTGGTATGATACTCACCAAAGTTGCTACTCATTGGGAATGAGAAAAAGGAGAGTTAATGTGTTTTGGTCTACTTAATTCTGTATAATCTGAATCCATGTAATGAAAATGCATCGTGTATATAATTTTAAAAATATTTGCCTCTAGTAGCCATAAGTTTTGTTGTAGTCATTACATAAAATCTGCCATAAGTTTTGTTACAGTCATCATATAAACCTGCCCAGCTTAATACCAGCATGCCAAGCAGCTATAAGTTTATAATAACTGATTTCAGAGCTATCTGTTTATAATAACTGATTCAGATCATACACTTAGGACTTGAAAGGAGCCATATTGTTCCTTAATAGTGGATAACCCACCTAATTCAATAATTCAGATTAATTAAGTCTGTTCCTTTTTGCCTAAACTATAGTTCTCATCACCTGGTAGGCAGTGAAGCAATTGCCAATGCTGATTGAACTCTGATCTGTCAGAGGAAGGTGAATGAGGTGACAAAAACCATCTTGACCTTAAGCAGATCAAAGATGAGTAGAAGTGATGATAAAATGTATCAACTCTGAAACCTCAACAGATTTTTTTTCAGGGCACTTTTGGAAGGTAAAAATCAAATAAGTAAATAATTTCTAGGGACTAATAAAGATATCTAGAAGTGTTAGTATTGACAACCCACCTGAATCATTGCAGTTTTTGTTTTTTAATTGACCCATTTACTTATTGACAAAAAGAACAGGCAATATCTATCTCTACTGCCACACGAATTTACAATGCTGAGCAAGTAATGTCTCAATTTCCTCCATAGACCATGACTCCTTACAGCTCATCTTGAATGAAAATCCTTTTGCAGAAGTAATGATCCCCCTATTAAATTGTGGTTGAATCATTTGTGCTCAATAGACAGTGTGTTTAGTTCGAGCAATACATTTTCCAGCAGTATGAACACTAACACAGAAGCCCACCATGCACAGGGCACAAGTCACTTGGCTATTTTTCCAGTGAAGGACATTGAAAAACTATATAAGAGCTCATTTTCCTCATGATCTGTCATCTGTATACTCTGTGGACAGCTTGTCTGTCACTACTCAATTGTTCAAAACAAAATGCCTTCTCCCATATTGGACTATAAGAATTGATAAACATAGATGACCCATGGAGTTCAGCTAAAATGTAACCAATGCCAATAACTCATTTTAACCTGACTGCATTTTAACAGACACCACCACTGAAAGGTTCTCCTTCTATTTCTAGTTTGTTTTTAGGAGATTTATAGATGTGTTTATGCTGCTTTCCCAAATATAGTTTTCACCCCCAGCTGAGTCCCCAAACTTTTAGAAAAAATTGTTTCTCCTTTAAGGAAAAATAAAAAGCTTTAGAATACTTTTAGATTATAATCTTTAATTAAACTAAATTTTTCTAATTTGAGATAATTCAGACTTTATTGGCACCTTGTTCTTGGAATGTGTAAAATTTTAATTGTTAAGATATTTTGTTAATTGTGTTAAGGTAATTGTATTTTAGCTTCATGACCATTGTATAAAATAGAGGCCTTTTCTGTGGTTGTCTGCCTTATATAGTGTATATCACTATACACTCTGATACATGCAGCAGCATTCATTTAACAAAGATAGCTCCTGGTAATAACTGTTAATTGGGAAAAATTACAGAAAATAAACAACATAATAACTCCCAATACATTAGTGCAGATGTAGTAACTATAAAAAGGATAATCAAATCACCCTCTGAGGTATTCAGTTGCTCTTCATATTTGGAACAGAATTAAAGTAATGAAAAATGAAACTTCATAATTTTACAGAGAGGAGAGTGGCTGGAAAAAAATATGCTTGTCACAGTTTAATTTGAAGTTTTCTAGCTTATTAAAATTTTTCCTTTTGAATTCTAAATTCCCTGAAGCATTGTCAGTCCATGGGTAGGGTGGCTTGAGCATTGATTAATTAGCTGCTCACCAACCCCATGAAGGGCCTATGTTCTTCTTTCTGTATTTCTACTCTGCCCCTTTATATTCAGCTTTGCCCTCCTTCTGTTGTAAGATGACTATTGTGGTTCTACTCATCCAACCCAGACTTAACAATTCCAGAGGAAGGAGAGGAATTATTCACTCAGCTCTCCAGCTGGGTTCCTCACACATTGCATTAGCTGATGCCTGTTCCCGCATCAGTCACAAAGAGTGGTATTACCATATAGGGTTTCATGAACTTGATTGTATGGACTTGGACAGATTATCCAAAACAATCCCCGTTCTACTTAAAAAGAATAGTTTGGTGAATGTTTATGTGATAGACATTGAACAGTATTTGCTACTGGCTAGATTTACTGCCCATTATATACATGTTTACCTCCTCCATGAAAATACATGTTCACTGAAAAAGGGTGCTCATTAAAATCTGTACTTGTGTGCACTGTATTCTTATCCATGCCTCATGCATGTTATACCTTTCATAAATATTTCTTCAATTAATGAATGGATGAATAAATGAATGAATATAAGATAATCATAACAATAGAAGCAAATGCATAGTGACATTACAAAGCTTCTATTTTATAAGACTTTGGGACCTAAGATTTTTAAAATATGCTTATATGATAATCTATGATAAATTTTGCAAAAGTAAGATATTTTTGACTCCACTTTGATTGACTTACTATCCACAATGTTTCTTCTAATGTTAATGTGACCATAAGCTTTTTGGAAATTCAGAAAGCTGAGTTAAGGATACATTTATTTAGAGTTCTGTGAGATTTATACATGTGTTTCTCAGTCAATTCCATGTATAATAATGTTATTGCTGGCTGCTTCGTATAGGAAAGGTTTCCAAAAATACTCCTATGCCTTTGATGCTGAATCACTACAAGGTAATACAGAAGTGCAGAGTCAGAGAGGTTGTGATTAAAAATACCATACAGCACCCAGCCCTGAAATAACATTAATAGTGAAGTAGAAACAAAGTTCAAAAAAGGGAGGGACCTGGAAACAAGGCTATACAAAATTATTTCAGTTACCAAACACATAAAATATAAGTAGAGAAGTCAGTTCTTATGAAGGACCCATCAAATAAGAAGATCTGTCCCGTCAAAAACATCTTTTGATAATGTGGTATGTACCATTCTAATGTAGCTATTTCTTTTCATTTTTAATGAGTATTACAGGAAACAGCATTCTTTAGAATTCCTGTGTTTGTAAGACACAAATCAGTGACAGTACTACAGAGAATAAGTTTGCTTATAACAGCTAAAATATTAAGGAAATTTGATAGATTTTTCCAAAATTTTAGCAACTGTCATAAAAATCAGGATATCCACCATAAACATTATGAAAATAAAAGGTGTGTTTCTGAAATACTAATAATAAAAACAAATTTTACCCAACAGTGTTAGAGAAAAAAGTGAATTCCCTTTATACTCTCTATAAAACAGTTGTGTAAATGAACAAAGGAGGGAAGTATATTCAATTAAAGCCTAAAATAAGAATAAGAACCAATTTCTTTTCAATGCTCTCTTATCGCTTTAATTAAAAGGGGGGAGGGGCCACAGGGCCTCTGGAGGAGTTGGAGTCCAGAGAGATGGAGAAAGAAGTCCCTGGGTTAGATGATACGGAGTCCCTCTGGACGGTGGCGATCCGCAGAGCCAATCTCCCCAGGCCCCAGGGTGTAGGTAAAAATCTGCTCTGCCCCAGCGAGACGCAAAGACACCCGGGACAAGAAGAGGGACACCACTGGGGTGAGGAGCAGAAAAACACCGTTTAGTCCAGAAACTACAGAAGCTTAAATACACTCTTGGACCAATCAGATCCAAAGGTCAGAAACAAAGGGGTGCTCTCTGGCAAGAGCACAGTCTATTAGCATAGAATGGGGAAAGATGGAAGGGAGGGGTGGGAAGGTATGGAGAGTGCTCCTACACTCTCTGAAGACTATATGTCTTTTTTTTTCCCCTTTAAATATATTTACAACAACTTGGTGAAGTTACTGCATCAACAGAATGGGTTAGATTATAGCAGTACCTATAGCACAACAAACCTCAGTAGCTCCATACAATAAAAGTTTGCTTCTTCCTTTGTTTCTTCCTTCTTCACATTGTATATCTAGCCATTGTGTTACGCACAGTTGTCACAAGGAGACTTAGGATGCAAAGACCCACCATATGGAGTATAGTCACTACAATAAAGAGGGAGGAAATGACAAATAGCACCTTGACTACTAAAAGCTTTGACTGAAAGTGACACCATCATTTGCATTTCCATTTTGTTGACCAAAGGAAGTCATGCGGCCATGCCTAAATCTAAGTGGTCAAAACCAATTTCTTAGAGAAGGACAGATATTTGTCAACAGGCAATAATGATCACTTACTATAGGTACTGTTACCACTAGTATGCATGTGGAAAGTTGAAGCATGATGAAAACTTAGTAACTAACCAAAGATTACAAATAAAAAAATTCAAAGCAAAGACTAAAATCCAGGCTCAAGTTCACATGCCTAACCACTATACTTCCACCTCCTTTGATATAAATTTTTTGGTAAATCCGTAAACTATGGAATAACAAATGGCACATCACCCTCAGCAATTATACTAAATTCTTTATAATAAAATATGAATGGTAGCACAGCAAGATCCACATATTCTCTAGTTTAATAAGCCATATTGCCTAAATGCTCATCCATTACATTCACTTAATAATCATTTCTAAAGTACATTCAGAAATCATAAGTAAATGTTTATTCACTTATGATGGTTTTGGTCACATCAGTTTCATGGTGAAAGAGAGGGAACTCTTCTAACACTGATTTTTATTAGAAATTATCTAGATATATAAGGACCATCTATTGAACATCTAAAAACTAGAATGACTCACTGAAAATGATCAATAGGCTAGTTTTCCTTCTTTCCTTGTCTCTCTCATCTGATTCAACTTTTCATCTTCTCTTTCACAAAGTTATTGCATTGGTAGATAGCAGGTAAGGTGCAAAGAATTAGAGAGATAAACATGAATAAGATCTATACTCTGTCCCCAAGGAACTCACAACCACAGCCATAAATGAGATGCATAAATGCAATTTAAGATTCCATGAGATACACTGAAAATCTTCTGAAATTCAAACTCTACATATATGCCCAATTTTATAGAGCAGGGCCCAACTGTAATTTGCCAAGATATGTTTATTACAGCTTTCAGCCTGTGAATTTATTAACAACCTCTTTAATGCATGAGACCTTTTGGTTTCATTCACTGATATGTTTATGGCTGACACACGCTATCTTTCCTGGCTTTTGTACCCACGTTTGTTTACTGTGACACATGGTGTTATAGCTTTATGTCTGGATAAGATTTCAAGTGTTTTCACTGAAATCACTCAGAATTATAGTAAAGAGATGCATTTATAACCATCGGGGAACACTGGATCTTGGAGTCTGTGTTCTTTGGCATCTGTTAGTAAATATCTTACTACCTTCACTGGCTTTAGGGTATACATTGTTTACCTGTGGCATATCAAAAAATATCTGCCATATATTGAGGGGGAAACTGTGTCTGGCTTGCCTGGTTCTGCGAGTTGTTTATAGCCATCTGGTGGGAAGTCTTACTTGCACTTCATCTGCAATGATTTGTGTGTCAGGCTTTTTGTCTCTTGTGGTGCATGAAGAGGAGAAATGAAAGTCCTTTCCTCTGCAATATTTTTGCTGCTCATAAAAGTTACTTTTCCAAACTTTAATTAATAGCCTGTTTCCATTATCAGTATTAGAGGTCTAGATTTGCTTTCTTTTATAATTACATCTTTTACAAATGCTTTATATATCCAGTGTGCCACAGACCCTTTACTTCATTAAAAAAATCGGAGATGACATTTGTGCTGAGTTATAGTGACTGATTATTTTATCTCAATCTGTGGTCTTCTGTGTTCTCTTTCAAAGTACAGGAAGTTGTATGTTTATTAAAGTATTATTGGACCCGGTAGCTGTAATGTTGTATTCCAAAATGATAGCATTTTGTAAGAAGTTCAAGCTAGAATAAGTTCTGTTTGTTTGTTTCATTTTAACTTGTCAGAGATTGTCATATAATGAAGTATAATAAGCATACTCCTTATTTCAGAATGAGACTCTAAAGAATTGTAAGGATGGATCCTGAATTAAGTTGTTTTATACTGTATTTTTCTTTCTAGACATGACACAGATTGTCCCACGTAGTTTACTTTATAGTAAATGCTATATAATTTTGTCAAAAACATTAACATTTTTAGTATTATGTAAAGTCTGGGAAACAAACACGAAAAGGAGCTTTTTTGGTGAGAATGCTACATAACAAGCAACCCCTCAACACCTCAGAGGCTGAAAACAGCAAGCCTTCATTTCTCACTCTCAAGCCTCAGGTCAGCAAAGCTTACAGTGTCAGTTATGCTCAGGTGTGCTCTGCATTTCTTGTCCTGGAACTCAGGCTAAAGGATAGCAGAAGTGTCACAGCAATGGCCCAACAATGAACCACATTAAAGCTCTGGTGGGATGTGGCATGTGTTCCCTCATTCACATTCCACTGGCCAAGCTCAGAGTCATTGAGGCAGGGAATCCACTTCACTTCCAAGGAGCAACGTCCAGGGCAAGGAGGAAGGAAAGGTTATGTATGTTATTGTGACCAAATAATACAACCAGACACAACTATTACTTATGACTGTCTTCCCGGTATGGGAAAGAACTTCAAGACCTGCAGACTTGAAAGTGAGGAATAGAGGCTTGTTATCAGGCTCTGGGACGTTTCAGGGTGGCTTGTTGTGTAGCATTATTACAGAAATAGCCTGTTTTTTGTGTGCATTATTTTCCCAAACTTTCTAAAATCCTAAAAATGTTAATGATTTCAACAAAATTATACAACACATGCCATAATGAGTAATATGGGAATTGCTATATTTGATAATTGCCAATGGAAATTAATAATGTATTTCTATGTCCTTCAAGAAAAACTACTTAGAGTAGTTTTTTTCCTTAAAGTATATTTCTTCTGATATTTGACATATATTTCTACTTCTTTTTGGTTTTAATGTCTTCAACTTTGGTTGAAGAATAGTATGTATTTTTACTATAGTTTATTGGTAGAAAACCATCTTATAGAACAGAGACATATGGTTACTTTCCAAATTATTTGTTAAAAGTATCATGTATTTCTTCTACCCACTTCTTTTCTAAATGATTAGAACTTACCTGTGCTTTGGCCTATTTCTAAACATAAGAAGAAAATAATTATTTCATTAAAAAACTAAAGTCCCTTTTCATCCATAGTATAGCTATAACTCTTATCCTAAATGAAGATTTTGAAATATTTTCCATATATTTAAATTTGTTACTATTTATTGGCTTAAACTATAGTTCGTATCAATATTTTAAATTCTCAATGTAGTTTTACCTTTATTTCTGCAAAATGTTCCTTCCTATGCACCTTGGCATGCCTTGTATTTGCTATGATATTTTATAACTGGAAATAGTCAAGAACTTTTAAAATGTTTGATTTAGTTTTACATATATTAAATCCTCAACAGATAATATGTGAAGTAAATGCATTTTGCCAAATAGTACCATCTGCAGATAATGGGAACTTATGAAGTCATATGATAGTTCACAGAATGATAAGTAAACTTTGATGTTTGTATTAGAGATTGGCCAAATGGTTTCTGTTCATTCAAACATCTGTCATGTTCTGCTCATTAACAAGTCCCAGGAAATGTGATAAAGTCAAAAACTGGTCCTTAGAAAGAAATAGAGCACAGTAGTTGTTCAATTCCATCACAATTTGTGATGTCCTGAAAAAAATGTTGTTTGATTTTGGCCAGATAGACAAAAAATAATAATAATTTAATTCAGGAGGATTTTCTTAGAGGTGTGACTCACCACCTTTAGGAGACATAGTTTGTGTAGCAGGTCATCAGGTGTCTCCATCATCCCACTGATGGAACATTAAAGTGAAGCCTACTTAGTCCCTCCTGGCTGCCTACTTTATACTGTTGCTGAGCAGCTGGGAACCCAGAACCTAGCTCTGGGAATTGAGTGAGCATTCCACATTGTTGTGATTTGTTTGTAACAATTTTATTAAGATATCATTTGTATACCAAAAGTTGACCCATTTAAAGTATAATTCAATGATTTTTTTCATATATTTACAGAATTGTACAGTTGTCAGCATAATTTAACATTGGAATATTTCCATTATCCCCTCAAGAAACCCATGCCCATTTTCAGTTACTTGCCATCTCTTTCTCAGTGCTCTGCAGCCCTGGGCAACTGTGAATCTACTTTCTATCTCTGTATGTTTGCTAATTACGGGCATTCATTCAAATAGGATCCTACAATATGTGCCTACCTTTTCATGGACACAATGTTTCAAAGTCTATATTGTAGCATATATTTATAGTTCCCTCTTTTTTATGACTGAGTAATATTTATATAAAAATATTGAATTTTTTATCTATGCATTCATCACTGGTAGACATTTGAGTTCTTTCTCCTTTATGTCAGTTATTAATGATACTGCCATAATCCTTCATTTATAAATTTTCATGTGGACATGTTTCTGTTCCTCTTGTTTATATATGTAGATTTGAAAATGCTGGTCATGGTAGGGTTTAATGTGGTAATGTTATGTTTCAAAATCTCTCTGTTTTGGGTAACTCCATCTTTTGAGGAGCTGCCACATTGTTTTTCAAAATGCTTTCATCATTTTATAATTCCACCAGTAATGAGTACTGGTTCTATTCAATTCATCCTTATCAGCCCTTGTTATTATTTTTTTATTACAGCCATTTCTAATGAATGCAAGTGGCATCTCATTATGAATTTGACTTGCATTTCCCTAATTACTAACAATGTTGAGCATCTTTCATGTGGTTATTTGTCATTCGTATACATATCTTATTTGGAGCAATATCTAGGGGAACTTTGGTCCACTTTTTAAATTGAGCTATTTCTCATTTTATTATTTGTTTATAAGAAATCTTTGTATGTTTTGGATACAATTCCTTTATCAGATATATGATTCATGAATATTACCATGCTCTTCTTAATCATTCTATTAGTGGTTTTGTGTGAAATCAAAAAATTTTATTTGGGAGGCTGAGACAGGAGAATTGCGAGTTCAAAGCCAGCCTCAGCAACGGTGAGGCACTAAGCAACTCAGTGAGACCCTGTCTCTACATAAAACACAAAATAGGGCTGAGGATGTGGCTCAGTGGCCAAGTACTCCTGAGTTCAATCCCCAGTACAAAAAAATAAAGAAAGAAAAAAATTGTAATTATTTTAATTTTTTGAGAGCTTTTGCTATCATGTCTAAGAAAACATTGCATATCTTTTATATTTAGATTTGTGAACATTTTTATTAAATATTGTATATGGTATAAAGTAGGAGTCCAGTTTCATTCTTTTGAATATATTCAGCTGCCCCAAATCTTTGTTGAAAGATTGTTTTCCCTCATTGAATTTTTTGGCTTTTTTTTTAAGGAAAAGGAAAAAGAAGGTTTACTGTTTTGCCAGCAAAAGAAAAACACAAGGGACCCCTGTCCAAGAAGTTGTGATTCTGCCCATCATCAGGAACAAGGGGCTTTTAAAGAGGTGATTCAAAGGCTACATTCCACCTGTTATCTGTTGGAGTCTTAATTCATTTGTTAATTTGGGAGAAAATCATTTCTAAGATCTTCTGGTACCAATCCCAAAGTCTGGATTACTTCATTCCAATGGTGGGTGTGTGCTTAAGGACAGATAACTCTGTCTTGGATGAGGAAGAAAGGTAATTTGGTTTCCCCTGATATTAAGAAGTGGGAGAGATTAAGGAGGAGCAGGGAGAGAGGAAGAGAAAGAAACATGTCCATTTTAAAAATAAGCTGCAGTGGCAGAACAGCAATGGCTCTATTCAAAGCCTAAAGTGGATCACTGTTACATTTTCCCACTGTCAATTTCTATATTCCATTTCTATGGAAAAATGGGCAACAACATCTCCAAGCTACTTCCTGCTGAAAGAAGGTGAAGTTGGGAGAAGTAACCCAAAGTCCTTGTTCTCTGTCAGGTGGGGCATGGACAGTTAAAGGTATTCAGCATCAGAGCATTCCAGAGGTCCGCAGTGGCAGATGGAAGGTACCTGGACATGGCCTACATAGGAGAGGGATCATGCTGAGACAACAATAAACAAAACATCAAAGCATTACTTTTTTGTAAAAAATTAGCACAAAAGCAATTGGTATTTCATCCAGTCTCTGAAAACCATAAAGACAGTAACTCACAAACAGACCAAGTTAATCAATGCAGGAGGCAAGGGACATTTGTAGGTCTATGAGATAAGGCTCAAATTAACTCAGGACAAACTTGTGAATCTAGAGTCCTTTGTGATCATTATTATTAGGCACTCTCACACAAGAACCCTTCCTTTATAGTCTTCATCTTTACATACTTTTTGTAGGGCTGACAGAGCATACATCTTAAGTTACATTTTTTAAAAAATATACTATTATTTTTCCTTTCAAATGTCCATGTAAGGCTGTGCTTAGGCTATACTCTCCTGCCAGGTATTTAAGACCAATTGGTCAAAACTGATCTTGCTATCTACACTTAAGAGTCAGCTGAGATTCCTCAGAAATCACTCTTGGGGATGTATGTATGTGATGTATATGATGTATCCTCTACCAGTGGTGCCCTCTGCCAGGATGGGCCAGGGTTCTACTGACCAAGTTTGGCTTCTCCTGGAAGCATCAGGAACATTGTCCTCCCCATTGACCCTCCTCATGGCAGAATGTGCATTGGTTGACTTCCTGTTCTCTAGGGTCCTCTTTATCTCTAGCAGATCGGGTGACTCAACAGAGTTGCAGGGCCCAAAGAGCAATCTCATTGTTCTCTGGGTCCTGCCTGACCTTAGGGGACAATGGGCCAAAATGTTGGCTGCTTTTCCCTTGGCACTTTTACTTCCTTGACTTTGACCTCCAAGTTTTTGGTTTTAAATATGCAACAGGCCAGCTTCATCAGTCTTAAAATGGGAATAACAGGTTATAACTTCAATATCTATAATTTTACAGTTACCCCTTTCATTTAATTGGGGTTATTATTAGTACTATAAGTCAGCATTTTATATGATCTGTCCTATAGGTGATGGTTTGTTATCTCAAGTTAATTCAAGTTGTTTTATTAGAAACCATAGTACCTCCGCAAAACACTAACAGGTGATAGTTACAAAGTTTACAAGGAAAATACAAAATGAAATTAACAGAGAAAAAATACATTCATTTTGTGTACTACCTATTAACCAAACAAAATGATTTTTATAACCTTAACCCTTTACTTAGTTATATAGTATATCCCCTGTTTATTTTGAGATTATAGTAATTTTTATTAAAAAAAATCAATTTTTGAACAACTTTAAATGAGATGAAGTCTAGCCTATTTTGCCACTATTCTAACATGGAGTAAGGTGAAAGGTAAAGCCTTATCTCAAGTAAGGTGGGGGTCTTGACAAATAACACAATACAACATTATATCTGAATCATAAATAAAGGCTAAAAAACCTTTTAACTTTCTTTTTGGGAAAGAATGGGAAAATGCTTTTATGTTCTACAATATCACCTTTGAACAGATCAAGCATCCTTATTACCATCCAAAAATACATTTAAATTTATATTCCAGTATGAAGAGTAACACAAAATTATACACACACACACACACACACACATACATACATATATAGTTAATTGACAGCAGGTTACATTATCTAGTTCTAAAACATCAAGTGACATGAATAAATACCAACCACATTTGTTATTTCTATACAAATCTGTGACTATAGCTACAGATAATTTTAGTTTGGATAACACCAACTTGGTAAAGTACTGTCCCCTAAGCTTTACATTTAACTAAGTTTAACTTTTAAGGTACAATTTAGAAACCATAATGTATGGTAAATATAATCACAGGTCTGATGGATTAGCAGGATTAGCAAAAATCAGTTTTGAGGATAGCCTCAAAACTCTTATACATTTAGGAAACACTGTTAATGATCAGAAATAGACTTAGTCAAAGCAAAAAGATATACTACAGGTCTTCAAATGACAGTGTGGCCCTTCTATGTCAGATACAATGTATAAAGGAGAGCAATTATTAGTTACCTTGCCAGTAAACCTAGATAAACTTGCATTTTACAAACTTTTACATAACACTTAGACAAGGCTCAGACAGATATAGTTCTCAGATGTATATTTATATCTAGTCCCCTATATTTAGGTTATCAACTATATTGTTATAACCTAAAATCATACTTGTTTATCTAACCAGTTACAAATTAATCATTTAAAAGACTTTAAAATAGTTAAAAACCCTAATTTCTTTAAGACATAATTTCTCTAAGTAATAATACCTAACAGATACAAGAAAATTATATCGATAGATAAGAGCAGAACAATGTTTCAGACTTTGCTTCATATCAGTACATTAAAGTTTAAATAACGTGCTAATGATAGCCAATTTAATTACAAACACAAACTTTTTGAGCTTTACCTCTCTCAAACCTTCTGCAACTTACTTGGACATTCACAACATGTTTACATTTTAAGTTTTGTCCTCTCTTTCATCTTGGACATTAGCACAAGAATATTATTTTATAGACAAAATACTTTCTCATTCAGAAACACTTTTTTGTACATTTTAATTTTCTGTACTAAAATATATTTCCATACATATAATTTATTTAATCTCTTCTAGTTTTATACTCTTTCTTTCTTTCTCTCTTTTTTTATTCTAATTAGGTATATATGACAGAAGAATGCATTTTGCTTCATTGTACACAAATAGAGCACAATTATTCATTTCTCTGGTTGTACACAATGTAGAGTCACACCATATGTTCAGTCATACACGTACCTAGGGCAATGATGTCCATCTCATTCCATCATCTTTCCTACACCCATGTCCCCTCCCCCCCATTTTGATCGAATTTTCTCCATTCTTCCCATGCTCTTTCCCCCATGGGGATCAGCATCCACTTATCAGAGAGAACATTCACCATTTGGTTTTTTGGGATTGGCTTACTTAGCTTAGCATGATATTCTTTAACTCCATCCATTTACCTGCAAATGCCATTATTTTATTTTCTTTTAATGCTGAGTAATATTCCATTGTGTATATATACCACAGTCTCTTTATCCATTCATCTATTGAAGGGCATTTATATTGGTTCCACAATTTAGCTATTGTGAAATGTGCTTTATAAACATTGAAGTGGCTGCATTATTATAGTGTGCTGTTTTTAAGTCTTTAGGGTATAGACTGAGTAGTGGGATAGCTGAGTCAAATGGTGGTTCCATTTCAAGTTTTCTAAGGTCTCCATACTGCTTTCCAGATTGGTTGCACCAATTTGCAGTCCTACCAGAAATGTATGAGTGTTCCTCCTCCCCAACATTCTAACCAACATTTATTGTTGTTTGTATTCTTGACAACTGCCATTCTGACTGGAGTGAGATGAAATCTTAGAGTAGTTTTGATTTGCATTTCTCTAATTACTAGAGATGTTGAACATTTTTTTCAAATATTTGTTGATCAATTGTATTTCTTCTTCTGAGAAGTGTTTGTTCAGCTCCATAGCCCATTTATTGATTGTTTTATTTTTTTGGTGTTAAGTTTTTTGAGTTCTTTAAATATCCTGGAGATCAGTGTTCTATCTGATGTGCTGGGGCAAAAATTTGCTCCCAAAATATAGGCTCTCTCTTCACCTGATTGATTGTTTCATTGCTGAAAAGAAGCTTTTTAGTTTGAATCCATTCCATTTATTGATTCTTGCTTTCATTACTTGAGCTTTAGGAGTCTTATAAGGAAGTTGGGGCCTAATCTGATGTGATGAAGGTTTGGGCCTAAATTTTTGTCTATTAGGCACAGATTCTCTGGTCTATTTCCTAGGTTCTTGATCCACTTTGAGTTTTGTGAATGGTGAGAGATAGGGGTTTAGTTTCATTTTGCTGCATATGGATTTCCAGTTTTCCCAGCACCATTTGTTGAAGAAGCTATCTTTTCTCCAATGTGTGTTTTTGATGCCTTTGTCTAGTATCAGATAAGTGTATTTATGTGGGTTTGTCTCTGTCTTCTATTCTGTACCATTGGTCTACATGTCTATTTACCATGCTGTTTTTGTTACTATAGCTATATAGTATATAGTTTAAGCTCTGGTATTGTGATGCCTCCTGCATCACTCTTCTTGCTAAGGATTGCTTTGGCTATTCTGGGTCTCTTATCTTTCCAAATGAATTTCACGATTACTTTTTCTATTTCTATAAGGAATGACATTGGGATTTTAATTGAAATCACATTGAATCTGTATAGCGTTTTGGGTAGTATGGTCATTTTGACAATATTGATTCTGCCTATCCAAGAGCATAGGAGATCTTTCCATCTTCTAAGATCTTCTTCAATTTCTTTCTTTACTGTCGTATGGTTTTCATTGTAGAGGTCTTTCACATCTTTGGTTAAAATGATTCCCAAGTTGGTTTTCTTTTCTTTTCTTTCTTTCTCTCTTTTTTTTTTTTTTGAGGCTATTGTGAATGAGATAGTTTTACTAATTTCTCTTTCAGAGGGTTCATCACTAATGTATAGAAATGTATTTGGTTTATGGGTATTTATGTTATATCCTGATCCTTTGCTGGATTTATTTATTAATTCCAGAACTTTTCTGGTGGAAATTTTTGGATCCTCAAAGTATAGAATCATGTCATCAGCAAATAATGATAATTTGAGTTCTTTTCCTGTTCATATCCCTTTAATTTCTTTTGTCTGTCTAATTGCTCTGGCTAGATTTTCAAGGACTATGTTGAATAGAAATGGTAAAAGAGGACATCCCTGTCTTGTTCTTGTTTTTAGAGGGAATGCTTCTAATTTTTCTCCATTTAGGATGATGTTGGCCTTGGGTTTAGCATAGATAGTTTTTACATTATTGACATACATTCCTACTATCCCAGTTTTTCTAGTGTTTTCAACATAAAAGGGTGATGTATTTTGTCAAATACTTTCTCTGCATCGATTGATAAAATCATATGATTTTTATTTTTAAGTTTATTGATGTGATGGATTATGTTAACTGATTTCCATATGTTGAACCAACATTGCATCCCTGGAATGAACCCCACTTGATCACAGTGCACTATTTTTATAATATGTTTTTGTATGTGATTTGAAAAAAATTTATTGAGAATTTTTGCATCAATGTTCATCAGGGATACTGGTCTAAAATTTTCTTTCTTTGATGTGTCTCTGCCTAGTTTTGTATCAGGGTGACACTAGCCTCATAGAATGAGTTTGGAAGGGTTCCCTCCTTTTCTATTTTATGGAATAATTTGAGGAGTATTGATATTAATTCTTCTTTGTAGGTCTTGTACAACTCAGCTGAGAATTCATCTGGTCCTCGGCTTGTCTTTGTTGGTAGGCTTTTGATGGCATGTTCTATTTCCATTCTTGAAACTGATCTGTTTAAGTTGTATATGTCCTCCTAGTTCAGTTTCGGTAGGTCATATTCCTCTAGAAATTTGTCAGTGTCTCCAGGGTTTTCTATTTTACTGGAGTATAGATTTTCAAATTACTTTCTAATTATGTTCTGTATTTCAATAGTTTCTAATTATCTTCCGTATTTCAGTAGTGTCTGTCGTGATATTTCCTTTTTCATCATAAATTTTAGTATTTTGAGTTTTCTTTCTCCTTTTTTTTGTAAGGGTGGCTAAGGGCTTGTCGATTTTATTTATGTTTTCAAAAACCAGCTTTTTGTTTTGTCAGTTTTTTGAATTATTTCTTTCGTTTCAATTTCCTTGATTTCAGCCCTGATTTTAATTATTTCCTGTCTTCTACTTCTTTTGGTGTTGTTTTTTTCTTCTTTTTCTAGAGCATTGAGAAGTAATATCAGGTCATTTATTTGACTTTTTCTTCTTTTTAATGAATGAGCTTAATGCAATGAACTTTCCTCTTAACACTGCCTTCATAGTGTCACAGACATTTTGATATGTTGTATCAAAGTTGTCATTTACCTCTAAGAATCTTTGTATCTCCTCCCTGATGTCTTCTGTTGTCTATGTATCATCAAATAGCATATTATTTAGTTTCCAGGTATTGTAGTAGTTTCTATTTTTTATTTTTATCACTGATTTCTAATTTCATCCCATTATGGTCAGATAGAATGCATGATAGTATCTCTGTGTTTTTTTGTTTTTTGTTTTTTTTGTATTTACTAAGACTTGCTTTGTGGCATAACATATGGTCTGTTTTGGAGAAGGATCCATGTGCTGCTGAGAAAAAAAGTATATTCACGCATTGATGGATGAAATATTCTATATATGTCTGTTAAGTCTAAATTATTGATTCTTTTATTGAGTTCTATAGTTTCTTTGTTTAGTTTTTGTTTGGAAAATCTGTCCAGTGGTGAGAAAGCTGTGTTAAATTCCCCCAGTATTATTGTGTTGTTATGTATTTGATTCTTGTATTTGAGAAGGGTTTGTTTGATATATTTATGATTGTTATATCTTGTTGCCGTATGATTCCC
Organism: Xerus rutilus; assembly: GCA_028644305.1. Taxonomy (NCBI): domain Eukaryota; kingdom Metazoa; phylum Chordata; class Mammalia; order Rodentia; family Sciuridae; genus Xerus; species Xerus rutilus. The sequence continues at coordinate 81,207,399 of CM053409.1, read as the reverse complement.
TTAAGCAGTATGAAATTTCCTTCTTTATTCCTTTTTACTAGTTTGAAGTCCATTTTATCTAATATGAGGATAGAAACCCCTGCTTGTTTACACAGTCCATGTGCATGATATGTTTTTCCCCACTCTTTGACCTTATGAGTCTCTTAAAGGCAGCATATTGTTGGGTCTTTTTATTAATCCAATCTATCAGTCTATGTCTTTTAATTGATGAGTTTAGGCCATTCACATTCAGGGTTATTATTGAAATATGATTTGTATTCCCAGTTATTTTGGTTTATTTTTGGTTTTTAACATGACTTGGTTTCTCCATTGACTGGCCTTTCTTTCATTGTAGTTCCTCTCTTGGCATATTTTCATTGTTGGTTTTAATTTCTTCCTCATGGAATATTTTGCCAAGAATGCTCTATAGTACAGGCTTTCTCATTGTAAATTTTTTTAACTTTTGTTTATCATGAAAAGTTTTTATTTTTTCATCAAATCTGAAGCTTAATTTTGCTGGATATATTCTTAGTTGCATCCATTTTGTTTCAGAGTGTGGTATATGTTGTTCCAGGTTCTCCTGGCTTTGAGGATCTGGGTTGAAAAATCTGCTAAGATCTGAATTGGTCTCCCCCTATATGTAACCTTATTCCTTTCTCTTACAGCCTTTAAAATGCTATGCTTATTCTCTATGGTAGGCATTTTCATTATAATGCGCCTTGGTGTAGATCTGTGGTAATGTGCCTTGGTGTAGATCTGTTGTAATTTTGTATATTTGGTGTCCTGTAAGCCTCTTGTATTTGATTTTCCAATTCATTCTTCATGTTTGGGAAATTTTCTGATATTATTTCATTGAAGAGATTGTGCATTCCTTTGGTTTGAAACTCTGTGCCTTCCTCTATCCCTGTAAATCTTAGGTTTGGTCTTTTGATGCTATCCTATAATTCTCAGGTGTTTTGTTCATGGTTTCTTACCATCTTCACTATGTGGTCAACTTTATTTTCAAGATTGTATATTTTGTCTTCATTATCTGAGATTCTATCTTCCAAGTGATCGAGTCTGTTGGTGATGCTTTCTATTGAGTTTTTATTTAGTTTATTGTTTTCTTTATTTCAAGGAAATCTGATTGGATGTTTTTAAGAATGTATATCTCTTTCTCGAAGTAATCTTTTGTGCCCTGTATTTGCTCCCTTTTCTCTTTGTTGGTGTGATCAATTTTTGGCTATATTTGCTCACTTAGGTCATTCTTTAATTCACAGATCATTTTAGTTATGTGCATTCTGAATTCCTTCTCTGACATTTCATCAACTGCCCTGTCAATGGTTCTATTATTGTAGTATCTTGATTTGTTTGGGGTGCTTTCTTCCCTTGTTTTTTCATGTTGATTATGTGTCTTCCTTTCTTGCAGTGCAGATCTGAAATATTGTAGTTTCTACCCTATAATCTTGTAGTGTCCCTACAGATTACCCGTACTTCACCTTGGAGTTCACTTTCAGTCCCCAGCAGGTGTCCCAAGATAGATGCTACTATAACTATAAAAATTGTGGAGGCAGCAGCAGAGGTAACTCAAGTTAGCAGTGGGGGTGGCCCAAGATGAATGCAACTACTTTCAGAGATGGTGCTGAAAGGGTGGGACTTACAATGGCTTTGGGCTGCCTGTTCAGAGATCCAGCACTATGGCATGCTGTGCTGTGGCGGGCAGCTGCCTTCAGGCCCTGTTTGTTGTCACAAAGTGGAGGGTGTAGGACGTTCCTAGGGGTGATTTATACGCCAGCTCCCAAGAAAAGGAAACCTATCTCATTGGTTACCTCCCGCTTCCGTGCTCATGGACAAGATATGACTACTTATATTTGGTATAGGGTGCTCTCTTGCATGAACAGGCCATGGCAGATTGACCTTTAAGCTGATTGGTCAAAAGGGACTATATATTCCTCCCCATTTCTGCAATAAAGGAGTTCCTGTGCTGACTGGTCTCCCTGACACATCTGATTATCCTGTGGCAAGAGGGCTGGGTGCAGGCGGTCAGTCGGCTCCTGCCTTTCCTGGGTGGACCTCGCCGGGGTAAGGCCCTCTCCTTCCCCTACAGGCTTGGGGGGGCGGGAATACAGGGCTAAAAACCCAGGCAAGAGGGTACTACATGGGGAGGTCTATGGTGATGGCTGCAGTGTCTCAAGATAGATGTAGGCCAAGGAGTGACACTTTGGTAAATGGGGAGCCACAGCATGGACCTCCATTCTGAGCAGGGATAGTCCTGGGCCTGGGTTATCACAAAGGTCAGTGTGGGTAGTACTGCACCTGACCTGGGCCTGGGCTCTCACGTGGATGTATAGGAATCAGGCCCAGACCTGGGCCTGAGCCTAGTGTCTGTGCGGGTCCATAGAGGTGGTCCTGGGCCTGTGTCTGGGCTCTGGCGTGGATTGTTGGGGGTCTAGTTTTGGACCCTTTCTTAAATTCATATTCTGAAATAATCCTTATGAATGTTATCTTTGCATTTAATTTACATAACAAATTTCATCCCAGGAAAGGGTTGAACAATCCAGCATATATAAAAACTGTGCCAGATTGCATTCAAGCAGAAGATATCTTTGAACCTGATCTGTCTCCCTTAACATTATCACAATGGCATAAACTTTTGAGTTCCTCACTGTATTATATTAGGAAAATTGATATGCAATGGAGGAGTCTTTTCTTTTTCTTTATGCTTCCTTGAAGATCCTTTTGCATAGCCTGCTTACAAAACACGGGTTGGCCTTAGTTTCTCTTTCTTTTTGGGTGCAGTTGTTTACCTTCCCAATCTCCCCATACATTTAGTTTGGCAATATACTATTATAGCAAGAATTGCTTTGCCCCATTGACTAAAGTCCCCTGGCCAAATGTCCTGTCAGATCTGAAAAAGGGGGCCTATCCTGTCCCCAGGTCAAAAACTATTTTTTGACTTCTTCACAATTATTTGCAATTAATTGACTATAAATATTTATTGCATTTAATGTTAATATGACTATATAAACATTTAGTTTTGGACTCTCAGTCCTATTCCATTTGCTTGTGTGTCTACTCTTATATAAATGCCATACTGTCTTGATCATTGTATCTTTTTGGTAAGTTTTAAAAATCTAATAGTGTGAGCCCACTAATTTTATTCTTTTTAAAAACTATTTTGGCTCTTTTGAGCCCCTTACATTTTGGCTTAATTTTTAAAGTAAAAGTGTAAAATTCTTTTTAGTCCATTTCTTTTTCTCATGTTTTTTGCTGCCTGAATTACATATAACATAGTAAGTGATGTCATAAAAATGAGTAATATGGATGTAGTTAAGGGAATGGTTAATTACTTTTATAAATATACATATATTTATATTCCAAAAAATTTCCTAAATTTAAACATTATCCAAAATTCTTGCTTAAAGTATATGAATTTTATACTCTAATAATCCTAGCACCCAATTTATACTAAAGATTATTTCTGTCATGGCATTAAAATATCCACTGAGGCAATAGTTTTGAATTAAGATTGACGTGAATGTGATTATGTTTAAAAGGACACGAACCAAATGATCAATATTTGATCAGAATTTTTTAAAAAGGTGCTTGGAGGGCATTTCAAAAGCAAGCTTTTGTTTTTACTTTTTCTGACTCAGGCCTTTTTATGGTACAGTTGCCAGAAATACCATAAATCTTAAAAAGGCCATTCTTGTCCTAAACCGATTGACCCTACAGTGCTGAATCCTCAGGCAACTCAGGCGTTCTACTGGACCCCACTGCCATTTACTGAATAATTTATGTGATTTACAGTGCCTTGTAAAAAGCAGTAAAACATCTCTGTGTGTGAATTGTTTGCTTTTGATTTACAGTGACATCTTTTCATAGTAGTGGAAAGTTGCTGAAAAACTTTTCTGAAACATTCTGCTTTCTCATTCATACTCAGAAGACTGTGGCTCAGTTATTAGTGACCTCAATTTTCTGCCCTATTGTTTTTCAAATTAAAAAATACATAGGAGCAGTCTCTTCACAATGTCACACATTAAATAACATTACCAATAGATCATTATCCTGTGTGCAGTCTACCATTACCAGTGGTTACATGACCTTTAGAATTAAGGAGAGCATTATGAGCATCTACCAAGATATTGAATGCTGTAACATTAGTTGTATTTTTAGGGTCAGCTGGAATGTTTACATTGCACCACTCAAGGAGTGACATGTGTGGTTGGTAAGTGGCCCTTGTCAAGCCTTCATGATGGCCCGATGATAATAATAATGAAAGTAAATGAGGAAAATGCCATCTGGTTCAGTGAGATAGCCATTTGTAAGGAAGACTAAGCACATATAAAATGCTCTGCCCTGCATAGAACATAAGAAAATGCCGAGGCCTGCCAGGGTGGGTGCCTTATCATTTGATTTAGGCAACCCTGGGAAAATGCTGAGGAGCATCAACTTAAGAGGGACAGGCACATAAATTGTTGGCAGAGAAATTCAGACATCTGGGATCAGCAGCACCAGCTTACATTTAAATAAAACCATTTTCTTATCAGAAGCTTAGAATAAATAAACAAAATTATGCCTAGTTTTCTCTGAGGAACAACTATTTCTACTCTCTAAAGAATAAAATTAAGATGATCCTGTAGATGTAATTACCAGCAAAAGTGATTACACCAAGAACATGTAACCTTGTGTATTTCACTACTGAGCAAGGCTTTTGTACGGAAGAAATAATGATGATAAGATTGTGTATACTGATTTAAGACCATTGTTTTCTGGAATCCATTTGTCAGAGTGTTTAGACAAACTGAAAAGACAAAATAAGGTAATATTTGAAAAATGTCTAGCAAAGTGTCCTGTAAGCACTCAATAAATGTTGGCTATTATTATTATCATCATCATTATCATCATTTTCTTCTGCTAAATGGTTATTATTGTGCTAGGTCAAATGTACATTGATTTGCATGAAGCTCTTTATCAAAGGCAATAAACATAAGAACCCCTTTTTGTACTCAGCATAATTTGCCCATACTGATACCCTATGATAGCTATTTAAATCACAAATGATCCGAAATTAACTTTGATTATTTTGTATCAAGCATTAATAACCATCAGATAACATCAATTCTAGTCCTATTCTACCATTTACTATTGCATAACCTAGGGTAAGTCTTATTCTTTCTAGGCCTCGGTTAGAGTATATGATATCTGTGAGTTACTTTCAAATCTAATATTCCATGGGGTAGCTCAAGGGGAAAAATGCAGGAAAAGTATTATAATATATTGCATTCACTTTTAATCTGTCCTTAGAAGTCGCCTCACTTCTGCCCCAAGCAAGCTCCACATCTTGTTTAAGAATGTCATTTCATTGAGTAGTACTGCAGGCTGCAGAAACCTCCATTGCATGGTGTCAGCACTGTGGATATTAAATATTTACTAAGGATAAAAACCTGCCTTAACCTACTCTCAACTAAAATTGAACTTTTGAAAACTATTCTGTAATAGAGTGATACCTGTTGCCTTTAAACCATCTTTTACTATTTGTAGTGCCTTTGACCTTCATGCGAATTCTGTAGCAAATGAAGTCAAATTTTTTTTGTACTGTTTATCCCTGGGCAGTACCATCTGATAGGAGCAGTATTCCATCAAAATGTGTTTTTTCCTGAGGAAGTCTTGGTGTAATACATCATCAAAGTGACAGCCAGTGTATTATGTATTACAATAAAATATCCCCAGAGCAAAGGTACATGTGATGATAAATTATGCTAATATGTTATTGTCATTATGTTATCAGCACTCAGAGTGTGATTTACTGAGATACATCATCAGTGAGAGATTATCCGATTTCATATTACTCAAGAAATGACAGCATCATGGAAAACCACAAGCAGACTCAGTTGATTAATAGGGTTGGTGATATTCTAGTGCCGGAACTCATGTACAGTGGTATATTAAAATGTCCTTTGAAACTGAAAACAAGTTAAATAGAGATGAGTCCATGAGGTGAGGTTGTAAAAGCACTGTCAATTTAAATACTATTATGGTAGACAGAGTGAATAGTTAAGTATAAACCAAAAGTCACCCTTTGTCCTGTATTCAAACATTTGACAAAGACTTAGTTCTACTTAATTATCTTAAAGAAACCTGTGAACATCTTACAATTAGCTACCTATTGTAAGACCACTGGATTTTCTATAAATCTTCAGTCTATTGGTTACACTTTATAATAATGTACATTATTCCCTAAATTACTGAACCAACCACACAAATCACTAAACTTTGTTGTTGAGTAAAAACTAATTTATTCAGTATTTAAATAGATCATTTTGTTATAGCATCTGTTTGCACAGAAATTTGTACACATTAGAAACTCAAAAGATACTTGCAAAGTTAAATTGATGGTTTTTCTTATAACTTTCTATGTTCAAAACAACAAAAATTAGATGTCTGAAATCAAACAGATTAAAAGAGCCAGATACCATGTTTTGCAGATAAAAATTAACTTCAGTTTTCCAGCACTACTTGTTCCAGCAAGGTCTTGGAAACTTGTATCTCGGATTACTCTCCACACGTTCCTAGCTGAGATCTCTGACACACGCCTAAACAGAGGGCCTCTGGAAGCAAACAAGTAAGCAGCAGGATAGATCTCACTTCTCTCGATCTGGCACTCAGGTTGTCTGAGCTTGTGAGGTAATTAAAAGTGAGTTTATCTCTCATGTAATACTTTCACATGTCATTTGGAGACCTCCTCCCAATAATTACATGTCTCTTTCCTAAAGATTTCTTAACAGAATTATGGGTCCAAGCATTGTTACATGTATTGACTTATTGAACTTTCCCAAAAAGAGGATGGTAGTATTATCATCCACATTTTACAGATGAAGAAACTAAGGCCTAAGAAAGATTAACATGCTCAAATAAACCCAGAGTTGGGAGGGCCAACATTGGTGATCATAGCCGTGTGCTCTGAACTATGATACTAATTATAATTTTAGTATTAGCACTAAATGCCAAATTTAGTTTTATGCTTATTCTCTCATTAGAACCAACAAACCAGTGTCTCACTTTTCAGCTTTTCCTGGTATGAATTCAAAACAAGTGTCTCATATTTCTCCAAACTCCAATGGCAAATGAAATTCCTCCCAGCCATCCTATCGAGTCCCCTTAGTGGATGTGAAATGAAGGTACAACAACTCTCCAAGTACATTCTCCAAAAAGAAATTTTCACATCCCAGCCTCTTATGCCTCAGTGATCTGGGAATGGAGACACAGATCACAAAAACAGCACATTTTTTCTTTGGTTTTTACATCCCCTTTTCAAGCTATGGGGTAATGTAACTAGGACAGGTTTGTAACATAGGCTATTTCCTAGGTATTATGTTTTTTCCTCCTTGGCCCCGTGGGGTTACAGCCAAAATTGAGACAGAAAGGAGTGTTATTTTAGCATCCTTTTAGAAAAATAAAGGCTATTATTCTCTAACCTAAAAGGCAAGGATACTAGAATGTGTGGTTTCTAGGAATGAGTGGGTATGTCTCTTTGTCAGTAGTAAAAACCTTAAAAGATGGATGTGTCACAGACCTCAAGAAATGTTTCAGGGTCATGAAAGGAGTTTTTACTTGAGCTGATTTATATGTGCAATTTCAATAGGGTGCCTGTTCTAGAGTGCTTCCAGGGATCCACTAGTTAGATCATGATGAAGTTGGCATCAACCTGTCAGTGTTCAATTTGGCTTGGAGGTGTGTTATCAATTTCCAGAGTCTCTAATATACTCGACTGCACCGACAGGATGCAGGGACTCTGACCCAGCAATCATTTTATGTCACTCTACCACAAAGGTGAGGGTGCTTCTGGCTCTCCTCCCCAAACTGCTTCCATCTAAAACTTTCCAAGAACACCTCTCCCCGCTACACAAAGAGTCAACTGAGTATTCCCACCTCTGTTATACATGGTTGCTGGCCTGAGTTTAATTGTTATATTAAATTAGGTAAAATATTAATGAAATTTTAAAGATAAAAGCAAAGCATTAAAAGTTTATTTCATCCAACTATTTACTAATAAATAGTCTAAGAAAAGAAATTAATGGCAATTAAGCTGCTTCAAAATCTAATTCTTGACTTGAAGGTTTTCATAAAACTGTGTTTTGCCACCTGCAAAATCCCTCTTCTTTGTGGGAAGTTTACCTCAACTTGTTTTCTGCCTCTAACTATTGAAGAAATTCTAGTACTTAGGAAAGTGAAACAATAAATTTCAAGATAACAACACAATTGAGTTAATGTGTAAAGCACTTTGCATTTATAGAAATTTTTATTAATATTTTACTGAGTTTTGACACAAGAAGAGCAGCATTGTATGATGGAAAAAGCACCAGTGTGAAGGCAAAGGCCTGCACCTAGATCTTGGATCTGGTCCTCGATGGCCATGTTGCTCTGGTCAGTTTTTCTGCCTGTTCTGACATTTATTTTCTTTGTCTGAAGGTGATAACAGCTGTTTTCATTTACTATAGGATCTGTGCCTTATTTATGTTTGTGTCCACAATTCTTAGCACAATGCATGGCAATAAATGCTTCTGTTGAGTAAATAAGTCCATGAGGAATTATTATTTTCAGTTTACAAATGAAGACAGGAGACTCAACATGTTTAAGCAGTCTAGTGTCACATAGCCAGCAAGGAAAATGCTATGGTAGGTTGTGAGAAAGGATCAAATTCTAAAAATTCTGACAAATATAGAGACTGAAAAAGAGCTTGTAAGTGGCACAACTAGATGAGTATGTCAGAGGGTAAAGAGGTTTCCCTGTTGGTGGGCAGGGCATAGTATCCAGAACATCTAGCAGCAAGTTATGAGTGGTAAGTAGCCCGGGCAGGCAAACACCTTCTATAGTATATGCAGTCTGTGGAGTTTTAGGATCAAGGATTCCAGTATAGGTTTATTCCAATGAGATATATAAACTGGATAAATGTAGGACAAGTATCCAGACATGAGAACTGGGCAAGGATTGATCTCAACCTACCAGAAGCTAATGGACAAGGAGGACACCCATATGGCTCATTTAATTGTGAGTCTCACAGGTTTAGAGCTCCCTAGCTAAGGATAGTAGAGGTCCCAAAGCCTAAGAAAGAGCTTACTTAGTACACCAGTAATGGCCTGCATCCATCTTGGAAAGATCAGAAGCTGTGGAGGCAGGGAGTCAGATTAAAGGACCAAACAAGTCATTTAATTATTAATGTCCTTCAATTGGAGAACATTGACAGTTATATCCTTTCAGCAAAAATGTAAAAATATACAAAGTACTATTAAACCTGATATATAATACATATTTTTGATGAACAATAAATTTTAAAATTCTGTAATTTTTTGAAAATTTTGGTATTTTAATATTTCTCTATCATATATTTATAAGTCTCTTTTAAATATTAACATGTACAGTCCTATTTGCCTCAATCTGACAATGATATACCTACCTTCTTGACCAGTATATACAGATAACTTGTTTTCTGACATTCAGTCACCTGTGATCCCTTCCATCTTCCTTTCCATCCCCCATCAGGTATAATTTCCATCAATTCCTTAAATCACAGGTGATAGGAATGATGTATAATAAGATACCTAGCCTTTTCCCAAAATTTATGAATTGAAAGTCAAGTTAAAAGTAATGTCAGGTATCTACATTCCTAATTCAGTGTTCTCAACTGGCAGGAGTATCCTGCTCTGACAGCCTGACCCTTATATTCCAATTAAGTATAAAAACAGATCTGGATCTTTTCACCCAGTTGTACTGTCAGGGCTAGTATAACTTGACTGTCATATAAAGTTCTCTAATTCAGCCTGCCAAGAAAATATGATTGTAGTACAGATTTTAACATTCAGAAATATTCACTCCCCTTTCACTTACATGGATTTTGAGGGTCAAAGCTATGCATTTTTATTAGATATTTTATTATCTTTCCACCTTTGTGAAGATCAATGTATTAAAAAAGAGAAAAAACTTTTTTCTCCTGTAATGTGAAAGTGATTTTGGTATAAGGGAAATACTGATGAGGATTTTTATTACTTATTGGTAGTTTCCAGTTGACAAAATGAGAAAGTTTTATGTTAGAGATGAATGCAAGGTTTAAACTCCATATTACTCTTGAAAACTAAGCATCTGGTCAAAATAAATGAGAATATAGAATAGAGATAAAACTGTGGAGTTTTGCATTTTCTTAAAGACATGATGCTCCCAAAAAGAGCTGCAGCATGTTTCAGAAAAAAAAAATTAAATGCTAAGAACTCTGATTTATAAATCTAAGCACAGGAAGAAACTTTTAGAGTAGATTTTCTGTTTATTTTAAAAGTAATGTAATTCTTATTATGGTGCCTAATGGCAATTAATTTTTAGCCTTTTTTGTACAGGAAGATACTCACTATTTCCCTATTCTTTGTCATCCCAACAGTTTATTTTAGGAGGCAGCATACAGGTCCTTCTGGCTTTGACCTACATGTGTTGATTGAATCATATATTTTGGTTTCTTAATAGGGTAGATTATAAATTATATCATTTAACAAAGTGAATATTAAAATACCTTGTGCTCTCTCTTAAAAGAAAATGAAATTCTAAACTTTAAAAACTCAAGTTTAATAAAGGTAGGCTATCTCCCTCTTGTTGCCTTCACTAATATGTACACCCACTGTTCTAAACATAAGGCGACTCTTTTTCCTTCAATTATAAAAGTTAATCTTTCTTTTCTAAGAGACACTTGGGGAAGGGAGGGTATGATGATTTTAGGGCTCATGAAAGAAAGATTGACAGTACTGGCTGAAGTCAGGCAGAAGCAGTCAGCCCTCGGGAAGTGTTTCTGACAGCCACGCTAATGCACAACAGTGCTGACATGAAGCTTCCTCTAGATTCCAGAAAGAAGCTGTTTGGGAAGAGCCTGTCAATAATGTAAAACCAGGCCAGTGGTTCTGGTTGTGGACTGCTATAAATGCCTGTCCAAGACTAATTGGAGATGACCAAGCCCATATTTTGAATGAAAAATATGAGCATAGCCATCCTCAAATGAAAGCAGCTTTCCTGAAAATCAGGATATTATTTGTTTAAATAGAATATTGGGCTTACCATCTCAGGTATTTTTCTACAAGTAGGTATTTCTTTTTTCTTTCTGAATTCTCAAGGCTCTGCTTTAAGTTCAGTTTTGTTTACCAGAAAGAGATGAGAACAAGTTTAATGCTGTGAAAGATGTTTACTTAGAGCAATAATATGACAAGCAGAACTGAATACATAGCAACTGACACATCATGTAAAGCTCTCCAGCCAACACTGGCTATAGAATCATCAGTGAAATAAAAAGCAAAACAAAATACAAAAATCAGCCTGAATTGTATGGATGAAAACCACCACATCAAAAAACACAATCGAGTAAATTATCTTGTTTTGTACTTAAACAAGTAACTGATGAAGCTCCTGGTGCCTACAATTGCTGCTTTTGATTCCTTGAATTGCTTCAGCAACTTGACCTTGGGTCTATTTCTTTGTAGTATAACATTGAGTTATGTGAAGTCCTTTTCCCTGTGAAAATTTGTTGTCATGGGGGAAAAAATTAAAATTGGCCCTATAGATTTGCATAAATGAGAAGATGGAAAAACAACATTTCTAGGGAATTTCCTTTCTTTCTTATACCAGGAGACATAGGTGTGTAAGAAAGCAAGTTGGACATTTGTCCTTCTTCCCTTCAGCTAAAATATTTGAAGTGAAAATTTAATTTAGACTAAATCACATGAAAACCATTATGAATTAAGTAGGAAAGGGTGGATTGTTTTTTAAACATGACATTATTCATTTTAAATATCCGTAGGAAATCCTTCCTCTCAAATTAGCAGTTCCTTAGACGATGTGATGATGGCTTTTACATGTCAAATTGACTGACCTAAGGAATGCCTTCCCTGACTCTTCACTATGGTGGTACCTATCATACTTCATGGCATCATTTAGAATGTATCATTTATTACCCAACAGATGATTAGCACTACTGTGATTTTATGCTACATCTTCAACATTCATATTAACTAATATTAATTGAGCACCTATTATGCTCAGGCTCATTTGCAAGCACTGAGAAAAGAGCAAGGAACAAAGCAAAGTGCCTGCCTTGGAAGAGTTACAGTTAATGCACGCAATGAGCTATTTGTCAGCACAAACAGAGTGAAAGGAAACAGAAGAAGACCAAGAGAAAAGATCAAGAAGAAGTATATAAAGTAAAATAGTCAAGAGACATTCAAAGCAAAGATGAAAACAAGTCTTAGAAGTGCAGATTGATATTTTAAAAGATCTCACACTATGATTGGATAAGGCCTCTTTTATTTAAAACTATCCCTTACTGTTGGCTAATGATATAATTGGAAAATGATAAAAATTGTTTCTTGCTTTATGCCACTTGCAGCCAAGTACATCCAGATCCTGTCATGTTATGCCATTCAGCACTCCAGCAGTGTCCTTCAGAGCCATCTGCTGTCCACAAGAACAAGACTACAGAACCCAAATGATATACTTAAACTGCAGCAAAACAAGCTGGAAGCTTGTTTTAAAAAGGATTGCTTCTCAAAAATGTATTCATTGGAAAAATATGCTATAAGACAGTGAATACGTTATGCAAGTAAAATTAGACCTTTCCACCTGTTGGTATGATGCATGATTGCCCACATTTATTGCAGGTGATTCTACCAGAATTAAACTGATTTTATTTTCTTATTAGGTCTTTAATGCAAAAGGTCAAAAGAAAGGTTTAGGATCCTTGTCATCCTTTTATACTTTTTTTGAAAAAGAACTTATTTACACCACTTTTTACCACAAGATATAAATCTATAAGCCACAAAAAAAATGAGGACAAAAACAATTATGCCAAATGGTGTATAATTTTGCACATGGAAATAGTGACAGATGCAACCCAAGTTGTACAACTGAGTTTCCTAGGAACACATAACACGTGACAACAGTGAAATCCCCTGTCTACATGTGTACCATTCAAACCAAGTTGCTGTTGTCTCAGATTTCAAACTACTGATTTCCTACTTTTAGAAAAATAGGAAATTTAGAAAACTTAGAAAAAGTAGCAATTTCAGAAAACTTGAAATTCCCAGGACATAAGGTGCTGTTCCACCCATGTGCCTTTGAACTTGCTCTTTTTCTCTAAAGGGATGCCCTACCTCTTTGTTGTCATAGTCAAACTCCTACCTTCTTCCCAACTCTGCCTAAATACCACTTGAATTGTGAAAGCCTTCTTCCTCTCCCCGCCAGCCATTCCAAAAGCCGATCCTTCTTTTTTCTTTTTTTCCCTCCCATGTGAATCTGGTACCAAATTCTGTTAAAGTCCTTATCCTCTGTACTGTAATTATTTGTTTACATCAATGCCTTTCCTGCTAAAACATGATTTCCCTGAGGACAAAGAGTACCTCAGCACCTGGCATGGAAGATATGTTCAAAAACAGTTTGATAAAAGGAAACTAAGAGAATGAATGAGTAAAAGGCCCTCAGTGCCTCTCTGGTGACATCCTTTAAGAACTAAAAATGTAGACAGAGAATTCCCCTTTCTTCTTTCCTTACCATTAACTAAGTTCATAAAGATGATTCTGAAGCAACTAAAAAATAAAATTTGAATTCCACTTATATAGTATGAGCCTGAGATTGTGCTTTCCATTTTACATCATTTGCCTAACTCATCCCATCCTGTTATCCTCTCAGCAAATAATCATTAATTTTCTATTATAATCATAACAACATACTAAATACTATAAATATAGACACTTTCTAGAACCAGGAGTAGTGGTGCATACTAAAATCCCAGCCACTTGGGGACTGAGGAAAAAGGATCACAAGTTCAAGACAAGCATCGGTAATTTAGCAAGACCTTATCTCAAAATAAAAATTAAAAAGGCCTGGAAATATAGCTCAGCAGTAGAACACCCCTGAATTCAATTCCTAGTACCACACATACACAAAAAAGAACTTTTAGTATTGTTATAACTTTTCATGGAAGACAGTACAGTAGGTCCCCCACCTGTCCTCAGGGGATATGTTCCAGATCCTAAGTATATGCCTGAAACCATGGATAGAACCAAACTCTACGTATGTTATAATTTTTCCCATAAGTACACATCTATGATGAAGTTTTATTTATAAATGAAGCATAGTAAGATATTAACTAACAATAATAAATCACAACAATATTCTATGAATATGTTCTTGCTCTCATAAAACCTTGTTGAGTTATATTTGCCCTTCTTGTGATGACATAATAGTGCCTACATGCAGAGATGAAGTGGGGTAAGTAATATATGCATTGTGATATAGCATCAGAGCCATTGTTAAGTAAGATATTATAATCACAGCAGACTGTGACAGCCAATCTGATGATCAGGATGGCTGTTAAGTGATTAACAGGTGAGTTATCTATACATTGGGGAAATGTTGGACAATGGGATGACTCACTCCCAGAGCAGTAAGAAACCAGACAGCACAAGATTTCATTGTGCTACCCAGAGTGACATCCAATTTTTCTTTCTTTCTTTTTCTTTCTTTCCTTCTTTCTTTCTTTTTTTTTTTTTTAAATAGGATGCTGCCCAGACAAGACTAGTGTCCTGGCTATTCACAGGTGTGATCCAACTATTGATCAGCATGTACAACCTGGTAGTCTTCTGCTCTCAGGAGGCCATCATATTGGTGGCAAACTCAGTGTAGACAGCATAGCATACTATAGGCTCAACTCCTGGGCTCAAGTCATCCTCCTGCCTCAGCCTCTGGTAGCTGGCACACCACCAT
>CM053409.1:81131696-81192551 GCA_028644305.1 Xerus rutilus | reverse complement strand
TTTCTCAACTATGAAACTAAAGATAAGAAAACTGTTATATTTGCCCTTCTTGTGATGACGTAATAGTGCCTACATGCAGAGATGAAGTGGGGTAAGTAATATATGCATTGTGATATAGCATCAGAGCCATTGTTAAGTAAGATATTATAATCAGTTTATAGATTAAGATATTATAATCAGTAAATTTAATCAGTTTAACTCCAGTTTAAAACTTACTCAAAATACTAGCATTTTAATAATTCTGTCAAGGTCTACCTATAAAATAGACTTATTTGTATTGAAGATTGTTTTATATTTCCAGCTTCAAATACTTCTAGATTTTTTAAAATTTCTTACCCACCTTTGGGTGTGAGCCTCAGCCTGTCCTTCCCACAGAGTAATGCTGCCTAGGTCCTTCAGAAGGCTGCACCCTCTCTGTTGAGTGTTCATCAGTCTGAGTAGCTGGTCCCAAACAGACTGCCTATAAAAATTCCATCATGTCATCTTGTCTCTCCTCTTTGGATTACATCCATAGCTAGCCTTCCTGACAAAGGATAATGTGAGGTCACAGTTGCACTTTGAACTGATGTGTCACAACACTACATGTGGCAGCTGCAAAAGAAGTCCTGCTCCTCAGATGCATTCAGAGCACGGTGGATCTGTCAGTAACAGCCTGATGTAATGTATACGGTGCCTGTGGGCATAACAATGAGCATAGCAATGATGCAGGAAGCAAGTGAGCTTGGCACTAACCTTTCTATTTCCTTAGACAGGTGAAGGTTGTTCTTTCTGTTTTTACTCACTGAGGTATTATGTTTGTTAACAAATCATGGAATATTAGACCTTCACATGAATTACAAGATCACACAGTCCAATAGCCTCAACTTATACCTATAAGTTGCCCACAATCACACAACAAATTAGTGAAAAAGGGATGAAAAGACAGCTTCACATTTGCTTCCTTTCTTTATATTGTATACTGTTTCTCCAAAGTGAGCACCCTAGGACTTAAGAGATTAATCCACTTTGTGCCTCCAAGTCCTATATACTTTCTTCATCATCTTTGAATATTTGCTTTCAAACAAGGTTTGCAGATAACACTGGTATAAATTTAGGTATGCTTCACTTTTCACAATTTGTTTTTCTAATGACAGGATTTAGATATTTTCTCAAAATAAGTATCATCCAAACATGAAGATAGGTGGTATATTAGTCAAGGTTCTTCAGAGAAACAGAACCAGTACGATATACATAGTTATGCCCAGGGATTTACAAGGGCAATTGGTTCATGCAATTATGGAGGTTAAGGAGTCCCACAATATGCCATGGCAAGCTGGAGAACCAGAAAAGCTGATGGTGTAATCTAGTCTGAATCCAAAGGCATGGTGGCCATTGTGCTGGTGTGGGGACTATGTAAATCTCACAATCTGAAGACCCAAGAATCCAGAGTCATGCCACCCAACAGCAAGAGAAGTTAGACCTCCCGGCTCCAGAAGAGAGAGCAAAATTTTTGTTCTATCCAGGCCCTCAAAGGATTTTGATGATGCCCTTTCTCAGTTGAATCTTCTTTACTCAATAGTGTACTAATTCAAGTGGTAATTTCTTCCTACAGAGATGCCCTCAGAGCCACACTTAGAAGTAATGTTTCACCAGCTATGTGGGTACTCCTTAACACAATCAAGTTACACATAAAATTAACTATCACATATGGTACAGGTTTTAATCACTGCTTTGTATTAAGATTATTTTCATAGTGTAAATTCATAAAAAAGGGATCTATTCTCTCTTTGTGTCATTTATCAGTTTGAGGCCCTGAGATAAAAATGCTTTGTAAACTCTCAAATGTTATATTCATGGAAAATTATATTATCACCAAAGATTTTAAAGTACGAAATTTCTCAATACTAACAGTAGCAAATGAACCATAAGAGTTAATCCCTCACTCTCCTTTCTAAGTTGTAGAGTATATTTTTAAAAAATTACTTCAGTGCTAATTTCCATAGGTCTTTGCCATATAAATTATTGATGAGAAGCTTTAAAAGCTTCATTAAAGTATACCAGGGAGGGAAGACTAGGCTGGCTAGTCTTCTATAAAAACAGATAAAAACAGAAACATCTCTCTCTAACTTAAGAGAGATGCTAGGGAAGAGTACGGCTCTTCTCCGGTGTCCAGAGAAGAGTGGGAACAGTATTTTAATTCTATTATTGTCAGCTATCCCCACGGGATTTTACCATACAGTATATTTTCAGAGCCACAATGCATGATATGTTATTTTGAAAAAAGCCTGTACTATCAGCCATGTTTAAGTTATCTAAACTCAGATACAGTGGCAATCCTCATAATAATGTATATGTTTAATTCTCCCATATTATAGTAGCATTGTGTCCTACATTATCTCCCTTCTAGTATGGAATAGAAAATGTAATTTAACAGATGTCTTCCAGAATGGTGTTACTCGTTGAATGATGTAGCACCTATGCTCTCAGTGAAAGAGAATACTTAGAAATAGATGGCAATAAATTTTTTTCCAGAACAATTTAGGAGAAAGCAAGTGAAAAGGATCCTAATTCTTGGGACTTTGAATAACATAAGCACTGTTTTATTATGGGAACAAAAAAAATTTGCATTCCCTGAGCTGCTTATACATTTAGTCAAGGAATTAAAATGTAGTATAGTCCCAGGCATATAGTGTGAGAAGAGTATAAGAAAGTCTTTCTATAGTTAAAAACTTTTTTTAACAAGTGAAAAACAGAGCTGGTAATTTAGCCATTCATGTGTATTTGAAATGATCTCTCATCTGTCCTTATTCTTTATGAAAATTACATTCTAAAATAAATTTCAAAAGTAGATAATTGTTGATTTTATAATCAGAACAGGGAGGCTGAGTTGGAGTTAGAGTAGGGGGAGGAGCCTAACAGCAAAGCCTACAGGGCTAGAAGGATATTGGAAATAGGGCAAGTGTACCTGATGAACACCTTGGCAAGAGGGTGGAGTAATAGAGCTCTGGAGATCCCTGTCTACAGACATTTAGATTCACTTGAAAAACAACAGCAGCAACAACAACTACTTAGACGTGATAAAATTAGCTACAAACCTATCTCAGGCCAATGCCAAACAGTTGATAGACTCTGGGTTCATAAAATTCAGTACTCTGAGACCTCAGAGAACACCCTTGCAAAGGTTCCAGGCCCCAGAAGTTAAAGCCTAGAACAAGGGACATCATCAAGAAGTCTTTGTCATATAAAAAATTATGAAAAAGGCTAGTTTCACATATTTGTTTTCTAAAACAATGCTATTTACCATAGATTTCTGTAGTATTTATTATCTTATAAAAATATTGTCTTAGTCTGTTTTGTGCTGCTATAACAGAATACTTTAGACTGTATAATTTGTAAAGAACAAAAAGTTATTTCTTATAGTTATAGAGGCTGGGAATTACAAGGCCTGCATCTGGCAAAGGCCTTTTTGCTGTCTGTGCTCCCCTGTGACACAAGTGCAAGAGAAAAAGACAATGTGTGTGCTTGTGCAGAAGAAAGAGAGAGAAGGGAAGGGAACTGAACCAAACTCATTCTTTGATCAGGGACCAACTTCTATGCTAATGGCATTAATCTATTCAGGAAGGCAGAATCTTTATGACCTAATCACAATTTAAACTGCCCCTCCAAGCCCATGAATTCTGGGGGACACATTCAAACCATAGCAGTTATGAAGAACCAGTGACTTTTGTAAACTAAAATATCAATCTAGCAGGGTGCAGTGGCACTTGCCTGTAATCTCAGAGGCTTGGGAGGCTGAGGCAAGAGGATCATGAGTTCAAAGCCAGCTTCAGCAAAAGGGAGGTGCTAAGCAACTCGATGAGCCCCTGTCTTCAAATAAAATACAAAACAGGGCTGGGGATATGGGTCAGTGGTTGAATGCCCCTGAGTTCAATCCCCAGTACCCAAAAAAGAGAAAAAAAAAGTCAATCTAATAGAAGAACAGAGTGGAATAGCCGTTAATAGAGACTGGGAAGGGTGGGGGTACCAAAACACAGAGGAGGAACTAATTCTAGTTTTCCGCAGCACAATAGGGTAACTGTTAGTTAAAAACAATCTATGACATATTTCAAAATTATTATAAGATTAAGAAATTCCTAGCATATGAAGTTGATTAACATTTGAAGAGATGGAAATGCTTACTTCCTTGATTACTATACATTGTCTATATGTATCAAATCATCAGAATGTAACCCATAAAAATGTACAAATATTATGTCTCAATAAAAAAGAGCCAATGATATATTTTTAAATACTATGTCAAAAAAAAAAAGGTCTTTCATTTGGAGTAAGAGTATCCTATCTGTGTAAGAGTATGGTACCTGTGAATTCCATGATACAGATGCAGAATCATTGTGCATATACCCATGTGCACATGACTCTCTGAGCACATTTTGAAGGAATTTTTTTAAGAGCTTATCCAAAGTGCCACAGTGTCATGTTTATTGGAAATGATTCATAGAGAAGAGAAACACTTAGGAAAGGCAAGCCCAGGCAACCATTATCAGGCAGGTCAGGCTATAAGGCACAAGTCTGGCCTGCCAACATTCAACCATGATGATAATCTTTGATAACAGAATTCTACCTGTGAAATATTAAGATGAATACAATATGACCTCAGTTTTGGAAGGGCACTTACAGAATAATGCAGGAATACAGGCATAGGACCAAACTCATTGGACCAAGACACACAGATTTCCTTGAACTGGGCAAGACAAGATCTAAATTACTAAAACTGGGTCAAATCCTGCCCATCAGTTGATTTGGTGCCCAAGACTCTTAAAGCTTTGTCTGACAGCCAGACGCAGTGGTGCATGCCTGTCGTCGCAGCAGGTTGGGAAGCTGGGGCCGGAAGATTGTGAGTTCAAAGCCAGCTTCAGTAAAAGCAAGGTACTAAGCAAACTCAGTGAGACTCTGTCTCTAAATAAAATACAAAACAGGACTAGGGATATGGCTCAGTAGTAAAGTGCCCCTGAGTTCAATGCCCTGTACCCCACCCCCCAAAAAAAGCTTTTCTGAGAAAGATCACCTTGGAGCCTGAGCACCATAGAGTGATCTGAACTGGAATCTAAGCAGGTCCAAAAAGACAAGTTATAAATGCACAAACTAAGGGAACAGCATTTACTAAATTCCTGCTATGTAGTGGCAGCTAAGACGTATCTTATGTATACTATTTTAGTTAATCCATTTAACAAATGCCATCTAGAAGTCAAAATACAGAAGTGTCTCCTTTGGATGCCGTCATTAGTCTCCTGTCATTCTTCAAGTGAAGACATATTATTCCTGTATTTTAGAAAATAAAAAAATTTCCTATAACATCAGAGTCACCCTAGATTATAATACCTCAACAAAAGAGGGTGTACATACCTCTCTGAGAAGGGGTACAGAAATATTTTTAAAAGGCATACACAGGGGGTCTGGAAGTATAGCTCAGTGATAGAGCACCTGCTTAGCATGTGTGAGGCCCTGAGTTTGATGCCAGCAACACAAAAAGAGAGGGATAAGAGACATGGCACAACCCTAGTGAGGATTTTCAGTATAAGTAATGAGGTTTTTTTTAGATATCTCTGTGATTTGCTATGATTTCCTGTACCACAGTGAATTAAGGCAGAGTCTGGAGAATGTTGACCCCTCTGCCAAGGCTCACAAAACCAGACCACTTCTGCCACACAGAAAATCCCACTGACAAGAAAGTCAAATTTAAGGTAATCCTTCAGTAATCATTTTAGTATTATCTTCTGACATT
Source organism: Xerus rutilus (assembly GCA_028644305.1). Classification (NCBI taxonomy): domain Eukaryota; kingdom Metazoa; phylum Chordata; class Mammalia; order Rodentia; family Sciuridae; genus Xerus; species Xerus rutilus. Next base: position 81,186,790 of record CM053409.1, on the reverse strand, counting down.
GATAAGGCTTCATACAATTTCTCCACATAACCGATGGTTATACCCATTAAGAGTTAAGAAACAAAAAGGAACAGAAAGTCAGTATCTTGGTGTTATACCAACCTAAGATCTTACTTGTCTACACTGTTACCTTTTTAAACAGGAAATATAAAGTTACTTTACCTCTTACTTGCCATTTAGAATGATCACTGTGACCTTTGATTATTGGCCTAAGATGTGGCCCAAGAATGTGCTTGTCCCCTCTCCTGTCTGCTATGAGGCTATCTGCTCACAGAGTCTTGGTACCAATGCTTTTGATCTGTCTTCTTACAATCTAGTGGAAGCTGAGAAAGCATGGGGAAATGTTAAAAAATCATGATGGCTTATTATTTTATAGCCATTAATTCAAATCCCCTCATTTTGCATATCTGAAATCTAAGGCTCAAGGGTTAAGACTTGCTTAGGGTCACATGATAAATTATAGTAGAGTTACACCTCACTTGGAATTTGAAGTTAATAAAGAAAAGTATTGTTTAGTCAAAATTGCCCCTAAAAATTCCTTAAATTATCCTTTAAGCATAATAGATATGTTTTATGTACCATAATTCTTATTCTCATTGAAGTTTGAGTACCTCAGATATCGACTGAAGACATAAGAAACAGAAAGTCTGCTGGCTATCATTGTCTGTTCAAACCATTTTCCTTTAAGATAAACATTAAATCCAGTGAGTGAGAAATGGAGAGGAACTTTATAAAAATGTTTGCTTCTCTATGGAATCTCTCTTTGGGTTTCAGGATGAAGCCTCTATAACCTTAGTATGTGTCAATTGGTCACTCCTCTGAAGGTTAAAGGGTTAAGTTCTAATATTCAGAAGTTAAATAAACCTAAGAGACAACTCCACTACAGAGTTTTAGTGTACATGAGGATGTATGTACAGGTATACAGAACTTCTGGTTCCCTCTTTAGCACTTTTTCAACTACCACCCACCACGTATGTATTAGGTAACAAGCTCTGAATATGACTTGGAGAATGGGGGAAAAGATTTACAAGCAACAGTTTCAGTTGTAATCTTGTTTGCTTATTTCCTGTTTCTCTTTTGTTCCCTAAGTGGTGAAGCTTGCTATATAAAAAGGAATTATTAAATGAAAATGCTTTTGAGTTACATTCAGTCATTTTGATCAACATCTTTGGTAACTTTTTCTCTTTTGTAAACATATGGTAAAGCAATGTGTAATGTTCCAGTGATTGTAATTTCAAATCTAAATTATTATTTGTTCATTTCTGAAACCTGAAACAAACAGCTGGTGGTTAAAGTTTTGAGGAAAAAAATAAAAACACCTTAGTGCATTCCCTTTATAATTCAAGATCAGGGTGAAAACCGTTTAGACAAGATTAAGGCACATTTAAATTGGTCTATACTATTTTTTAAAAAATGATCTTGGCCTCTATTTTTCTACTGTAGGAAACAGAGACCATGTAGTAGTCTTAAAGCCTCTTGCTTTCTCATCTTGCAATTAGATCTAAACTATATCCAGTACATATCATTCCATTGGAAAAAATGATTTGAATGTTCCTTATCTCTGTCACATACATGTTCAGAATTATTCCTTTCTGTGCATACTATCAGGTTCATTTTATAATGCATTTCTGTTACTTTGAATTGTATTTTCTACCCTAAACTTTCACTTTTTTTTTTCAAATTTTAAGATTTTTTTTTTAGCTCACACTTTCACTTCAAGATAACACTTGTAATACAATTTGAAATAAAGATGTACTGTTCAATTTGCAGTAGTGTTCATTTTAACGAATACTTTGAAAAAATATGTTAGTTTTTGACTGTGGCAGTGAATTAATTAATCTGCGGAGGTTGCTATGAGAAAATACCACAGACTGGGTGACCTAAGAAAAAGAAATTTATTCCTCACAGTTGTGGAGGCTAGAGTCCAAGATCAAGGTATCGGCAAGTTTGGCTCCTCCTGAGGCCTCCCTCTTTGGTTCACAGATGGCTGACTGCTTCTCAAGGATGTCCTCACATGGCCTTTTCCTTGTGCCTGCATGCCTCTGGGGGCTCTTCATCTTCTTATAAGGACCCCACCAGTCATTTGGAGGACAGTCTATTTTTCTACTGTAGGAAATTCATTTAACCTTAACTACTCCTTTAAAAACTCTGCCTTTATATATAGTCACATTGGGGCTTAGAGTTTCGGAATATGAATTTTAGGGGAACACAGTTCAGTTCATAATGGGCAGTGATGCTATTTATAAAATATTTTGAACTTGCTTCCCTTTGGGGATAAAATAAAATCTCATGAAGGAAAGTGATAAAGTTATCATTTATATGTGATATTGTCATTTGAAATGTAAATTTGTGAATCACTTATATATGATGTGAGATATTATTTATAAAAATGAATGAGTAAATGAACATAAAGTAACCATTAACTCTGTGTGTGTGTGTGTGTGTGTGTGTGTGTGTGTTGGGAGGAGCTGTCTTAACTGACAAAGATTTTGCAAAAGAACATTCAGGCAGACTAGTATTGCCATTCAGCCAGGCAGATTAGCAGTTCACACTTCCACATACTGTTTGCCAGAACAAAGAAAGATCCTGAGTTAGAAACACTAGATGAGACTACAGTTCTGCTGTTGTAATGTCAAATCCACAGATACAGTCTTTATTCTCTGAATGCGTGGCTTCCATATTTGAAACAAGCCTGAGTTTTACTAAATGTCTTCAATGTGCAGAGCCACATTAGCCCCAAACATACAAAAAGCAAACAATGTTATAGTCTTGGTGCACAAAGCCAAGTTAGAGTACCCTTGTCCCCTCATAAAGATTATCCCAGTTTTTTTTTCAGAACACCACTATATGTTCAGTTGGAGCATTTACAGTGTTTCCATTTCTGATTTTAGTTCCTTAGATTAGTATTCCTAGATTTAGCAGGTAAAAATATAGGATATCCATTCAAATTAGAATTTCAGATAAATGATGAATATTTTTAGCATATACAGATCTCATTTTAATACTTGGATCACACACAAAAACATTCTTCATGGGATATACTTATCCTAAAACAAAAAAATATATTATTTGTCTGAACCTCAGATTTAACTATGGGACCTGCATCTTCTCTGGCAACCCTACTTTAAAAGAATTAATCCTATCTCCTTGTGATTCCCTGCCCCCCAGCTGCTATCACCAACTTTGTAAATTTAATTCTCTGGTCTAAATTTGGTACTACTTTTAACCTCTGCCCCAAAACATGAAAACTCCAGACCTCAGAGTCCCTTCCATTTTGTTGTCATGATATGTGGTATAACTTTTCCCCCATGCTGAAGTATTTACATCTGTACATCAATGCCACATATTTCTCTTATGAAAGTACTATCAGGACTTTAAGTTCCTAATAAGATGGTGAGGAATCTCTTAAACCTCTTAATCTCTAATCTCTGAACTCGTTTGCTCACCTGTAAAATCAGGGAATCCGATTCAAGGTGTTCCCCCAAGGTTCTTTCTAACAATTTCATGATTTGAGTCTTTGAAATTAGGTTTCCATTAATTCTCTAATTTACCTTGTGAAACCTAAATTGTTACTACTTCATGTGAATTCTTTTACTTTTCAAATATATATTGTTTAGATTACTAAATAAAGAATGGTAATATTCTTCAGTTAATAAATTCAACTTTAATCTAAATTCCTCAAGGGCCAGAAAAACATTCTTCCTTTCTTTGCACCCTTCCTCCTCTCAACACCAGACTTTGCACACAGTGAGTGATCAGCTGCTGTAATCATGAAAATGCTGATGTTGAAACAATCCCATTGCAGTGGGGTTTTACAAATGAAAATAATTTTGCCCTGAACTGAAGCCATCTCTGCTGAGAACAGTTTGGGAGCCACTCCTTGTTCTCTACTTCCATCTAGTGGCGACAGGGTTGCCCACATCTGCTGGTAAAGACAATTCAGAGCTGCAAAGATTTTGGACTGTAAATCAAATGGATGAATTGTTTTATTCTTGTCATTACAGCATAAAGGGATTTATAGAGTGTTTCAACAGATAAAATGTAATAAATGTTAATAAAAGTTAAGTATAACACAATGGAGGGCTTTAATACTTGAATAGTATAGATTGAATTCATGCCATTTAATCTCTTTAAATATGTTCAAATGTTAACTTGAACGCTGAAGAAAGAAAATATAAAGTAACCTGCAGTGTTCAAAACATATTATCCTTCTCAGGTACTCTGGTATAGAGTTAAATAACATTTAAAAAATAAATGTAATAACCAATTAAAAGGAAAGAAAGGGAAAGGAAATAAAATTTTGGTAAATATGGGGTTGGTACAGAATGTCACAGCTTTGTATTTAACTGCTTGTCTTAAATTAAATTGGACCTTTACCATGATTATTATTTATAAATGCAGTACAATGTGTAATGAGTGTTCAATGATATTTAGTTTTAATGTTCTATAATCTGCAACTCTTCAAGTGGCATAATAGTGGGCTTAATTGTGTGAATCTAAAGTAAAAATAAATTAATGAATGAAATAAAATATTTCTGAAGTGTAACTTTTTCCCATTAAACCTGTTTTGTTTAACTGAATAACAATTAAGGAAAATATTTCTGACATTTTAACATTATTCTGGCTTTTTTTCTATTTTAATTTAAAACACTAACATTACTATGAAGTATTTAGATCTTTCTAACAGAAGACATTTAATTGAAGCACCACTTTGTTTCTTATTTCACTTGTGAGCCAGCTGAAAAAAATTTCAATTTGCTTTTCAGGGTGGGAAAATCCCTATAAGGTGGACGGCCCCAGAAGCTATCGCCTATAGAAAGTTCTCCTCAGCAAGTGATGCATGGAGCTATGGCATTGTCATGTGGGAGGTCATGTCCTATGGAGAGAGACCTTACTGGGAAATGTCTAACCAAGATGTAAGTGCACGGAGACTTCAGTCATTTTGTGAATGTAAACACTTAAGCCTTTTGTCCTCGCTCAGATTAGCCCTATCTTCCTGGAAGTTGCTCAGTGCCAGGGGCTGGGTTTGAGAAATGAGGAACTTTTTACCTTCAGCTGATTTTGGAGCCTGGGGTCAGCTGATGGGCTTTGCCCGGTGAGTACCTGATCCATGTCTTAATCATTGTTCTAATGAAGCAAGATTGTGCTAATGCACTGGCGTTGATCTACAAGTAAAACAAAAGAAAGAGTAATGGTTACTTTTCATTTTTTCCACAGAGCAATTCAATGTACCACTGTAAAAAGTACATAAATTTAGGCTAGATACCACTTAGAAGAAAAAAATTGAATGCTTCCAATGCATTATAGATACACCATCTAGTGAGGCTCTTTTGAGATAGATGATCATTTATACAATCTGTTTTGTTTATTTTTTTATCTATGACAAATACTTTGGTGACTGATGACATGGAATAAGCATTTCACACATTTAACCTCTATGACCTGTCTACGGTGACAGGAACAGTGATCAGAAGATACAGGTGTTCCAGCAATGCCAATAAGTGCACAGTCAAAGCTGACAATATGTTTTCATTTCCCACTTCCTCATCTCAGAATTCAGGCTTTGACTACTCATTTGCCTTCCTCAAAGCATCTGATGGTTTCTGAGACAATGGTGAAGGGAAATCACCTCTAATGTGATTCTGAATGTTCACAAACGCAAAGAAAGACTATGTAATCATAAATAACCCCTAAACCCCACAGAGTACAACTATTTCAATATCCTGTTCCTTTTTCCAATTAATCACTTGAACAACCTGCACAGACCTCTACACCCCACACTTAGATTCCTCCACCCTGACTTTCAAATCATTTAAGTCTCTTAAGGACTTAATCACAGAGAAATTTTACCCTCTTCTAATGTCAAACACAGACACAATTGGGCTTTTGGTTAGCTGGCCATAACTAATGTTTCTCCCTGCCACATACTATTACTTTTGCAGCTGAGTCATGCTTATTTCTGTGGGTGTAGATGAACTCTATAGAGAATGCCAACTCCAGAAACAGCAGCAGGTTTGAGGTCAAACACACTGCTCAGTCCTTGCTTTCCAAGTCACAACAACAAAGACCCAAAGCCAGTGTGGCTGGGTCCTGCAGAACATCTGGCCTTACACACACAGCGTACCATATCCAGCAACCTCTGCTCTACCCCTGACACTGAGGCATTTTAGAGCCAGGTCATCTGCCTAGAGCCTCCCTAGAGTTCTCCAGGAAATCTTATTTAAAGGACTTCATTGCTCTTCCCTGACACTGGACCTTGTTTGGAGTGATTCCTGACCTCCTTTCTAGCTCTTCTTCATATTGAGTTCTAGAAGCAGAAATTTGTCCCTTCACTGCCAAAAAGAACTCACATTTTGTGTTGCGGCTTTTATTTGTTTTTATCATTTGTTTGTTTTGTTTTTTAACTTTACTAATAATATACCCATATGAATAAATAGTTCTTCAGCATCCACAGATGACATGTAAAATCATTTTGCTTGTATACTTGTCCTGTTTTGATATGACTAAAATAGGCCATTCAAGCAAATTAAGTCCTTTCAAGATGAGTTACAGTCCAGAAGATGCTATACTTTAAGTACCTTAACTATTACCCTACTTGGTCTTTGTCTTAACCAGTTCCCTGACAGACATCCAATTTTAAAAATTGCCTCAGAGGGCTTTAAACTTTACTAATAATATACCCATATGAATAAATAGTTCTTCAGCATCCACAGATGACATGTAAAATCATTTGCACATTATATACAAATACTGCTATGCCAACATAATCGTTTACAAACATTTATCAGAAGCTTCCTCTATTCTAGGAACTATAGATACAAAAGAGAACAAATACTACACCTGGAAAGAACCATGAAGATTATTTTGTCCATTCCCATTGTTTCCTTGGTCATAACACTGAAGCATAGAGAAGAACTGAAGCATAGAACTAGTGATTTCTTGCTCATGTGAAGTTTGCATTTTAATGAGAGGCAGATAAACTATAAATTAATAAGTAAAAGACATAATATGTGATGTGCTAATCACAATTATGGAGAAAAAAGGATAGGAAGATAAATGCTAAAGATTTCATTAAAATAAATAATGTATTTATAAAACATATTCATAAGTCATTCATGTTCAGAAAAGTCATAACTAGTCATTCTTATTAGACATTCATAAAAAGTTGTTCTATAATGGAAAAGACAAATAAATATAAAGAACACATTCATGATGTTTCTTGCCGCCTAATTTTTCTTACCTCCCAGGATACATTGCAGCCACCAATTTAAAAACTATGGCAATGGTTATGTGAACTATAATCCAACCAAAAAGTCACTTACCTTTTCAAAGTGTCTCCATTTCATGATAAATAAATACATTAAGGGGACTGGGTCAGAAAATTTTTAATGTCTCTTTTATCAATAATATACTGTGATTTTAATATTCACTGAAGAAATTGTTATCACCTTTTTCTGGGAAAAGGAATTATTTGAATTGTTCTTTCTTGAAGTTTAGGATTTTTCTGATCTTTGTGGAGGTGACAAGAATGAGACAGGAATTCCAAAGAATGGAGCAGGTACAAGTGAAGATGCCAGACCACAAGATAAATATTTTAGAAGAGCAGTTTCTGCAGGAAAAGGCCCAAATGTGCAGTTTTCAGCATAGACCATAATGTAAATTGCCTACAGTATGGACTCTGTTGTCTGCCTCTCCCTGTCTGGATGTTACCCAACAGTTTATCCAGCCATTCTGGCCATGGGTCTTGATGATCTGTGTCCATGATGACCATTTAGAGAGTGATTTTGCCTATTAAGCCTCGTTTGGCCACAGAGACTCTATCTGGAACAGGAGAAGCTGTTGCAGCCAGGAATAGACTCCTGAAATTAAGCCGATTCTCATTCAGTCAGGATTGCCAATGCTATGGCATAGGATAGAACTCTTTCTCCACCCAGAGCCTGGTTGCTTTTCCAGGCCCAGGTAGGGTCTAAGTTAATGTATTTTCATTGTCTTGGTGTTGGTTATCAAACAATACTCAAGCAAGATAACAAGGAGAAAAGGCAGGGGTAGATTTTGGGGCAGGGAACCAAACCTCTATGTCCTCAGACCAATACAAGACTAGAGGAAAATAGAAAAAGCTAAAATCTTTTATGTATCTTGTAAATACTTTTTGCTGCTACAGTGAAGAGAGTTGGAATTCTGTTTAGCTAAACATATTGAAAGCTAGCATATCTGTGACAGATCCTACAACCAGAATTTCAGTGTGGAAGCAAAAATAGCTTAATCAAAAATTTCCCAGCTGCTCTCTCAAAATACTGGCACTTCCCTATTTGTCTTGCATTCTTCATTCATTTGGTCAAAGTATAGTTTTTTGTTTGACTTAGTCCAACCAAGATGCATTTTAAATAAAGAGAGTAATGAAATAGAAAATAAAATTTCAAATATGCATTTTTATAATATTTTGGTGAGTTTAGCAAAGCTTTGGGCATGGATCAAATAGAATGTGTACCATGCTTTGTGATTTTCAAGTGAGTTTAGGAAATTTCAGATAGTGTTTATGAAATAGTTTCTTCATTCTGCAGACTGTGATGTATTTCATTACAATGAACAATTCTAAATTTGTAGAATCTGTGTTAGTGAATATCATAATGAGTTTCCCAAAGGTCAGTGGCATTGTATTGTAGGGAAAGGCAATGAGAAAAAGCAGAGTGCACAGAACTAGTCCTTAAAAGATATAACAAAAAATAATAGTATGTACCATCTACTTAGCCATTAAGCAGCTACTTTTTAAACATCTGCCGGTCGATAAACCAGGTGTGCCTGTGGGATAGGATGAGGATTACAACGTAATGCTCCATTATATTAAGTAAAATAAGCCAGGCACAGAAAGACAAATACTGAAATGTTCTCACTCACATGTGGAGGTTAAAACACTTGATTTCATAGAAGTAGAGAATAGAACAGTAGTCCCTGAATATAGGAAGTCCCTAGAGTATAAGAAAGCATAGAGAGCTGGGCGCGGTGGCTCATGCCTGTAATACCAGCACTTTGGGAGGCTGAGACAGGAGAATTGCGAGTTCAAAGCCAGCCTCAGCAACGGCGAGGCACTAAGCAACTCAGTGAGACCCTGTCTCTACATTAAAAAAAAAACAAAACACAAAATATGGTGGGAGATGTGGCTCAGTGGTTCAGTACCCCTGAGTTCAATCCCTGGTACCAAAAAAAAAAAAAAAGAAAAAAAGAAAGAACAGAGGATGGTCTAATAACAATTAGGTAGGAGGAATGAGTTCTAGTATTCTATATAGCAGAGTAGGATACCTATAATCTACAACAAATTACTGTATATTTATAATATTAAGAGCTATAAGAGAGGATTTTGAAGGTTTCCTGCAAAGAAATTACAAACATTTATGGAAACAAAAATGCTAATTATCCTGTTTGATCATTATACATTGCATGAGAGTATGGAATTTTCACACTATAACCCATAAATATATACAATTAAAAAAAGATAAAAAGGCCAGGTGTGAGGACACATGCCTGTAACTCCAGCTTCTTGAAGGGTTGAGACAGAAACGTAGCAAGTTCAAGGCCAGCCTGGGCAAATTAGTGAGACCTTATCTCAAAAATTAAAAATAAAAATAGCTGGGTCTATAGCTTAGTGATAGAGTACTTGCTTTGGATTCAATCTTTAGTACTAAAAAAAGAAAAGAAAAGAAAAACAAAGTAAACTTAGCCCTTGTTCAAATAACTCATTATTCAGGTAAGGAAATAAGGATTTTCACACTATAACCCATAAACATAAAGGAATTTATTTATAAGTATATTATAAGTCTTACTCCCATCTTCAACTAGAGCGACACGTAAAAGGGTAGAGGCTCTGCTTTCTTTTTTTTTTAAATAGGAAAAATATTGTGTGACTACAGCACAGTTTTTTTTAAATATATGCAAAGAAATCATGAAAACTATTACTCAACATTCTTTTGATTATAAAGAACAAGAACTCAACCTGAACTAAGGCAAAAATAATTTTAAAAATTTAATCATGAAACGAAGAAGATAATTTAGCATGTTGGATCCAAGAGATCATGTTGTATTTTTAAAGGTTCCCTAAGTTCCTTGAACTCATTCTCTCCTATTGCTACATTCTTTGCTGTTTTCCTCATGCTCTAGGACTCAGTATTCCAGTTTAACAATCTCAACACAACTAGACCTCTCTGTACAAATTTATACATACCAATCCCAGAGGAGACCCTGACTACCTTTGTTAACCTCTGCCTAACCTTCAACCAAAACTGTCAGCAAAACCAATGCTGTGATTGTCCCAGCTAGGTCTCCATGCCACCTACATTCTGAGGTAGGTGGAACACTGTGATTAGCAACTACCCTATGATCACATCAAACGAGAGAGAAATTCCCCAAGTACTGCTAAAAGTATATTATTTTTTCCTTTATTGGTATACATATTCTTCTTTTCTTTTCTTTTTTATTTTTATTTTTGTACTGTGGGTTAAACCAAAAGGTGCTTTACTACTGAGCTATATTTTTATTTTTATTTTGATTTTTATTTATTTTATGTCACTAAGTTGCTGAAGCTGGGCTCAAACTTACGATCCAGCTTCAGCCTCCCTAGTTTCTGGGGTTATAGATATGCTCTACCTGTATACATCATTTTCAAGAGCAACTTTCTTTATTACAAATATCAACTGGCACCAAAATATTAACATTGTTCATTACTATATTCTAATAAGACAGCAGGTTACACTGGAAAGACCAGTAGGGTTATACTTCTCTCCACCTCAGAACCATTGACATTTTGGACCAGACAAATCTTTGCTGTGGGGGATATCCTGTGCATTATAGGATAGTTAATAGAATACCCAGCCTCTACATGCCAGATGTCAGTAGCACTTCACCAGTTGTGACAAACAAAAATGTCCCTAGATACTGACCTGGCTACAATGAGAGACAAAACCACCTCTACATCAGAGCTACTAGTATATAGCTAGAAAGATCTGAGTTCAAATGCCACTCCACAATTCATTGGCCATGTAATCTTTGGCAAGTAGTTTCTAAAATACCCTTTACAAATATCAACTGGCACCAAAATATTAACATTGTTCATTACTATGTTCTAATGAGACAGCAGGTTATACTGGAAAGATCAGTAGGGTTACACTTCTCTCCACCTTAGAACCATTGACATTTACTGTGGTTCTAATTCCAACTGCCAAATTTGAAAGAATAAGAGGCAATGCATTATGACACCTGGTACATAGATGTTGTTTAATTAGTCCGCAGTAACAACATCTTGAATTTTCAAGTATTTTAGATTATTAGTTCATTTGATATTCCATATAATTCTCTGAGATAAATTATTGCTCCCATTTCTAGATAATTGAGTTTTACTATTGGTAACACCAAGAAGCTGGTGAGTGGTGAAACCAAAGTTCCAACACTGTATACCAAAGTTAATACTTCTGTCCATTAAGCTATACTATAGAAGTCCCAGTTTTCAAGAAGCGTCTGCACACCACAAAAGTTCTACACAATGAGATCAAAGCATCTTTAATTATGTATGCCAGTCTATCACAAGAGAAATGTTTCCATTGTTTCTTATTAGCAACAGAACATTTAGAAATAAAAATCCTTTGTGTCTTGATGTCTTGATGAATTTGTGTCTTGATGTCAATAATTTATGAAATGTACCATCTTGTTATTATATTTCTTAAAATATTAAATCAAATTTTAATGATTGACATATTTAGCTCATTAATAGAAATATATCACATGCACATTGTCAGTGCATGGCTGCTTTCTGCTTTCTAAATGATGCAATTTAGTTTTCCTTTCTTATAAGGTATTTCAGGACAATGTCTTATGGCATTTTTCATCCACATTCTAAATAATTGTTACTCACTGCATAATGTAAGTACATATATGCTGGAGCTAGGCAAGCTCTGAAGATGACAGACATCAAGGACACTGCGGCTCTCCCCTCCATCACTTATACTGTGGAATGTTCTTAACAGAAGAGAATGGAAGCAAAACATGAACAGCAGGCAACATTAAATAACCAAATCCCCACAGAGCCAAGACGTAAGGAAATACTAGCACCACTTAAATGAGAGGCAACTTAGCTTGAGCTAATGATATGAGTGCAAGACTGGAGTCTTGGGTTTTGTTTTGTTTTGTTTTGTTTCCCTAACATGATGCTGTTAAAAGAAAAAAAAAGAATCGCCTTGAAGCAGTTTGAAACTCAAGTGCCTCCTGGGCGTGGTATCATTTAGGCATATGCTGCTAAGCTAGTTCGGTTTCCCAAAACCATACTGGGGAGCATCTCATCTGAGGCTTACTAGGAAACATAATGCTGCTTCGGTGTTTTTGCTTTCATTTTTTTTTCTCCTTGACTTTTAAAAGCTTTTATATAATAATGAGTTTTGCTTTAGGTTGCTTTCTGAAGCTTACCTGAGAGGGGAAAAAATTGGAATTTATCTTTAAGGTTTTATTTTTACAAGTCTGTGGCTGGAAACAACCTTTTGACCTTATCTGAATTGATTCTTTTCTTCGAATTATAAGAAGAAAGAAAATAACCTTTTCCTGTATTTCCTGTTTGTCCTCATAATTCTATAACCTTTCTCCATTATGGGTCAGTACTTCAAACTAGAATTATGGATATGTAGAATCCACTTACCTAGAAATGCAGCATGATTTTATGACTCAGAGAGTCCAGTCATTTCCAGTTTTTGTCTCTGATTAGATTTTCAAAACTCGACTTTATTATGTAATGGCCCTTGTGTAATGATCTGTGTAAGATACAGTAAATTGCTAAAAAGCTACTCCTATTATTTCAACCTTCAATATTATAGAAAGAATTTTTGCCTTTATTTGAATATGTATTTTACTGATGCAATTTTCAAAATGGCCTTCCTCTTCTCAATTTTTCAGTAATTCCTACTATTGGTACATATGCAATAGAAGCACTTTAGTTAAATAAATTCTAATTACACTAACATGATGAATGTCAGATTTTAAGGTGAAAGTAATGGAGAATATTAAAAGATGCAATGAATCACCATTGTAAATAATTCAAAAAGTAAATTTCCAAGTACAGGAAACCAGTAACCAATATGCTACTACCACAGTGTAATTTTCAAAGGAAAGTTGTTTTTAACCAAATGACCACAACACTAGAAAATGTATACATTTCAACAATATTTTCATAAAAAATTAATTATAACTTCAATTTCTATTTGGAATAAATATGTCTACTATCTTTAGCTCTTATTATTTTTATTTAATTTTGTACTCTGAGCATTTACAAAGAGGACACTCTGAAACTACCTTTTTATTTGTACTCACAAACTATTTTTCCATAGCTATTCAATATTTTTAGTGGACCCAGGAAATGTGTTATTTAGAGTTAGTTAATATATTCATAAAATCAAAGTGGTGTACCAGTGAAGAAATGTTTATTTTTCCCCAGAGAATGCTAAAGAAAATGGCCTTGGGTTTTAAGAACATTGACTTCTTAAAGGAAAATGGTTTTATAAACATTAATTTGGAATGTGCCATTATATTTCCAAAAGTATAATTTGTTGTAGGGAAATTGACAAACTAAGACATTTATCATGAAGCCTAGGATCTTCCTAGTTTTAGTTTACAGGGATACGCTCTAGCCCACTCTGGATTTTTGTTTACCTACAGAGATTCATTTGAGCACTAGGAGCTGTGTGGGAAAAAGTCCTTTCAATGAGTAAGGCTGAACCCTGCATTAAATTTACAGAAACTTCAGCTTTACAGACATTACCAAACTCTTTGAGGCTGATATTTGATTTCACTGACTAGAAACAGTTTTTTTGAGGTGGAAAGTACAATTACAGGCAGAGTCCAGTTCTTCCTTTCTTTATTAATGAGGCAACAGAAACTCTCTCAAGACCTAGCTTGTTACAGGTTGGGACTTCAGTGCAGTTCAGGCAACTCCTGCATTAATGCTCCTACAAATGGAAGTTACATAGAAGGTGTTAGTTATCTCAGTTTCAATAAGTGTGACTTTCAAATTGTTAGGGATAATGATTTTCCAAATGATAAATCATGTCACCAACAAACTTCGACCTGTGGGAGCCCTATACCTCTTATTGTTCCCTGTTTTGTCCTCTCACTCAACAGTATGAAGCATGGTGACCTAGTAAAGGACAAGCACTCTTTATTTTGTAAAGATCCATGGCATCATCTTATTGTGAGTTCCAATAAAAAGGGTTTGCAAATTAAGTGTAAGGTTTTAGGAAGGTTTTATCCTAATGTTAAAAGGGAAATCTTAGGGCAAATGACAAGTTACAAATTAGCCTCTGAAAATGAATTTTCTTTCTGTATCTTATTCTTATATTACTCTATCCTCTTTTTCAGGACACTGAGTTCATTTAAGTCTTGATTGCTTTTAAATGAATTTTAAATTCAGTATGTTGATAAATGTTGAATGAGAAAGTGAGTATAAGCTTTCTATGAATGTTACTTGTAACCATTTATAATCTTCCTTCTTTCTTTCCTTTCCTCCTTCTTTCCTCTCTCCCTCCCTCCCTCCTTCTCTCTCTTTTTCTCTTGTTCCATGTAGATACACCTCTATATTACACACCAGAGAATACATTTTCATTGTTGTTATATTACAAATCTAAATGCCCTAATCTATGTAAGTAATCACTATCACAGAAAGTAAGTACATACTGGGACCCTCTGTCTCATTACCCCCTTCTACATGAAATTATAGTTTCTCCACATAGCTACAATGAATATTTAGAGGGAAGATTAAAGCAATATCATGTCACATTCCATTTACTAGTATACATTTCAGCCCTTGCTAAATTTTTTGAGACAATTTCTTTTGAAAAAATATATGAATAACTAAGCTGAATATGCTTTTTTGTGGATATTGAGTAGTCATAAAAATGTGATATCCTGAGCAGCCCAAGCAATCCTGTTCAATAGTATAGTTCAGGAATATCTCAGCATCTTAATATTGACTGTCTCTTCTTTGTTTGCCTGGTTTAATAAAAGATTCTCACTGCCTGCTCTGATTCAGAAACTATCAACACAATTGGAAAACTCATCAGATTCAGCAAGAGGCAAGCAGTCTGCTATGTGTCCCAACTGAGCCTTGTGTTGATTCTAGGCTGTTAAAAATTTCAGTGTAGATGACAAGGAACCAGTATGGTCTATTTAGAACAACCAATCAGGTTTCAGATAATAATTTCTGACAGAATCTAATTCCTTCTATCTCTGCACAGAAATTATCATTGCAGTCACTTTTACATTTTTCACTTTATTTTAATTTTTTCTTACATTTTTAAATAAGGGTATAACCTTGTATAACTCTTCTCCCAAAAGATGACAGCCTATGAATATCATAAAACTAAATTGTCGCAAAATTCTCTCTAGTTAATTATCACCCCTTCATCTCCTAAAACAACAAAGCTCAATTAGTCTTTTAGACAAAAACACTCCATATGCTGCTCCCTGTCATTCCTTAATTAAGGAATCAGAAAGTACCTATAAAGCAAAACTTTCCACAAAGGAAATGTGTATGAAGATAAAGGTTAATTTATATGTTCTCAAGCTACTCCTAAAATACAGCTCTCATCAGTCCCCTTTGTGACAAGTGAGCTCCATTGTTTGACTTGACAAGGCATTGAACTCCATGATGCCAGGAACATATGAGAAAAAGAACCTCCAGAACCTCAATTCACCCAGTTAAGAGACTACGGTTGTTTTGCAATGGCCAGAGCAAAGGATCAAATGAGACAAGTTGCAGCCAGAGGTGAGGACTGAGAGCCAGGATCATAATAAGCAGCATTGCTGATGTGGAGGAGCACCATCACAGTCCCACCTCAGTAGGATCGTTTTCACTGCACTGTGGTTGATGACAGCAGAGGGAAAGACAGGGAAGGACACCAGGAGAACTTGCTCTGATCGAAAGGGGAAAATAAGTCATAGGAAAGAAGGTTTTTAAAAATGGAGCATATTTTAAGTATTTGAAGGTGGTAGAATCAGAATGACTTAAGTTAATTTTGAGCAACAGGAAAGGCTGAGACCCAAATGTCTCCCTGGCCACTGACTGGAGGGAAGAATGGTATACCCTTGCAAAGGACACAAATCCCAAAGGAGAAATAGGTTTAGTTTTGCACAAAATAATCCAAGGCCCTTTATGAAGTAGTATGTCCTATAGGGGACCAATATAGAAGTCTGGAGAGAGCTGAGCTAGATCTACAGATATGGAAATTGTAAGCAGAGGAGTAATAGTGAAAGCCTAGAGAATATTACAGCACAGAAAAGAGGGCTCAAGATCTAATGGATGGGGGGCAATGAGCTAGGGATGCAGCTCAAGACTGAGGAGAGACTTTCTCTGCCACTTCTGTGATTCAAAGGCTACTGTGAGGACAACCATAGACTATTCTTTAGAGAATTATTTGCTATATGATATTCATACAATCTGCTAATCAGTTTGAACTTCAGTTTTCTTAGCTATAAAATGTATATAACTATACTCACATAATAATTATTTTAAGACTCAAATAAGATCCAAACTATATCAAAACACTTGATACAGAATGTGGCATATGATAAGCTCTCAAAATTATAGAGGTCGCTGTTGTTTTCCAGGTCATGTCTCCTTTCTTCAGTCTACTCACTGTACTATGCTGACTTTCTTTAAGAATCTCAGCTCACTTTCCTGGAAAGTCTTCCAGAGGCTGTTAGCACCCTTTCCTAGTGTTCCCATAGCACTCTGTTCTATGTGACATTTGCCATATTCAAAATCATTGGTGTCCTTTACTACATTATGTATCTCCTAAAGATGAAGATATGGCTTACTCGTTATGTTATTTCTTATGTGTAGTATGGCCAACTATTTCAAGTGATTAATGTCTATGTATTTGGATAAATAAATTAAAAATCCATTAGAAAGCTTTTTTAAAGCAATTGTATGATTTATGTTTTTTTTAACTCTCTTTTTACCCTTGAAGCTAGAGTTTTCAGGTATGTGACCTTAGGTTCAACCTCTGTATGATTAAGTTCCTTGTCCATAAAATGAGGATAACAACTGGACCTACCCCACAAGTTTATTATAAAGTTTTAAAAACTTAATACAGGTACATTATTTAGATCTAGTGCTTTGGAATTATTCTAAAGTTCTACAAGATGTTTTCCTTTTGTGTTTGACACCAATCTTGAGGCAGAGCTCAAGACAAATTTCATAAGGTCAAGAGTTAAAAAATTTAGGAAACTTAAAGCCAAAAGTCAGCAAGAAGAAAAGTCATGGGTGCCCTGTTCTTCCCACTGCCCTACAGACAAGCCTTCTGGGGCCAGACAACACTCTGCTGGACACATTCGTGGTAAAGTTCCAGGCAAGAGACTACCCTCCTATCACTCCTCATAGAGTGAAAGAATGAGAACAATTTTGCCAAGAGGGATGAACAACCTGCTTGAAGCCAAGCAATTTGGCTGTTTAGAGGAGCTGTTTATGACAGTTCACTCGTCGGCCATGGGGCCAGTGGAAAATCATGACTCCTCCGGACAGGAGGAAAAGGATAGCACTCAAAAGCTGTTTGAGTGAAGTTCCTCTTTATTAGGGAAGAGCAAATCCCCAGCATGTTAGCTTTTCATCTCTGTGACCAAAATACCCAACAAGAACAATTTACAGGATGAAAAGTTTATTTAGGTTCATGGTTTCAGAGGTTTAGTTCATGGCTGGCCACTCCCATCACTCTGGGCCCAACCAGAGGAAGAAAACTATGGTGGAAGGGTGTGACAGAGGAAAGTTGCTCAGGTCATAGTAGCTGGGGAAACAAAGATAAAGAAAAGAGAAGGGACCACAGAGAAGATGTGCCCAATACCATCCAGGGCACACCCCCAGTGACCCATTTATTCCAACCTACAGTTATCATCTAGTTTGTCCACTCAAACTAGGATGGACTGGTTAGGTTACAACTCTCCTAATCCAATCATTTCACTTCTGAATATTCCTTCTGTAAGGACAAAAAGATCAAGGGCGGCAGCAAACCATGCAAGTCATTTCAGGCTTTTATTCAGGAACAGGATTCATCTGCGAAGGTGGTAGTGGTGGACCCATTCTCCTGGTGGAAAATGAGCCACTGAACAAAGAAAGGGAGTGGGTTTTTATAGGTTTATGTTGGGGGGTGACATAGTGGAGACGTGCCGGTTTTCTTGGGCACTTAGGAATTTGGGACCAGTTCCATAAATCAATGAAGTGATCAGTTTTAGTGCCCAGGAATTTGGGCTCAGGGGTCAGGGTCCTGCGAGCTGAGGACCAAGTGTCTCCGGCCTGGTGGAGCACTCTTCCCTTATCTGCAATTAGTCTCAGGGAAACATTCATCAAGGGAGGGAGGGGTGTTAGCATAGAGCTATTTGCCTCTTCTCTCAAGCTACACTGTTTTCAATTCCCATTACCTATTACCTTCATTAACACAGGAGCTTTTGGGGAGCACTTCATATCCAAACCTTAACACCTCATTCTTCCTGGCTTGTCCAAGCAAACCAGAGTAAGTTCATTAGAAAAACATTTTTGAATAATGCTATTTAATTCACCTTACTTTTTAAATTAATATTTATTTAAGATGTGACTTGAGATACTATCAGGCTTATGCTTTGTATCTATTTGGGCTAGCTGAATATTCCAAGTTTATAAAAATCTGTTCTTTTATCAAGACAAATCCAAAAGTTCTTCTAATAGCTTTTGTTTAGGTCAATAGCATTTATCAGTATGTCCAACACTGTACTAAATGATAAAGAAATAAAATCTAGAGGGATAATTTCCGCTTTCAAGTGCACATAACCTTAGAGGAAAGGCAAACGAAGTAATAGCAATACAAAATAATAGCTACAGTAGTAGAAACTTACATAAGACTCAGAAGCTTTCAGAACTGACTTCTTAGTTGAATATGATAGTTTACAGACTGTGAAGTAAATGTTTTTTATTCACTCAGAATTTTATACTTATAAAATCCTTAAAGCCCACTTAACATAAGCTATGACAAAAGATAACATGGTAATAAGTGTTCAGATTAAGTTAGGTGGCATAAAATTGGAGCAGAAGATGTTGCATCATAGAAATGGAAAAACAACTCTGGGAAATGGCCAGAGGGGAAATTTTAAAGTTAAAAGGAACTAAATTCAAATTCCAGTTCTGCTGTCTACTTTGTGAATCTAGGCATGTTTCCTAACCACTCTGAGTCTAAATTTTATGATTGATAAAATAGGGATAATAATAATTACTACACTGAGTAATTTTAAGCAGTAAATAAAGAAAAATATGTGAACAACCTAGCACATTGGAAATATTCAATAAGGGCAGGTATCATTTTCTCATAATATAACATCACTTGCTACCTGTTTTACTCCATGCATTTATAATTAGGAAACTAGGGCAAATTGACTATCAAGCTCTGCTAGGATGGGAATTCTAGGTTATTTTCTAATGTAATTCTATACTATTTTTCTTAATTACTTTTCTAAGCTACCCACAGTAATTATGATATATTAAAAGCATCTTATAACTCCTGTTTTACTAAAATTTATAATAAAATGTCTAAAAATCCAAACCCACTTGACTTGACAGCCAAAGTAGCCAGAAAACAGTTTAGAAAAAAAATCTTGTTTAATAACAGAACATAAAATTAATAGAAAAATATAAATATTCTTACACTTTTAAAGGATTGTGATCATAAAGACACTGATGGGGATTATAAGAAATTCCCTAATACTAAAAGGGTTAAAGGGTTCCTGAACATATATTATTTCTTCTTTTTTAACAAACTACCTGTAACATAAATTTAGTAATTTTAGGGCCATGTCAAATGGTGCCAATTAAAAAATAAACAAAAGTGCCTGTAATCCCAGCACTTTGAGAGGCTGAGACAGGAGAATCATGAGTTCAGAGCCAGCCTCAGCAACGGCGAGGAGCTAAGCAATTCAGTGAGACCCTGTCTCTTTACATAAAAAACAAAATAGTGCTGGGGATGTGGCTCAGTGGTCCAGTACCCCTGAGTTCAATCCCCAGTACCAAAAAAATAAAAAAATAAGAAATAAATAAACAAAAATGAAATGTCAGTATTTTTTTAATTATAGAAAATGTGTAGATAGTGCTGCAGTAGGATTCTTCTGTTAAAAATATTAACATTTACATTTTTACATTTTGGATGTTGAGATAGGGTAGGAGTGAGATTGAACTGTCCTTGTCTTTAAGTATTAGTTTGATGCTCAGTTTTTCTGTCACCAGATAAGGTTTGAGGAAATCCCCAGAACGAAAAGTGTACCTCAAATCCACCCTGGCAGGCTCTTATCCCACAGAAGGGAATTTTAGGACATATCAAAGAGGCACAAGCCAAGTTTTATTTAATAAAGCAAAGAGATTTATTTAGAAAAATAAACAATAGCACAGGATACAGCACTCAAAGGGAGAGGAGTGTGGATGTTGGAAGACATGTGCTTTGGGGACCTCCAGATTCTTTTAAGGGAAATGCTGAGCATGAAACATAGGTGGGACGTGTCAGCTTAATGAGCTGGACTCTTTTGATGGTGGAGCACAAAGCAGTCATGGTGGTCTGGTTCTCCTCAGAATCTTCAGTTTGACATTATCTAGTTAATACATAACACTTGGACTGTGTACCCATACTGTGGGTTTTTAACTCACACACTCTCTCTCTCTCTGCTTTCTTTAATCAGTCTAAAGATACATTCTGCAATCTAACAAGGTATATAGGCATTAATGAATTGGACTCACAGTGCTCTAAGATTTATTAGATCTTTTAAGAATTCAGGCCTATAGGAAAACAGGCCTGGCTGGGTGTTCATGGGGTTCTTAGATTTAAATCTATAATCCTTGCTTCCTTCCCTCCCTCTTTGTCTTCTTTCTACCTGTCCTTGTTTCCTCTTTCCTACCTCATTCCCACCTCAAAAATAGAATAAATCCTTTCCTTTGTCTTTTATTTTTCTCCAGAGTTGATATAAAAATAAGGGTTCACATAGACCATTTGAATATTTTACTAAAAACTAAGCAACATGAATTCAGGATAAATTTTATTGCATTTTTAGGAAATTCCCAGGTGGGTCATACATTAAGGAGATTAGTGTCCTCCCTGATCTTGTGTGATTTCTTAAGTTTCAGACTATATGTTGTCATCTTGTTGTTACTCTTTGATTTCTTATGCATATTCTTTTCCCTAGAGCTGCTGATCCATAGAAGGTAGTTATTTAATTTAAACCTTAGTGAATTAAAACTAGCTCAATTAAAAATTCAGTTCTTCAGTCCTTGTAGCTAGATTTCAAGTACTAAATGGTCACACATGACTGGTTGCTACCAACTGTACAGAGAGAAGATATGCATCATCACAGAAGTTCTGTTCCATACTGGGGCTGAATGCTCCTATTAATGGGTAATTGGCCATTGGTAACATTTCAAGGATTAAACAACCCTTAGAAGTTATGAAAGGATGGCTTCATTGTCAGGTCAGTGTCAGACTTGAGAGAAAGCTAGAAGTGAAAATAAATTAAGTAAATGATAAAGAAGGAATGACAGAAAAGAAAATACATTGACATTATTATAAAAAAAACATAGAAAATGATTCAGGAAATCATGCTCTGGCAGAATTTTACTTAAACTTTACCTGAAATGATCATCACATGTAATTTGCATTAGTTTGCACAAAATGCATGGATCCCACACTGACTATCCCATGTTCCAGCAAAATCAAACAAAAGCTCTTTCTTAAGGTTGTGGTAAAATGTAACTATCTTATGTACACCAGTAGCACAGCATGTTTAAAACCTGATTTCTCTAATAGGGGTCAGCAAGCGCTGTGGAGCTATTTGCAGCTCTTGTTCAGAACTTTGGTATTTATCCTAGGTATTCACAAGCTTACCAATGTTTTGGCTCCTGTTGCTTGCATATAAAGTAATTGTTACTTAGCATATGTATAATTATCCCTTAATGTAAGAGAATAATTTGTGTGTGTTTGCATTTAGGTCATTCTGTCCATTGAAGAAGGTTACAGACTTCCAGCTCCTATGGGCTGCCCAGCATCTCTACACCAACTGATGCTCCATTGCTGGCAGAAGGAGAGAAATCACAGACCAAAATTTACTGACATTGTCAGCTTCCTTGACAAACTGATCCGCAATCCCAGTGCCCTTCACACCCTGGTGGAAGACATCCTTGTGTAAGATGCATAATGTTGTGGGGTTTTTTCCTCCTTAACAATCATAATTTCTTTTAGATTATAGACAATAATAGCAGGCAGAGGGGGAAGAGTTTGCCTGGTAACTATCTAGTTGTCGACCTTGTATAAACTGTATTTTATTTATCAGCTGAACAGACAAATTATTGACACTAAGGAAAACTATGGAGTTCTTTTCATGAGAAAAAAAAATCTTCCCCTTATTTTTTTCTATCTTATCTTTATGAATCACTTTGTTTATATTTTTTCCATGTGGGCCTTTGATATTTATCAGTCTTTCTTTATGGCTCCTTCTTTACCTTTATGAGTAGAATTTGTGTGTGTGCAGCCCCTCTAATTTTCTTGTCCATTCTGTGTTCTATCCCTCTATCTAAAATGGCAGACAAGATGGGTAAATTTGTGAATCATCCAGGAGCAAGGATGCTTCTGGCTGATATGATCATATCTAGCTGTTGTTACCTTCCACTCCTAAAACCAGAAAAGAACAGATTACAAGACAAGAAAATAAAGGCATTCATACACCATTTTGTAAACGTCAGTAGGATTGAGAAGATATACTCAACTCTCTCTGAAAAGCAATTATAAGAAGGAGAAAAGTCAAAGAAAAAAAGACTGTCATATATGTCTGAAAATATTACATTTAAAATATCATTAAGTTAGAAATATATTTCTTCTTTTAGGAGAAATTAGATTTAGAAATAAGTAGAGCACTTCCCAAGTTCGTTTTTTCTCACTCGGGGGATAGCCAAGAGGATATGCAGACGTTCAACTCCAGGTCACAGGTTCAAGTTGATATAGTGCTTTAGTAACAATAAGGCCAAGGCCCTTCAAGGACTATTTTAAAAAGGCTTAAGTTCACAGCGAGCATATAAGAGTTCACCTCTAAATCACTAATTGGCAGTCTCAGTAAAGTGAAGCCAAGCATGAAATAGGTAGAAATTAAACTATTACTCTAGCCCATCTTCCCTAAAGCAGTTCAACACAGGAAGCAGTAAAAGAGTTGGGGGTGGGGAGATTCTATCATTAAAGCAATGGACAGCCATTGAAGGATTTTTTTAAAGCAAGAAAATGACATGATCACATTTGCATTTCTGAAAGATCACCCTAGGGCTTATTTTGACTGTGATTGCAAAACAAGGAACAAGAACAGAAACAGAGATGATTGCATGTTTTCAATAATAGATAGAAAGATCAAGACCTAACTTATGAAATAGTAATAAACTTGGGGTCAAGAGTTTAAATAATTTACTTACTATTTGGCAAGAAAACCAATATGACCTGGTCATTGATTGAATATAGAGGGAGGAAGAGAAAAGAATCAAGAATCTTTTTCAGGCTTCTTTATTAGACAAGCTGATGGATGGTATAATCACTAAGAGAGGAAGAAAGGCAAATTTTAGAGTAGAAATGAGACCGTTTTCAGCATGCTGAGTCAGGCATGCCTGTGGGACATCTAAGTAGAGATATCCAATAGGTAGTTAAATATACAGATTGGATCTCAGGTAAAAAGATCTGGACTAGGGATATAGATTCAACATCATTAGCATGTAGATTGTATCTTAAGCTTTAAGTATAGTTCAGAAAACCAAATGAAGAATATGAAGGATTCAAATAAACAAGAAAAGAAGGCCATCATCGAAAACACCAAGACTTAAGATAGGAACTGAAAAAGTATACCCCAAGGAGACTGAGGAAGAAAAGCCAAATGAGTAATGAAGAAAACACAGGGAGCTGTGTCATAAGCCTGAAGAGGAGAGAGCTTCAAGGAGTGTAATGTCCAAGGCTTCACAAAGTTTCAGTACAATAAAATGTGAAGTGTGTCCATTGGGTTTACCAGTGAGGCACTCAGGTGTTCACGGGCAGCCTTTGCAAGAGCATTTGCAATAAAGCTGTAGAAGACAGCTTGCAATAGAGGAGGAATGAGCGTGAAGTCGATAGAAGAGCAATGCACAGTACTAATTTGTGTTTCTAGAAACGTATCTCCAGAGAAAGAGAAGTAGTGGAAATTTATCTTGTTTCTTGTTTCCATATGTTTTATTGAAGAGGCTTCAGCATGCTTTAAATGTTGAGGGGAAAGTCCTAACAGAAAGGGACCATGAAATGAGTTTGCACTCATGGAAGAAGACTTTGGCATCTCTCAAGCTAAAATAATTTAATTTGGGCCTGTTGTTGTGGTATAGAGTTAACAGACTTTACTGTCAGTGCCCTTCAACAAAGCTGTTTAACTGTGCTATGGCTATATAGAAGCAGGCAGGTAAGAGTCTTCTTTTGAAAGAAAAGAAAAAGTAGATAACACAGTTTCTGGTCTGCATTTTCAAGATTATGAATGCTCATCATATTTAGAAAATATTGATGAAGAATCTGAGAAAATGCCAAACAGTAAGAAGAATCCAGAGGTCAAGCCAAGATGAAGGATTGTATCTAAGGGCCAGAAGTTGATTATTTAGTGAGGTGCATGAATCTGCTGTGCAAAGGTCCAGTGAGTGGCAAGCTCTGTGATAGCCCTGCTAGGCCAAAAGTCAGGAACTTTATATAAGTTTGGCAGCTTGATTCAATTCTACAGTCTAATCTCTGGGAGACCAAATGGAAGTTTTTGTGACTGATTTGCTATCCTTGTTTCTGACAAAGACATATATGCTACTGCGTTTGCCTTTAATATACTTTTCAGAAACAAAATGAACCAGAGTTCTAAGGGTTTCATGCCTGAGTCTTATCAACATCTTATTTTAACAAAAGCCAGAATGTGTCCCTTTGCTATCCCCTTATTCTCAATACAACCCACCCACCCTGTTCCTGATCCAAGAGAACTGAGACTATTTAGGGAGAAAGAGATGCAGTAGATTAAAGGATAGCAATATTAGCTAAAGAACTCGGGTTTTGTTTTATGTCTACAAAACTGTGACAAGACCCTCCATCTCCCATGTCCCGTTGTCAACGTCTGTCCCAGAGTGATGTTGGACTAAGGAAACATAACAGTGTAGAATTTCAATCTTTCTTCTCATATGTCTCTCAAACATGTAAAGGAGCCTAAAAGTGATGCTTATTAAACTCTCCTGCACTTTTTCTCTAGTGTCCCCAAACTCCCACATCTCTCACACTTCTATGCTGATATAACTTGCTGATGCACTAGGTCCCCATGGTTTTTATTCCACTCTAATTGCTTTTTTTCTCAGGAATTCACCTGAGAAGCTTTTATCCTTTCTCTCAACAAAGTAGTAAAGAGAAAGAATTTAAGATGACAAAAGGGGATGAAACCCACAGTTTAATAATTTTATACTAGCGTATTGGAAATTTCACAAGCCCTATATCAAAATCTTTCCTTTTGAAAGTCAGAGTACATAATAGAAAAAATATTTGGTCAGAGAAAGCTTTCATTATCTGAAACAGCAGATCTCGCCCTTCTTCTGCTGACATTCTTGTACCTAAGTTTCCCCCACAGGAGTATTCAGATCCCTCTGCAGTTCCCGACATATTTTTTTCCTCCTACTCAAGAAAATATATGAATATATAAGTGAATATAGTGATATCATAAGTATAACCTAAAGTCCAAATAATCATAAAAAATAATATTTCAAAATGACCACATTGATATAAGCAGTGATTTTTCATAAAATTAACTTTAAAGTACCCACATATTCATTCATTTAACAATAATGACTTATAATAAATGTTCCAAAGAATTAAGAATAGCTATCAGGCAGTGCCCTGACTCTGGGAGAAAGGGGACAGCTTGAGGCCAGGGTTGTGTGTATAATGGCATCTGGGCCAGTAGTTAAATTTTGAAACACTATTTTCTCCCTCCCTCCAACTCTCAGAATCAGTCTTGTAGCTACTGCCAACTCCAAGTAAGCTTTCTTCCATAGAGTCCAGGGTTATGTGTGGAGACCTGTACTTCAGTAGGGTAAAGTGGCCTGATAACCATAGGGTGTCCCTTTAATCAATCATACTTACTCTCGCCCCCCCACCAGCCACCTTTCCTACACATACATTTTATATTCTCTTAACCCTCACCACATTTCCTCCATGCCCTGAAGCCTACTGAGCACACTAGGTTGCAGTCAGCTTGCCCATGTTCCTTTGAGCAGAACTGCAATGTGATAATTGAATAACACTTTCTTTCAGTACTGCTCCAAATCCCTAGCATGTCACTGACAAATAATGTTTACAGATTATGACTTCCTGACCATCAGTTCAACAGTGGCATCCACCGATGGGCAAAAGTGACCCAGAAAGACAGTACCAGTCTATTATAGTCAGTGGCCTCAGAAATCATGTTCTGCCCAGGCCAAGGCACTTTAGGAAATATTCTTAATATTCACCTGGGCAATAGATAGGATCTTAAAATTTTAGCTCTAAGGAACTCCAGCCACCACCTTTCATAGTATATGTAAGTCTATCATGGAACTTGGAAGCATTTGGCATCCAGTAATGTGTACGAGAGAGATAGCAAAATTCTCATACCAATACTATAATTAAGAACCTTTGCTTTAGAGAAGCATTCTAAGACGGAATGGTAGTAAGCCCCTGCATTCAGGTAATAGTGTGCCAATGAGCACAATAACCTCCAATAATTTGATATAAAATCTTCTGTTCAGCAACCAACTAGTATATCAGGAGCAAAATTCACCAATTTCAAAGCCCTTGTCCATTCCACTACATAGTACAGAAACTCACAGAATGGTGAGATGTTTCCAAGTATAACACTAGTTCAGAAATATTATTATAAAAAGAGACAATACCTTTTTTATATTTACAGTTAGATTTTTCTCTGGGATTTATTTGACTTCATAGATGGACTATATTAAAATCTCAAAAAGAAATCTTAGTGTAGCACAGCCTGTTATTTTATGTTCCACTGGGTAAATACAAAGATTTAAAATAAAAATACATTTATGGGAATAAGTAGCAAATTCACAGTCCATATATTCTCCAAATATCCTTCTACAGTGCCAGGCAACTTAAACAATATTAGTTGGGAAAAAAGTAACAATTACAACAATAGATAGAGATGAAGAAAATATGGCAAGAACATAGTTCTGGAATTATATCCTCAGGCATTGAATTTTTCTTATGTTGGCAAATATATTTTTTCCTCCTTTTTTCTTCCTATGGCAATCATCAGAACACTACTTCCCACTAAGCTCAGATGCTGCCTCCCTATCCTTTTCATGACCACATTTTGATAGGCACTGCCAATGCATTGCAGTTGGCATGTAATGTGAAATCTATTTTCTGACTCTGGATCATATCCTCACAAAAATAGGTTTTTGAGGTTCAGTGACCTGTTATTCTAATTCTAGGCACTCCACTCAGCTTATAAGAAAATTTTTTTAAAAGTATTATGCCTGTTTGCATCTATCCCTCCTAATGTTCAAACCATCAATAATAACTAAATTTACTTTGAAATTCTAATTTTCATTTCTCTACATTTTGTATCAGCTTTATTGTACCAATTAAATAATGATAATAATTTAAACAGTGAAAATAAAAGTAAGTATGACAAAAATAATTTGTGCTGTTTAACACTGTAGAGAGTCAGAGAGTTCAGATCCAACAGATGATGCTCACAAGCACCATTCGTAAGATAAATGGCATATTTCAATGCTTTGGAGATTTTGTAGCATTTTGAGTCAAATTATGCTTTGATGTTTTAAAAATATCAAAATTACTTCATTACTTTAACTTGTGTTCAAGTTGAATGTTAGGCTTAATTTCAGAGAATGCAATGTTTTCTTTTTTACCTGATTAAGTAAATTGTTCCTTCAATCACTTCATAGGTAGTGTGAAAGTAGTCTCTGAGTCATGAGATAAGAAGCTCATATAAAAGCAGTGACACAGCATAGAGTAGATGTTGCTGTGGTTCTAGGTCTGGTTATAATTGCATATGAACCCTTAACAATATGCTACCTGGCTCCCTCTATACTGTCTCTTTCTCCACTCTGAAACCTGGAAGTGAGTATAAATAAATATTTCCACAATATAATGAATAATTTAAACAGTATATTCATTAATAGCTTGACAAGTACATCAACAGGCACTCATTCCTCCAAATTTTTTTTGATGGAATTAAATAAAAGTAGATCATTCATCATGAATCAGCCATCATGTCAAACTTTTCTATAGAGAATTTAAAACTCAAGTATAAATCATCCCTCATTTAATGAACTCCTATAATACTTTTAGCATTGTGCTGGACCTATAGAAAAAAAGGAAGAATATATAAGATAGGGTTGCTACCATCAGGGAGTTTGAATTTATACTTTAAAAAACTTCTTCTGTTTTATGGATGTCTTCCCAGGGAAGTAATTCAATTAAAGCAAAATGATACATGCTCTAAGACTACATAATCATCTATAATAAAAGAATATTCTTAACAATCTGAGTCTAACTTTAGGGAATTAAAAATTATTTAACTTCAACATATATAATATTATACACTCATTTAAGTATGAAGACTGTTGAAATATGGAAAATATTCATAAATTTGTGAAATAAAGGCAATATAATATAGGATAGGCTATCAGTACATTTCTGTTAAAAGTATATAAATATAAGAGCATGGAAAAACTTAATGCTAGAGTAGAAGAGGAGAAAGCTTTTAAGTATATGCTCATTTTATATTAAAACAGAATTTTACTTGCATAGTGTTTTTGAAAATATGATTTTTCTTGAATCATTTTAATAGACTTATTACTAGATTATATTAAGTGATGGATGTAAAACATGAAAGACTTTTGAGGATAAAAACGTTCTTGCTTTTATGCCGGGCGCAGTGGCTCAAGCCTGTAATCCCAGCACTTTGGGAGGCTGAGACAGGAGAATTGCGAGTTCAAAGCCAGCCTCAGCAATGGCGAGGCACTAAGCACCTCAGTGAGACCCTATCTCTACATAAAACACAAAATAGGGCTGGGGATGTGGCTCAGTGGTCCAGTACCCCTGAGTTCAATCCCCAGTACCAAAAAAATAAAAATTCTTGCTTTTTAAGGGCAGTGTTGATATCTACTAATAATCTATCTAAGCATCTTATAAACTAAAAGACTAGTACTATTGTGAACTCAAAGGACTCATTAGAATAAAAATGTCTTGATTCTATCAGAGATATTCATTTTTACATATTTAGAAATATTAGAGGTATATATTTATTACCCCTTCAACTATAACATTACTTGTTATACCTAAACTCCAGCCATTTTCTTTAAATGACCATAATTTATACCTGAAATTTACTAATTCTAGCCCCTCCTCATTTTTCTGAGAAAAATAGCATATCTTCCCATTCTGTTTTATAATATGTACTTTTTAAAATGTGAGCTTCTGGTTTTGCTGTAAAGACTTTTCTCAGATGGGCAGACCCACTAATCACCATATAACAGAAATTTCTATGTGTTCAGCAAACAGCAGACTGAATTTATCATTGTACATGTTTGATAAGAAAGGGCATTTATTGTTTTCTTAGTTAATGTTCCGGAGAATTCGTGTGAGGCTAATGGTACCAGTCCTTGAAGCCAGAAAATAGCAGCATTTTTCAACTTTGTTATAAGATAAGGTGAAAGAAAAGTTATTGCACAGTGGCTGTGAACAATGAGGGGATCCTGACCTTACTAAATCAACTGCCAGTGCAGTCCTATAAAGGCCAAAGAGTAACTATGTTACTAAAGATGTGTAGAAAGAAAAGGAATTATTATACTGAAGCATTCTGGGAGCTAATAGTGGATGCTTTTCAACAGGGAAATAGGCCATTTCAGTCATTTAGCTTACAGAATTCATTGCCTTTCTGTATTAAAGACATAAAATTAGCAAATTTCATTTCTACTCACCAGTTATAGGAAATTGTGATGAGTCAAGAGTTATTCCAGCATTATCTCAGAAGAGTGGAAATCATCTGACTGTGTATGTGCATCAAGAACAGCATAGGGAGGAGAAGATAAAGTCACTTAAACACATTCTTTTAATTTTGCTCAATTTTTTTCATTTTTTATTGGTGCTTCATGATTATACATAATGGTGGGATTTGTTGTTAAATATTCACACAGTATACAATCTAATTTGGCCAATATCATTCCCCCAGTATTTCTCCTTTCCTTCCCTTTCTCCCTATCCTGGTCTCTTTTCTCTATTCTACTTGCCTCTTCAATTTTCATGAAATTCTCCCCATCTTTTATTTTGTTCAGTTTTAACAAACTTATTTGACAAGAAATTAAACACATGAGAGCCATGTTGTTTTAAAAGAGGACATTCAATTATCTATCATGTGATTTTATTTTTATTAATCATTTATAAATGTACCCTAGTCATTTTGATATTTAATCTCAGTCAATAAAGTACAACAGTTATTTTCCTAAGTATATTCTATAGAAACTGGTCATCTAATATAAGAAATAAGCTATACAAAATTCTCTTACATTTTTAAAATGCACATTAGAATCTAAGTGAAGACTCAGAAATGCTGTGGTTAAAGAATTTATAAAACTAATTTTGCCATAAAGAACTTTATCATTTAATATTTCATACATGAAGTTTTATTTGATAATACTTATTACGTGAACACCTCTAGGGAATTTTGAAGAAACAGGAACAATTTAAGTACTTGTTGATAACTACTCAACTTTTATACATGACTGATCCTTATTTTAGGTCAAAAGAAGAGTCATTCTGATATTAACTAGAATGAAACAACCCATAGTCAATAACATTTTTGTAGTATGGGACAAAAGAATATGACTTAGTCTCCAAAATAATAAATGTGATAATAGAATTGAGTAGTGCCTTAAAAAAGGACAGAAGTTGCTGTTAAGGGTAACCAGACTCAATATAGAATACAGGTAATCTCAGGATACATACACTTACCTTTTGCAAATTTCAGTTATATATAAAGAGCAAAAACCCCTGGATTTTCCCATCATCCCTGTTCACTCCCATCTCTATATTTTCAACTAAACCTCAGTTTTAAAAAAGGATATCAATGAACAAAGAAAAACAAAAACAAAATTAATTCTAGGCCTTTCATAGACTCTCCCGAATTTCAAGGGAGCACTTTTCAAAGTCTTTAGGAGTTGAAACCATGCACAAGATTCAGTCCTTTAAGGGTGACTTAAGTGATTTGTGTGTGTGTGTGTGTGTGTGTGTGTGTGTGTGTGTGTGTGTCTTAGGGAATTTCAATTTTACCCTTCATTATTAATCTCAGAACCTAACTCCCACTTCCATATATTTTAACAGAACAATACGGATTTATATATTACATATATGCCCTCTGCTTTACAGTGGAATTCTTATTTCATGTAGTTTAATCATGTGTTTTTTAATGTACTAGCAGTTTCTAATTATAGATTAAATAATTTAAATATGGATGATAAAAACATTATGTTGAAATATTTCAAATATGAATGTTTAAAATTGTAATTCTAGTTAAGTCTGTATGGTTTCTTTCATTTAACTTTATAAATTTTTTTAAAAGTTGGACTAGCTTTCACTGTTCTAATGAAAGTAATTCAGTGATGGATTTCTAATAACATTTTTATTACTTAGAAAATACTAATTTGACTCAAACACTAAACATTTTTAAAAGATTCTTACTGCTTTACCAGTTAATATAAGTTCTAGATCTAAGAATTTTTAAATGATACATGTGTTATCCTATAGGGATAATAATACATCTATTACTGTAAAAGTACTTTTACAACCAAATATTTTTCAAAACATATAAAATGTTCTTAACACTAATGTTCATATATTTCCATAAGGAGAAAAATACAGCTTATTACCAGAATGGCTTAAATACACAATTTCGAATACTTTTTCCTATAATTTCCAAGATTAACTTCATTTTATTTCCTCTGAGTTTATACACAGTTATCTACCCTAGCTTTTCCAAATTATCCCTTTTTATTATTTTACGTTAAAACTACAGAATATCCCCAACTAGAATGCTTTTCCTCAGATTTTAGAAACAATAACATTGCTTTTATGATCCATCAATGCTGCATTCCTTTTTCTTATTAATTAAATCTTACATTGATTTTGTTTTGTTTTGTTCCCTATTACTATCTTGCTTTGAGTCACAAAACCATATGCTTAAACATGTGTAAATCTTATTTACACAACCAAGTTCTATGACAGCAGCAATTACTTTTTTAAAATTTTTGATTGCAGGAACTGTATTCAGGGGCACTTAATCACTGAGCCACATCTCCGGCCCTTTTTTATTTTTTATTTTGAGACAGGGCCTCGCTGAATTGCTTAGGGCCTCACTAAATTGCTGAGGCTGACTTTGAACTTGGAATCCTCCTGCCTCAGACTCCTGAACAGCTCAGACTACAGGCATGAGCACTGTACCTGGCAGCAATTACTATTAAATAAATAATAATTCTTATTGAATGTTTAAAAGTGAATAAGTGGAAATTTTATCAATGAATTTACCTTAGAAGAATTCACTATGAAAGAAGAACTACACCAATAATTATTGAAAAGGTAAAAGGACATGGATTCAGTGGCAGATCAGAAATGGTAACTAGTTTCTTTCCTTCTGGGGCTAGGGAGCAGGCTATTCCTCAAGTTTTAAAACACAGTTTCATGTAAGAGAAAAAGTAAAAAAAGAAAAGATAGCAAAATCTTGAATTTTTTCAGGATCTATCAACTATAAGACCCAATAGTGGCAAAAAGCAGAAAAAAGACAAATGAAATGATTGATTTCATCAATAAAAGGGTTTCTTCATTTCTGATTTGCATAGAAGAAAATTGGAGGATAAAAATACTGGATGTAACAATATTGTGCAAGGAAAAAGATAAGCTTTATCTGACTTTTTGTCTGGTGTCTGTGGTTTTTTCCCCGTAGAATGCCAGAGTCCCCTGGTGAAGTTTCTGAATATCCGTTGTTTGTCACAGTCGGTGACTGGCTGGATTCTATAAAGATGGGGCAATATAAGAATAACTTCATGGCAGCAGGGTTTACAACATTTGACCTGATTTCAAGAATGAGCATCGAGTAAGTGATACTAGGGTTATTACTGTAATTAGACATCCTGTTCAGGGAATTATAAATTCAAAGGCTATATCAATAACACCTTTCCTAAGGCTAATATGTCATTTCTACCATATCTATTGTTCTAGTTGAAGTTGGACATTACATTTTTAACCACTATTCTTAGAAAGAATATGTTTAATTCAAATAGCTTTTTAAAATATTTTAAATACCTTCTAAAGTACATATTACTCTTGTTCACATCATAGACTGTATATCAATGTAGTTTTACCTTATTTATTCTTCATACATTCTTCTTACATAATCAATTACTACTACCTTCATCAAATTAATACAATCTTATCCTGTCACTCTAGGGCTCTTCCTGTTTATTACAATGGCCAAATATTTTCCAATGTCTCAAAGATCATTTTTTACCTAAGTGCAATATAAATGCTGAACTTGTGAGTTAAAAAAAACTAGATATTAAAACAATTAGACTGAGCTGTATGGAATTGCCATTGTTTTAAAACAGTAAAAACAATTTTATATGCTTCAACATAATGACGTTTTTTTCAGATTATTGAGAAACCAATGAGAACTCAAGTGTAACCCACATTATACCTTCTGCCTTGCATACTAACCATTTTGCTACTACTGTTGCAAATTTATATGACTACCTAAATCGTATATAGCCTTCAGGCCTACAAAATATATGAACATTACACAGGTACCTAGATATGAAATTTTTCCTGTATCATTAAACTTGAGATTAACTTCATACATTCTGTGGGACCAGAGAGAAGAAAAAAATAACAAACTCTCGCTGTTGGTTTATATCTCTGCTTAACAGTTAAGCTACACAATGTTTGGCAAGTGTGACCTGTTGCATATTTATGTATCTAAGCATTCATTTTCTTTCCTTCTTTCTCTTGTTTTTATAAAATCTAAATGTTCATTTTCTCTCTTTATCTCTCTTTTTCTTTCTTCCTTGGTCTCTCCCTCCACCACCACCACCTCCTTCCTTCTCCTCCTTCTTCTCCTTCTCCCTCTCTCTCTCAGTGACATTAGAAGAATTGGAGTCATACTCATTGGACACCAGAGACGAATAGTCAGCAGCATACAGACTTTACGTTTACATATGATGCACATACAGGAGAAAGGATTTCATGTATGAAAGTACTACAAGCACCTATGTTTTGTGCCTCAGCATTTCTAAAAGGAAAAATGTCCTCTCTACTACTCTCTTCTGATTCTCCAAATATTACTTCCCAAACCACAGTCTCCTGTTCAGACTATGGCTGCACACCTTATGTTTATGCTTCCAACCTGGATTTTAAATTCATGCTACATAGGTCCTCTCTGAATAGCCTGCAAATAAAACCTTGGCCCACTTCAGATTATTGCTACACAATGATAAATAACTCAGCATGGATGTGTAACTTTGTACAGAAGTATTTGGGAAGTGTTCATGGACTTAACCTAAAGGAATCTGTCTAGATGTGGCATCCTTGATGATATATGTAAAGTTTAATGGTAGATGAGAAAGAAATAGTTTACCTTTCTTTCATATTTTGTGATCAAGTAGCTTCCAAATTGACATTAATATTTATTTTTTGATAAGTTTACTCAATTCTATGGGTTGTATTGTTGTTTTATTTTTTAATAGTTTAACTGTTGGTGCCTGATGTTATTAGAATGATTTGCCTGAATGATCAATGATTCCATGTAGTGCATTCTTGTCAGGTGTGACTATGGTAAGAAGGGGGTATTGGGGAGGGAGAGGGAGAAAAATATTGTGCTTTCAAATCTTCTAAGGCTGGGTTTGTCTATATTTTTTTAATTAACTTTATATGTCCTACACATTTCATAGTAGGTGGTAGTTTAGAGGCTTTTCCCCTCTAATTTTTTTACTATTGTGTATTTCTCTACTCCGGTATGAAGATGATTCCTGGAAAGACCAAGAGTGATTCCATTGCTCTAATAGCTTCCATAGAGTGAAGGATGGAATAAACCCATGACTGTTCCTTAGTTCATCGTCACAAGTTTGCAAACATAATTATCAAAGCACTGAGAAAAGTGGTTGTTTTCAGAATTGCTTTGAATAAAGGATATAAGATTGTAGCCTTAGATTTAATATGAAATGATTAATTCAAACAGAATTTTATGATAGCTATATGGTGACCTAAGAAAATAAATGTATCCAGCTGACTGATAATGGTGTATTTTGCCAGTTTAAGAATTCTTATATCTGTTCACAAACATAGTTACATTAACATGCCACCAGGCCTTCTAAGAAATAAGTATGAATACTCCAAACTGGATATAAATAGATTTTACTGAGCATATATATTGTGTGTCAATCTATGTCCATAATAGTTAAGAAAAAAATGTGAACATAGCTAAAGAGTGTTGTCATAATCTTTTGAGAGGCTTGCAACAAAAAGGCAAATATATTTTTTCAATGAGTTAGGCTGAGTCAGTTTATCAAAATAATGCTGTTTTAAGGACAAATTCAATTAGAATGTCAGCTGCTTCCTGCAAAACTACAAAAAATGACTACCATGCTAGGTAGAAGAGTAAGGAGAATGTGGTAAGGGAGAAAAAATACAAAGCAGATTGTCTAAAGATAATGATTAAATAAATTGGTTTTTATTTTATTTCAAAGATAAGATCCCTACCCACATTCCCAATTTCCTACCTAAACTACATTTTTTCATCATAATAGTGTTCCTCATATTTAAGGAGGCTCACTTTTTTTTTGTTCCTGATTTTAAGATTCTTTGGATTATCCCATTATATTAGAACCTTCCACATATTTTCTTTTGCTGATTTATTTCCTTGCTTTTGCCAATCACAGCTTAATTTTTCTCATTTTGAAAAACAAAAATGCATAACGCTACAAGAAAGTCTTTAGAGTATTCTATAAGTACACTGAAAAAAAAAGGAAAACGTGAGATATCCATCACTTTTTAAGTGTCAGAAATAGCTAGCCACATTTTCCAGCTGTCAACCTGCATGGTCCTGTATTAATCATACACTATCTGCAGTGTGCTTGATACGTTTATACAGATCTTGATGCATTTAGAGGAAATATAAAGTTTCCATATTTATCTGTCTTCAAGTATATATTAAGTAAGAACAAATGTAAACAGATGAAATTTATTAATCATATATATTTATTTTTATAATATAACAAAAAGGTATTTAGAAAAATAAGAGATAGAATAATATGGTCTTCCATATGACTGTCAGCAACACCTGTATACCTTCATGAAATAAATTCTATTAAAGTATTTAAATTTATATGGGATGGATATTCAGTAATTAAAATATTAAAGATCTCTGTTAAGAATATTTGTCTTTAAAAGGTCTGATGATGCTATTCTGTTTCTGGTTAATTTGTATTTCTCTTTCTTTCTATTTTTTTTTCTTTCCTAACACCTTCTTATAGTATTGGAAAATTCCCTTTTCACTTTGTATCTCAACCAGTATTCTCTTTAAAATTTCATTTTACAGAACTGTAAGTGTGATACAGAACTATAAATGTGATAATCTTAAGTGTAATTTTGAACTTTATCATAGTCAAAGCAAGGTTCAAGTACATATGCAAAATTAAATAGCAGCATTAAAATATAAGGATTTTTTTTCTTTACTATGTACCAATCATGAAACCCACAATCCCAGGGATGTTATAATATCCAGTAAAAACTACAATTAAAATGCCAAATTCATCTGGAAATTTTACATGAAACATTTCAAGATTTACTGGTGCATATATTCAATAAATAAACCTGCTTAATATGCACAAGCATAGAATTTAATTTTGTAAAAGTAAACGAGTAACTTCCATAAATCACAAGTCTTCAGAAATAATTTTTGGTAAATAAACATGTATAAAAATTTGTGTATCTGCCTTTTTAAAATTTCTTAATCTGTATATTGAGGGATTTTTTTGAATTTTAAAAGTCAGAAAGTTGAAGAAAATCATTTTTATTTGATTTTCTGGATAGTCAATTTCCAGTCTGTAGTCAACTTACTATCTTATGGTAGAAGACATATTTGGAAAAAAATGTAAAAATACTGTACAATTAAGGAGAGAGATGAGGCATTTAAATAATTAAACTAAAAATACAATCAGAAGAGCTAAGGTTGTAGCTCAGTGGTAGAGTGTTTGCCTAGCAAGGGTGATGCCCTGGGTTTGATCCTCAGCACCACATTAAAAAAAAAAACAAATAAATAAAATAAAGGTTTAAAAATGGTATTTATAAAAAATGCAATCATAAATTATAACATTTCAGCCTATTGAGAATCCAGAATTTCAGTAGATTTGCACTGAGTTATTTAATAACTACCGATAAATAAGTTATGCATGTCATAACAAAAACAACTTATTTCACCATGCATTACTCCTTAAAAATCTATTAAGCTATAATCTGAATAAAGCAACTTCCAGCCATAACTTTAAGGCTGATCTCAGTTCATGGACGAAAAACAAATCCAGATCCAGTCTCTGAACAACAAAGTCTTTATAGAAGGTCATTATAGAAGTGATAGTGGAAAATAAATTACATTAAATATCATCCAACCACATTTCCTAAAAATCTGTTTTGATACCTTTCTCTATTAAATTTCTGCTCTAAAAGGAAGTCAGTTAAATCTCTTATCTCAAAAATTTCACCCATGCTATCATTTTTCTATTCAGTTATTAAATTTTATAACACTATTTTTCAGCCCCCCAACTCCTCTCTTTAATTCCCTCATCTTGTCTCATCCTTTCTCAACTTCTATCACTAAATCCTGGATCCATATCAGCATCAAAAAGTCACAGCAAACCTAAAACAATCTTATGGATGTCCTAAGAAAAGGATGAAGATTAGGGAAGGTTGCAAAAAGTATACTTTTCATATGTTAGATCTTATCACACAAAGGGGAACACTTGCATGAAGGTATGGATTCTGGCTTTGCCTTAGGTGGAAATTAAGTATGCTGGGAAGTAATTTTGAAATGAATTATGTTTTTTTTCTGTAGCTTTGGCCAAGTAAGTTTAATATTAATTTAAAATAAATTAGAGGCTGGGGGCTACAGTACAGTGATGGAACATTTGCCTACCACATGGAAGGCCCTGGGTTCAAACCCTAACAACCACAAAAAGAAATTAATATTTTACGAAACAAGAGCTGTGATTATTAACTCACAGTTAGTGTCTATGACTTTATATAGAAAAGAGATTTGAAGCAGATGTGTCATCTCTTTTAGTATGATCACCTTAACTTTTCCAAGCTCAAATTTCACCAAATAAGCCGGGCGCGGTGGCACATGCTTGTAATCCCAGCACTATGGGAGGCTGAAACAGGAGAATCATGAGTTCAAAGTCAGCCTCAGCAACAGTGAGGTGCTAAGCAACTCAGTGAGACCCTGTCTCTACAAAAAACACAAAATAGGGCTGAGGATGTGGCTCAGTGGTTGAGTACCCCTGAGTTCAATCCCTGGTACCAAAAAAAAAAATTCAAAAAATAGAAGAAACTCATGTTTCACATTTAATGGAAAAGTTTATATGCTTTTTATATGAAAACTCCAAAAGGTAAAATTGATAATGTTGTTCCATCAGAATATCCAGCACTGTAGTCATCTTTTTATTTTTATGATCAACATTTTTAATTGTTTTTTCAAATTTTTATAATGCAAACCATAAGCAGTGTAAAGGGCTTTTAGTTCAATTTACTATTATTTACTATTTCATATCTATTGAATGTGTCCTATATGCATAAAATTGTATGCAAAGATGAATTTGAATATATTGTGCTTACCTAGAATTAACTCACAAGCTTAAAATTTAGAGGTGACAGCCTATCTGTAGTTTTCTATGGTTGCCATAACACCTGGGGTTAGACTTTTCCACAGAACAAAATAAAAACGGGTTTAGTGTGAATTGAATTTGCAATCCCCTTCAGAAATGAATATTTTGGACCTCATAGAATTTTTAAAGCCATCCGTACTTGTTTTGGCAGAGGGAAGCATGCTTACTGGTTTCTCTAAGATAATCTCTCTGTTTAACAGTTGATCCTCATCAACAGTCATAAATTCATATTGTCTAGTGCCAAGTCTCTCAGTTCATACACAGACCCACTATCTCAAAGGTCTCTTCAATTAGAAAACATCATTCTTTTTTCAACAACAATTGTGTAACTTAACTCTTACCAACGCCATCACTGGCCCTAGTAAATGTAACAATAAATGTGAACTTTAATAGTTGCATAAAATACTTTCAAACATAATCCATGGGAAAGGGAAGAGATGATTACTTATGACTAAATTTAACATACTACTAAGTGAAATAAAGGAAAAAAATCTTATATTGCATAAAAGTAAATATCTTACTCTTCTTGTAAAAAGCCAAGTATTAGGCATGTGTGTCAAAAATTCATAGGACAAAAATTAATTTTTTGTTGTTATTAGGGGATGTGACACAATATGTATGTCTCGTGGGAAAACAGGTCAAAAGATTCAGAATAGGTAGGTCATCAAAATGTAGTTTTAACTAATTCTCTTTTTCTGAATAAAAAATAGATTCAACTTATTAGGTGAATATATTATGAGATTATGACTTAATTGAAATGCTTGAGTTCTTTGCTTTTAATTCAAAAGTTTTGTTTGGCTGGCACTTGCACTTTAGAGAGCCTAGAATTTATTTGAAAGTTTATCCTTAGCTTATCAGTATTGATTCAAAATTACTATATTTAAAAATGAAACAAAAAGGGGCTGGGATTGTAGCTCAGTGGTAGAGCGCTTGCCTTGCATGCATGAAGCACTGGGTTCGATCCTCAGCACCACATAAAAATGAATAAATAAAGATACTGTGGCCATCTACAACTAAAAAAATTTTTTTTAAAAAAATGAAACAAAAAATTAAAAGAAAGCTTTTCAATTACTAAAGGCAGAAAAGTACTACTAAATAATAAACTTCACCTTTTAAAAAATAATTTAGCAACTACAAAGTTTGCGGAACTTAATGATAACTAGTCACTTCTAGCTTATTTTGTTTTTGTACTCTCCCACTGAAAGCAGTTTCCTTCTAAACAAAACAAAAGGAGGTTCTTGCTTGAATATCCATGCTTGTTAGTCAGACTACCAAATCTCTACATAATTAAAGGAATTTTGATCTGTTTAATTTTAAGAGAAAAATCTTAAAAATTTTCTCTACCCTTAGATACAACCAGTTCCATCTTAAGAATAACAGAGGCATTAAAGTAATATAATCTTAACAGAGTAGGATGAAAGATAGCTCTTAAATATAATATAAAGATGTGGATTTTACTTTTCTTTCCTCCAGTGCTGGGTACTGAACATAGGATCTTAGACATGCTAGGTGGGATTTCTAACTGAGTTACATCCTCAACCCCAAGATTTCAACTTTTGATTAGCAAACACAGTACAAATTAATAGAAAAATTTTCCCAGGAGTTGTAAATTAGAAAAGTATCAGAGTTAATGAAAATTTTTCTCAGGTAAAAAACTGTCTTCATCCATATTCTCCATCATTTGTATCTTCTGACTATATTTAATTTGTCATAATAACTCACTTTTAGTTATACAGTTATCAACTCAGTAAGTTAGAGCAACTGAGATGTGGCTTTAGAGTGTTGCACTGAAGAACACAATGAGGACAATCCTACTTCAGGATTCCTATTTGGTTGGTGTCAGAGTCTCCATCTTATTAACTCTCATTGAAGGGAGAACTACTTTATCCCAAAATAATGCGTTAGTATAAAGAAACATTAAGGACATAGGAATCACCATTTTTCATTTTCATTTATACAATTAAGATTTATATTTGGACATTATAATTTTGAAGATAGGTACCCTTATTTTCATGAGTTAAATATGAGCTTATATTACAAATCATGCTAATACTAACATTTCTGTGTTTTCTCATATTTATAATTAGTTCATCCTTAGGACAGTCTTAATTTTCCTTTGTTCTAGAAAGACCTAATATCACTTAAGTTTTTGAAATCATGATAGATGGCATGAATAATGCTAGTTCACAAAAATAACATTTTCAAATTTTTACCTAATTTAAAAATTCTCTTCTACTTCTATGATTTAAAAATCTCTCTTCTACGTTTAGTTATTTGTAGAGTGAACTGCATGGATTTTAGGTAGAAACTGCTTTAAAATTTTTCATATAAACATATCTTCACTTAATTAAGGAAGCCAGAATATAATTAATTGTACTAGCTCAACTTTCACACAAACTTTTGCTCTTTATAATTCTCATACAGTAATAACATTATTAAAGTCATAGTGAATATTTTCTTTATGCATGCTTTATTTCCATGTATTATTTTTCTCTTTAAATTAAGTCTACTTAAAATGGGGTCTATAGAAACTTTATGACAAAATCAATGGTCACTCATTAACAAACTTATAACTGAACAAGCTATTTTTCTTTCAATGTGACTGATGGTAAAGTGTTTTGAATATCTATTGGTATATTATCTAGAACTATTATTGCCATTTCCTTAGAGTATAGATAATGCTATTATGGACAATATATTATTGAGGCTTTTAAAATTTCTGCACTATAAAGTAAGATTTAATGTATGTAAATGCTTTTCATTGGAGTTTTGAATGTAATGTGGTCATTCTTCCCATGCCATATATGTCTTCAAAGAAAATTGTATTTACATCCTATGCAAAAATCTAATTTTCGTCTTACAAAAATTGAATATTTGATACAATTTTAGGTTTTTCAGGCCTCCAAGATAAAAAAAAAAAAACTGTTACACGGGAGCATTTTGGGGGAGAGTGTGGGGCACAATACTGAACAGTGCCAACAAATGTAAAGATGAGTAACACTTGATTTTGATGATTCTTCCATGTGCTAGATTTTTGGTCCATTATTAATCATTTTGTTAACAAAGTCCATCTTATATTGTGACATTTAAAACTTGAATATATGCAATGTTTTTGGACATTTCTCATAAACCATACTTAATTTTGATTTTGTGTATAATGTAAATTTCAACAGTTTTTAATTTTGAAGGAATAATTGTTAATTGTCTATGTTTTCTAAAATGTTAGTTATACCTATTATAATAACCTCATTTTTGAAAAATTAGAAGCAGACCATGAATACAGAACATGGCAACAGACCAAGTACCCTTAAAATTGAGGAAAAGATAGAAAAGTAAGACAAAGAGTAGTTGTATTAAAATTGTTGCTTATCTCATTTTAAACTAACAACCAAAAAATCCTATTACAAAAGAGCAAAGGAAAATTATGTCATGTTATTCTGTTAATTTTGAAACTGAAATGCATTTTGAAAATGAGAATCTCTAGTAAGTCCACTAAGTTATTTAAATGTATATCAATATATAGAAAAAGATCTTATGAAAATATAAAAAACAGAAGAGTTTAATTGTTAAAATGTTATTAATAGGGCAAATGATCAGAATTGTTAACATTTCTGTACTCCTAATTTCTAAGGCTTATGTAATTTAATATTTTGCTTAAAAACCAAATATATTATTATACATTGAATATTTGACTGGCAAAATATTTTATACATATTAATGAATTATCCTATTGGTAAGAAATTTTTGTCTTCTATTATTCAATTAAGAGCATCTGTAAGATGCAGATGAAAGAATCAAATGGTTTATTTTTTAACATCAATTATTCTTTTAATCAGTTATATAATTTTACATAGTATTGTTTTAAAATATGATACTTTATTAATTTCATGTGATATTTTGATCTATAAATGCTTATATCCTTTCAAGATTACACTGCATATTTTATATCTTCATTCAGTCTCAATAATGCTTGTAACTTTCCAGTTGTCAAAGAAGTTAAAACCAAATTCCATAACACAGGGACTAGAAGCTATTCTTTTTGAAGTCATTTTCCTT
Source organism: Xerus rutilus (assembly GCA_028644305.1). Classification (NCBI taxonomy): domain Eukaryota; kingdom Metazoa; phylum Chordata; class Mammalia; order Rodentia; family Sciuridae; genus Xerus; species Xerus rutilus. Next base: position 81,143,694 of record CM053409.1, on the reverse strand, counting down.
TTATTTATCACTGGTCAGATATTCCATAAAGTCTGCTGAAGAAAGCAAAATTTTGCTTTCTCATGAATTTATGAATAGAAATACAAAAACACAACCTTGATAACCCTACATTATATGCAGTCATTAAATATCTGCAATTTAACATAAACAACAGAAAATCATGATTCCTCCAAAGCTCAGTGTTAATCTCTTTACACTCTGAAACAAATATAACAGAAAAATACAGGAACTCATGTCTATTTGCTGTTCCAAAATTATGTAATTCCTAAATTTAAAAATACGTATAAATAACACTGATTTATTTAAAAATATATGTATCTGTAAATTCATTCACTCATCCAACTAATGTTTATTGAACATTACCTCATACTAGTGTCCTCTTGAAAGCTCTGAGGATAAACAGTGACCAAGACAAGCAAAGTCCCTGTCTCATGGAATTAACTTTCTAATAGTAAAAACACACAATAAAGAAGTAATGATGTGTTGTACTGGGTAATTAAATTAATCATGTTACATAGCATGACATTGACTCCTTCATATTAATTGGTATATGAAATCTCTAAAGACACGACATTTATATTGATACCTGAATATTATGAAGAAAACAGCCATGAGAAAATCCAGGGTAAGAGCATTCCAGGCAGAAGGAACATTAACTATGATTAGGAATTTGGAGTATTTGAGAGTAAAGAGAACAGTGGTCCATAGTAATGAGGCAAAGTAGGAGGCAAAAAGGAGATAAGGTCCAAGGACATGGATGAGGCCCCTGAATAAGAAAAAAGAAAAAAACACTGACTTTTGTTAGGATGGAAGTAGTGAAGATGAAGACAAGTCATGGGCTTTGGATATGTTTGGAGACAAGGTTTGATAATGGCTGGGAATGAGGGGTGAAGAAGAGCAAAAAATCAAAGCTAAATTCCGTATTTAGGGATTAAACAGTTGATTCAATGATGGTACAGAAGAAGCATATTTAGAAGATAAATCAAGTCTGGTTTTAATCACCTAATGCCTGAACTGTTAGATATCCAAATGGAGCTATTAAGTAGCAGTTGCATCTGAGAGTTCCAAGAAACATTTAGGAACAGAGACTAGGATTTGGCAGTCATCCATATATACATGGTATTTAAAGTTTAGAACCTAGGAAAAGCCTACAGATAGAGAAGTAGGCCTAGGATTGAGCTCCAGGGCACTGTGATGTTTAGAAGTTGTGCAGAGAATTAGAAACCAACAAAGGAAACTGAGGAGTTTTAAGGAAGGGTAAAGAAGAAAGAAATGCAGTTGGTCATTTGGATTAAAGGCTTTTAAGAAATCAGGCTTAGAACAATGAAATAATCGCCCTCTGATTTGGCAAACTTGACAAGAGCAGTCTCTCTCAAGACTTCAGAAAGGGTAGTTTCTGTGAAACAATGAAGTCAAAGTCTGACTGAAGTGGATTAAGAAAGAGACATAAGTAAAGGAAGCAGACTCAGAATCTATAAGCAATTCTATGAAAATTTTGTGTTGTAAAGGAAGCAAGAGAAAGGAGCCAGGGCAGTAGCTGAAGGGAGATGTAGGATCAAAAAAACTGGAGATTCTTGTTCTTTTGCTTTATTTACATAAAGGATACTAAAGCTTATTTGTATACTAATAAGAGTAACTTGGAAGACAAGAGAAAACTGATTATGCAAGAGGAAAGATAATTATAGCAAAGGTCTAGAGGTGTTAGAATTCAGAGCACAAGTAGGGAAGTTAGTTTTTTATAGGAGCAGGGACATAAAACTACAGTTAGAAGGAAAGCAGACTTTGTAATATGCAGGTAGATCAGTAGATTTGTGGTAGAAAGGTAAAGATGTTACTATGTGAGTAGTTTAATTTTACCAAGAAAAGTCAATGTGGGGGTGGGAAGGGAGTATAGATTGCAAGAGAGATACGTAAATAGCTGCAGAATAGGAAAGTGAATATAGATGTATGTTATATATACATACAGACATAGTTAATGGGTATTTGTGTGTAATACAGAATAGAATAAAACCTACAAAATATTTCAAACTATCTTTATTAAATATTATAAGTAATTTTATTGGAAAACCTGAAACTTTTGCTTTCCAAGGACTCGGACAAGAGTCCTATTTTTCCATGACGAAGTGATTGAGGACTTCTTAAATGCCATAGCTACTTCTCATGTTGTTTGTCTATAACAGAGTAACTGGCAGAAATATTTTTTAGCTATTCATTATAATCTGAAGCCTATAAAACTGAAATTAGCTTAATCCCAAAAGATGAATATTATATACTAAACCTGTCGATTTTCTTGAATACTATTTTGGAAGGTTTCAAGCTGCCATCTGAATTTTTAAAAATAAATAAAGACAAATGGGCACTAATCTTTTAGTAAAAAATTTTTGTTTCCATTTAGAAAACATCAATAGTTTCTATAATTTAGGAGAAACATGTGGGAAAGATGGTTGTTTTATTCATTGCTTCCCTCCCTATTCTAACGTAAGGATGTGATCTTTTAATAGTGTTTGGTGCTTTATTTCTAGATAGGATGTATGTAATTCAATGTGTTGGAATTTAACAATATTTATTCTTTGAATTTGATGTGAAATTAGATTGTGAATTATGGAATAAGATTGATCTCCAATATTTTGCTGTTCTAGAATAGCCAAAAATATAAAGATAATATGTGTACATATACATGTGTATTTGATTAAACACTTTAGATAAATGGCCATATCAAATTTTAAATGGTAGATGACATCAACAGTTGCAGTGCACTCAAAATAATAGTTCTAAATACCTTTGTAGCACAAATCCTAAAGCTTAATACTAAATAGCATATTTCTATAAAATACTCAAATAACATCTGTCTAGGTGGAGACATTTAATCCTTCATAGAGCTATATTTGACTAAGGGAAAAACTGCAGCTAAAAATATTTTTCCTTCCTATGCGATTTTTTAAAAGTATCTCTTTTAACGCGACATGAAGCTATTTATCATTAAAGATTTAGCACTATACTCATCTACTCTTACAAAAGGAGGGAAAGACCTGTTTATGAAAATAAGGAAGCGCAGCACTACATTATTGTTTTTCAATATTGGTATGTATCACCATTTAGAGCTTCAATATATGCCTTTCACTCAGGATCCTTACATAGCCTGTGTTCTTTTTTCTGGTTGTAATCACAATATGGTAGAGATAAACACAGTAAAATGCTGTTAATTGAACTGCAATCCTACCTATTATCTACTTTGCAAGACCAGTAAAGTAGTCCAAACTTATTTGAATGTGGTATTGTTTTCATCTTATAAAAATCTACTGTAATATTATGATGTTCCATGTAAATTTTCATGTGCTGGCATGCTTACAAGTTACTAGTGTTATAGAATGCTCAGCTCTCAACATGAGAGATTGTGGTGAATTGCATTACATGTCATCTACTTGCTGAAAGAATATGATGTTTAGCAAAACTACCTGCTGAGCAACATAATAAGATTTTTGTACAAAGTACAAATTACTAATTATTGTATTTTATTTTTCTATGATTTCCTAAGAGGCATTATCAAGGTCTTACAGATGGAGTAAGCCTGTTTATTAAAATATATTAGCAAATAAAAATTACAGTTCTGGTGGTTGAATTTGTGATGTTTTTATATTGATGTATTCCTAATGTAATTTATTTTTAGTCTATTAAATGTAGATGTTCTTTAGATACTTGAGTTCTGAAAGCAAAATCATAGTTGTAGTAATTTTTCAAAATAATGTCATTATAGTCAGTACATAAATTCACATAAATCATAATAAATAACATACTTTTTAGTGACTTTACACTGACAAAATATTTTCTGAGATTCAAGCGAATTAAATTTTTTATTGCAGAGGTACTACTGTACACAAATTGCAGATAACAAAAGACACATCTCACTGTTCAAATGCAGGTGTAGATCATCAAAGTTTGTTCCAAAAACTTCCAATGAACTATAAATCAGAGATTTTAAATATTCTTTTAAAAGTTGCTGGTAAGAAAATACATTAACGTATCAAGGGCTGGGATCGTGGCTCAGTAGTAGAGCGCTTGCCTGGCACGGTAAGGCACTGACTTTGATCCTGAGCACCACATAAAAATGAATAAAAAATAAAACAAAGGTATTGTGTACATCTACAACTAAAAAAAAATTTAAAACAAAGTATCAAGAATTAATCCGAATAGTGCTATATTGAATGTATCTCCCTCTTATCTTTAATAATTTTGCTACTACACTTGCAAAAGCCAATATGAAATTAAAACTGGTGAAAAAAATATAAAACTCTTTTCTCTTGCACATATATATTAAATAGCTTTAAGAAAATTACATACCATTTTTTAAGCTCGTTACTCTCATAAAAAATGAGGTAAGTCAAACCAACTTCTTAAATTGAATGGAACAATTTTATGCTGAGCCTCTGAGTGTGCTCAAGAGCAGTTTCAGTTGGCAAAGTACAAATATAACAGATTCAATCATATGAAATATTTATGTTCTTTTTATACGGTTGACATTTTCTAAACAGACATTTTCTAAATTGAGTAAATTGTTTCATGACAACTATTTCATCTCTAATAGTAATAACTACAATTATCTAACATTTTGTTTACTTTTTTCTTGTTAAGAAGTATCTATCTGCCTAAGTTTACTGTAAAGTTGGGTGCTCAATCTGCCTATTACATTTGTAGTTTTCACCTAATGTTTTGTACTAAGTAAAAACATGAAGTCAACCTAGGGGTGAAAGCATCCGATTCTAAATAAGAAAAGTAAGATCTGTCCATGAAAGTTTTCTGGAACATGAGATTTCTGCTTAACTGAGGGTAACAAAACTATTGTTGTAGTCTGTCTAGCAGCAAATAGCTTCCATCTCTTATTAAAGTGAGTACAACACTCAGAAACAAAGAAAATTGATCAATACTTACTAATAAACAAACTCAGGGTCAGAGTTAAAGGACAATGACATTTAAGAATTGGGCCAAGTAAAAGATTTCAGAACAAAGGAAGACAAGAAAATATTTACTGAACACCTATGTGTCAAACACTTCCACTTCAGTTATCTCTTTAATCATCAAAAATACTACGTAAAATAGTATTTTTTTGAAGATGAGGAAGATGAAGCATACCAGAAGGGTTAATTGGCCTAAGGACACACCATGAAGCATAGTATATACTTCATACTATGTTTTCTACAAGTGTTTCTACACTTACATGTTAATACTTTTGGATATGCAACTATAGGATTTTTGTTCATTTTTGCTTGCAAGAGTCACAACTCAGAACATTTTTTTCACTGTAAAAACAGCTACATTTGCAAATTTGCAAAAGCAACAAAGGAAAAAGCCCCCATTATCATGTGTGCAATCCTCCCCACCATTATTATTTTGATAGAATTTTTTTCACCTTCCTAGTGCATTTAAATAAGCCAAATTAATTGATAGGCCAAAGAACAGGTATAATAGTAAATGTAACACTAGTTAGTAGACAAGGAAAAAAAAAATCCCATATCCATGGTTAATAAAGGAAATAAAGAGATGAAACTTCTTGAAGGAAGGAACATTTAAATCATGAAAGCCATTCATTGAGAGTGAGGCTTATGGGACTAGGTAGACTGAAAGGATGGCCACAAAAAAAAAACAAAACTCACAACTACTATATCTTTTAAAATGACTACCAGTGTGATCTGTCCATTGGAAAATGTGGGGGAAAGTATACATCTACATATTTTGAGGATAATTAGTTTCTATTACAACAAAATACAAGTGCAATTTGAGAAAGGATCCAACTTTTACATATTAACTACTAATGCCTTGCCATCAGATTAGATTCTGGGGACCAGAATCTAATCACAAAGGATTAGACTGGTGGAAATCACTCCAGGAGACCAGACAGCTAGCTAAGAACAAGAGTACAAACTTCTTTTGCCAAATAATGTCTTTTACTTTTTATTTTCCTTAGCTTAAAAAAAAAAAAAAGCTATTGACAGTAATTGTACTACTTTGTACACAGTTTCTCTCCTCTCCCAGCCTAAATTAACAGCCTTATTGCCTTCCCTAGGAGTCAGGGTCGGGGAGGGTCGGTGCGATGGGCAGGAGCAACTCCGGCACACATGTGTGCCTCAGGTGGCACGGCTTTGTCCAGTCGTTGCCACCACGCTGCACCCTTGCACTGCCAGGACGAAGCGTTCCTGACGCCACTCAGAGCGCTGCCTTCTACCAAGCGCCGGAGAGGCAGAAGACGATCAGCGCGGAGAAAAGCGCATGGCAAAAGCAAAAGCGAAACGCTACCCAGCAGGCTGTGTGCCTACAACTCCCATCACGCTCCGTCGCTAACTGCGCAGCTCCTCGCAGGAAATCGGCAGCTCGACTTTCAACCTGTGCTCACATTTTCCTTAATAGAGTTTTTGGCGTGTCTCTCGCCTTTTCTCAGGAGCTCTTCAATCCCAGAAACGAGGCCGGAAGGCTGAAATGCTAAGACCTTCAAGGAGGCGGGGCTTCAAGACCGGAAGAAGCTCCTGTTGCCAAGGGAACGCCGCGCGCCAAGGCGCCTGCTCAGCCCCTGATGCTCTTGCTGAGGCAGAAGCTGCCAGTTTCCCCAACTTGTAGAGGCGGCTTTGCTCAGGACGAGGGATCTTTCAACTGGAGGCCTAGAGAGGAAGGCTGAGGCACTTCCGCATCAGATTTCCTTCTCAGAGACTGATACCAGCGAGTGCATCCATTCCGGTTCCTCACAAGCTCCTGGGCTCCACACCAACCTCAAGATCAGGTATCTCATTTCCCCAATTTTTGTGGCCAGAGCTACCCTCTCCCCTTCAGTTTTGGAAGTTCTCTTTGCTTTTTCTCACCTTTTTCGCTCCACTCGAGTAGTTGTTTCTAATGTGTGAAAGATGGAAAAGGAGAATTGGGCTTCTGTGGTGAGTACTTAGGGACCCTAGAAAACGTATTGAACTGGTTCGCGCGAATATTGTTTTGGTTGATTTTAACACCGTCCAACTTGAGCCTTTTTATATGATTTGTGGGGAATCGTAATAGAAATTTCATTATCAAAAAATGAAAGCCGAATAAGCATGTTTACTTGGTGTAATAAAGAGTGCAAAATTTACTCGACAAACGTGTTTAAATTTTACTAAGTACCATTCATAGGTTTTCTCTGCCTGATCCTATCTGTGTCTGCAGCTTACTTTCCAAGCTATTAACCGGATAATATCCTGATTCTTCTGGGCATTTCTGGTAACATGTAATCCTTTAGAAAGCTGATTCTCAGTAGCCAGGAAGAGGGAAACAGATGAAAATCTGAACAGGTAGATTGGAGACAGATTGTGAAAAACTTTAAAAATTGTATGACCACTTAGAGATCATCCAAAGGAGAGAGAGGCCAACCAATTCACAAAGTCACACAGTCAGGGCCAGGGCCAGTACTGAAACCCAAGTATTCTTGATTCAAGTACAGAAGTTGTTCATTACAGCAAATTGACCTCAGGTGTCTTAATTCTGCCCCTGGCTATATCCAAAGTAAGATTTTCAGCTAAAGTTATATTTTGTTTCTAAGCTATCAGATAGTGGTGCTCTACCTAGCTAAAGCTGTCCAATCTGAACATCAGCTTTCTACTTTTTTCCTAAACCAAGACTATAATTTTCTCCAAAAATAAACTTCAGTACAGTTTTGATAATAAGAACAACTTGGAGAGTGAAAAATGGCTAAGTATACCTTGTAACATGTGCTTTGTTTTTTTAACTGTTTTTATTATCCAACTATGAATCTTTGAGAATCTAAACTCTCAGTGTTTAGATCTGTGATTATCAGATTGCCTTAGTCTTCTCATCTCTTATTGATTAGCTAGTGTTTCTCAGTCTGAGTGTTGGTGGGGGAGGGGTTTTTCTTAATAAGAATTACTTGGACTAATCTCAGATTAGTCATAATTAGCCTTTGGAAAACCTTATTGTTGTCCAAGATCTTTCCTTCTCCAAACTTAAACAAGAAAAATAAAAGAAGAAAAATCAGACAAGATATTTTCGATGGAAGCACAGAAATTTTCATAGCATATTTTCCTTCATAGCTGAAGTAAATCTGTGGAAAGTGTGCAAACCATTTAAAAAATCTCTCATACTCTGAAAACATACGAGAGAGAATATGCTTTATCAAATGATAAATGTATTATAATAAGAGGTGAATTAAAAGATTGTAGCCCTGGTCTAGGAATAGTCAGATCAATAAAAAGATAGTAAATCAGGTTTCTCAAATTATGTGCAACTGGAAACACTGCCCCAACAAAGTTTTCATGGACAAGTATTCATCAAAAATAATTACTTTCTTAAATCCACGTTTTGGAAACTTGCAGTCCACATGCTAAAGCATATTAATGAATTTCAGGAGTATGGCCCTACAGAAACCTGTTTAGAGAATCCCAAATTTCTAAAACTTACATAATCTTGAAATTCTTTTAAATATAATTCATAAAATCATCTTTCAAAGAGTACTATTTGGAATATGCTGAAATAGAGCATCTACTAACAGACCCAAACTTGTATAAAAATATAGAAAGTGAAAAAAAATTGAGAAAAAATTAGTCTGTCTATAAGGATTGATAAGAAAGAAAATGATACCAGAATAAAATGACTGTCACTGGATTAAAGTAAGGAAGAAACCACAGCCCCTTTCTTGCTTCATTTCTCATACCTAGATGTTTCAGGCAAATGAAAACTTAAACTATAAAAACTTCAAAATTATTATTTTTTTCAAAAGGCAGAAAATAATTTGGGGTTAATATGCTTAAAATATTGAGGAGGAAAAATGTTTCTGGCCTAATGCAGAAGAAAGAAGCTGGAGAGAACTTTCTATATGTTACTGGATAGAAATTCAAACTCCTATACGGCACAAAACAACATAAATAAGAGTAAATTTTAATTGATTAGAACTATGCAATAATATGGTATGGCAAGGGCTCTCACATGCCAATAGTAAAAGGAAACCAATACAAAAGTAAGCATCAAAATATAGCTGATAATTCATAAAAGAAATGTTAATAGTAATTAAATTCTGAAATGATGCTCAGTTACATTAGTAGTTAAATGCAAATTTAAACAGCACTGAAATATCATTTTTTACTTTCAGATTAGCAAAAATTTAAAAATTAACCATACCTAGTGTTGATAAGAGAATAAAGGAATAGAAAGTTTCATCCACCATTGGTAAGTGTTAACACAAGTTTCTTAGAGACAATTCCTCAGAATCTATCAGAATTTAAAATATGATTACCTTTTGACTCAACAAATGTTGAGTGAATTCACTTATCTTTTACTTCCTTTATGCATACATAAAATAAATTTATTGACAGAAGATTATAATTACTGAAAAATAAAAAAGTATATATAAGACTTTATCATAATTACTTTTGAAACAACTTTGATAAACATAATTACATCCTTTAGCAAAACTGACTTTTCAATTGTATATGGAAAAACATTTCAGTAACAATATCAAATGTTTGGTAATTGTGAAAAGGGATAAAAGTCACAATAATGATGAAAAATGATTATTTGAGCATTAGGCTTTAACAATGATTTATAGTAGATAATCAGATGGAGAAGATACGAAAAGTGGTCATAATTTTAAAAATATTTTCAAAATTATGTGGAATACAAAATAAGATAAGCATTTATATCAGTATGTTCACTGTAATAAAGTAATAGCAAATTTTCTTTTTGAATTAAGATGATCTGTGTGAATTGTTTCCTATCAGAATGTTAACCTAAAATAGATTCTACAAAAGCTAGTCCTTAAGATGATATTAAAAGAAAATTTTGCTGAGTAATATTCCATTGTGTATATATACCACAGTTTCTCTATCCATTAATCTGTTGAGGGGCATATAGGTTGCTTCCACAGTTTAGCAATTGTGAATTGTGCTACTATAAAACGTTCAAGTGGATGCGTTACTGTAGTGTGCTGTTTTTAAGTCTTTAGGGTATAAAAGGAGGAGGTGGATAGTTGGGTCAAATGGTTCCATTCCAGGTTTTCTAAGGAGTCTCCATACTGCTTTGTAGATTGGCTGCACCAATTTGCAGTCCCACCAGCCAATGTATGAGTGTGCCTTTTCCCCCACATCCTTGTCAACAATTATTGTTGCTTGTATTCTTTGTTTTGTTTTGTTTTGCTTTCCTTTTTCAATTAGCCAACATTTTTGTGTTTTTTTTGTTTTTTTTTACGGAGCACATTTCTCTGGTTGTACACAAGTTCGTGTACACCATTCGTGTCTTCATACATGTACCTAGGGTAATGATGTCCATTACTTTCCACCATCTTTCCTACCCTGATGCTGCCTCCCTTCACCTCTCTCCCATATGCCCTATCCAAAGTTCCTCCATTTCTCCCATGCTCCACACCATCCCCCTCATTATGGATCAACATCCACTTATCAGAGAGAACATTTGGCCTTTGTTTTTTGGGGATTGACTTAATTCACTCAGCATGATATTCTCCAACTCCATCCATTTACCTGCAAATGCCATGATTTTATTCCCTTTTAATGCTGAGTAATATTCCATTGTGTATATATACCACAGTTTCTTTATCCATTCATCTATAGAAGGGCATCTAGGCTGCTTCCACAGTTTAGCAATTGTAAATTGTGCTGCTATAAACATTAAAGTGGCTGTGTTACTGTATTATTGCTGTTTTTAAGTCTTTAAAGTAGAGACCAAAGAGTGGGATAGCTGTGTCAAATGGTAGTTACATTCCAAGTTTTCTAAGAAGTCTCCATTACTGCTTTCCAGATTGGTTGCAACAATTTGCAGTCCCACCAGCAATGTATTGGGTGTGCCTTTTTACTCTCATCCTCGCTAACACTTATCATTGTTTGTATTCTTGATAACTGCCATTTTGACTGGAGTGAGATGAAATCTTAGGGTAGTTTTGATTTGCATTTCTCTAATTACTAGAGATATTGAACTTTTTTTATATTTGTTGAATGATTGTATTTCTTCTGAGAAGTGTCTATTCATCTCCTTAGCCCATTTATTTATTGGGTTGTTTGATTTTTGCTGTTAAGTTTTTTGAGTTCTTTATGTATCCTGGAGATCAGTGCTCTATCTGACGTGTGTGTGGCAAAAATTTGTTCCCAAAATGTAGGCTCTCTGTGCACCTCATTGATTGTTTCTTTTGCTGAGAAGAAGATTTTTAGTTTGAATTCATCCCATTTATTGATTTTTTATTTTATGTCTTACATAAAATAGTCTTGTTAAGGAAGTTGGGGCTTAATCTGACATGATGAAGATTTGGGCCTACTTTTTCTTCTATTAGGCGTAGGTTCTCTGGTCTAATTCCTAGGTCCTTGATCCACTTTGAGTTGAGTTTTGTGCATGGTGAGAGATAGGGGTTTAGTTTCATTTTGCTGCATATGGATTTCTAGTTTTTCCAGCATCATTTGATGAAGAGGCTCTCATTTCTCCCAAGTGTGTTTTTGGCACCTTTGTCTAATATGAGATAACTGTATTTATGTGGATTTGTCTCTGTTTCTTCTATTCTGTACCACTGGTTTACATGTGTATTTTGGTGCCAGTAGTATGCTGTTTTTGTTACTATAGCTTTGTAGTATAGTTTACTATAGCATTGTAGTATAGCTTTGTAGTATAGTTTAAGGTCTGGTATTGTGATGCCTCCTGCTTCACTGTTCTTGCCAAGGATTGCTTTGGCTATTCTGGGTCTCTTATTTTTCCAAATGAATTTCATGATTGCTTTTTCTATTTCTATAAGGAATGATGGTGGGATTTTAACTGGAATTGCATTGAATCTGTATAGCACTTTGGGTAGTATGGCCATTTTGACAATATTGATTCTGCCTATCCAAGAGCATGAGAGATTTTCCCATCTTCTAAGGTCTTGTTCAATTAATTTCTTTAGTGTCTTGTAGGTTTCATTGTAGAGGTCTTTCACCTCTTTTGTTCAATTGATTCCCAAGTATTTTTTTTGAGGCTATTGTGAGTGAGGTAGTTTTCCTAA
>CM053409.1:81110141-81131596 GCA_028644305.1 Xerus rutilus | reverse complement strand
GATTGAGCAATCTTTCCATCTTTAAGGTCTTCTTCAATTTCTTTCTTTAGTGTTCCTAAACACTAGGTCCTTTTAGCGGTGAAAGACCGCTCTTGTTAGATTGATTCCAAAGCATTTTTTTTTCCCCTGAGGCTGTTGTGAATGGGGTAGTTTTCCTAATTTCTCTTTCAGCCAATTCATCACTGATGTATAGAAATGGATTTGATTTATGGGCATTTATTTAATTTATTCTTTTTAGATATACATGACAGTACAGTGTGTCTTGACATATTATACATATGTGGAGTATAACTTATTCTTGTTAAGATCCCATTTTTATGGTTGGATTGCTGATAGAGCCTTTTTCAAACATTTGATTTAGAAAGTGCTATAGTTTGCATCTTAAGTGTTCCCCAAAGGTTCATGTGCTAAAATCTTAGTTCTCTGTAACCTACTGGGCAGTCTCAGACATTGGGGGCTGCCCTGAAGGAGATAATTGTACCCAGTCCCTTCTTTTTCCTCTTTTTCACATTGCAACTGTGAGGTGAGCAGCTTTGCTCCACCACATACTCTCCATCACAGTGTACTACCCCAATTGCTTTTGGGCCATTCTTTCATTTACTGAAATCTCCAAAACTGGAAAAATATACCTTTCTTTGTATAAATTAATTTATCTCAGGTATTTATTATAGTGATAAAAACTAAAAGAAGAGTAGTTTTGTTTTTTCCAAAAATGCATACATGAACAAATGTATACAATTTAACAAATGCATACTTCAAGGAAAAGTTAACCAAAAAAAACTTTCAGTATTTGAGAAAACTAAAAATCTAATATTAGTATTTACTTATTTCTATACTAGTATTATAAAGTTCTCTTAAAATAACAGAAGGATGTTTCAGGTAAGTTATGGTTAAGAAAATAAATCTAATAAGATTTAATAAAAGTGTGAGTGTGTGTGTGTGTGTGTCCATTATTTCAAAATGGATTTGTGATGACTTACAAAGATATATGTAAGGGATGAGGGGAAATAAGGATAAATATATCAGGATGGTTTGTTTCTATTGATAGAAAACCCTACCCAAATTGAAAGTAACCAAACAAAAATAGTAAATTTTTTATATCTTCATATTATTGCAAAATATGACAATGCTCTTGTTTGTGATAAAAATTTAGTTAGTGGTTCAAATGATGTAGGCAAAATCTCAGTTTCAAGGGTTACCATTGGCAGATTTCATATGATACTGAAGCTGACCACATCTTCTTCTTACATATTGTAAATTACAATGACAAATGTGGTTCTTTTAAGGGCATTGTTCTGTGCTGCCAAAGGGTATAAGCTACCAATGTGCATTTTAGTTAAGGCTCCTTTCTGGTAAGCAGCTTATACTCTTTTTACTAAGCATAAAGCTACATTGACATGTTTTTTATATCATTGTGTGTCTTTAAATTTTTAATGCAGATATCAATATTTTCCATACTTAAGGTGCCTTTGGATAGTATATCTTTGTTTCCTTGCAGCTGCTTTGTAAATATTGGAATCACATTATGGGATTGCTAGACAGACTTTCAGGTTTGCTTGGCCTGAAGAAGAAGGAGGTTCATGTTTTGTGCCTTGGGCTGGATAATAGTGGCAAAACAACAATCATTAACAAACTTAAACCTTCAAATGTAAGTATCTTTGTTCAATATCATATGTCCTTTCTGCTATTAGAAAAAATTAATATGTAGAATTATTTTGTTTGATATTACAATTTTATGTAATTATGTTATGAATCCTGTTAATCTTGAAGTATTTTAAAGTAATAAGTATCAGTGTGCTACAAATTGCAGCGTGTTTTATGTAGAATGTAGGTAAATCTTGATTATGAAACTGGAATATTATTTTCAATTTTTTTTCCCCTGAAGATCTTAATAACTTTCTCAAGTTTACTTTCAGGTTGAATTGCCCTTTTTTTTTTTTTTAACTTCCCTCTTTATAGGAGATGTAAAACAAAGGGAAATGATCATTTTTATAGACTCTATGAATAATTAGAAGCTTTCCCCAAAAGTATGATGTACTTATCAGGAGTAGTGGGCAAGGTGATAGAAATAAGCATATGAACAAATTATTTCAATAATTAAAACATAGATAAAGCTAATATGCCACACGAACCATACATTTGTGGTGAGTTTTGCTACAATAAAACTCACATAATGGTTCTTGTCTAATTTCTGATAATCACTTCCTAAACCTTAGTCTTTAGGCAGCTAATCTGTCTCAGAAAGATAATTTGCTTTGCCTTTATTTCTTTTTCTTTCTCTCTCTCTCTCCTTCTCTCTCTCTACCTCCCCCCGCCCCCACCCTCAGAGGTGAGAGAGAGCAGGGAGAAGATATGTTCTAAATTATTTTATATTTGGTACTAGGGATTCAACCCAGGTATGCTTAACCACTGAGCCACATCTCCAGCCCATTTTAGTTTTTATTTTGAGATGGTCTTGCTAAGTTACTTGCGGCCTCTCTAAATTTCTGAGATTGTCCTCAAACTTGCAATTGTCCTGCCTCAGCCTCTTGAGTTTCTGGGATTACAGGTACATGCCAAAAAAACACTAAATGCCCAGCTGCTTTACTTTTGTGTATACTTAGTAATAATAGCTAAGGAGTATTACTTGAATTGGAATCTCTTAAAAACTCCCAATCACTGTCACGCAGGTGCTCAAGTGTATATATAACATTTGCTTCCTTCCTACTTAGACCCCAAGAAGACTATCTCCTAAGCTTTCATCCACAGTAGAACATTTATCCATTTTTAATGGACAAAATATATTAATTATAGAAATCTACAATTCTGTCTTAGAAAATACCTTGCAAAACACTTCATTATACAGGATAGGGGTGTGCGTGTGTGTGTATAAAATTGATTTCTAGATAACTAGGTATATCTTAGATCCAAACTGGTTTTTGATATTAAACTGCCCTAATGTTTAATATTTGATATGCTAAGGTTGCTGGCATTTTCTAAACTGATGAGTAGAGAGAAGCAGAGGACATTTTAACCTGATCACTCTTTTCAAGAATCTAGTTGCAGCTGTCATTTCCTTAAAAGGTATACTTTATATTTTTCTTTTAAAATTCCAATTTTTCTTCCAGTTCCCAGCAATCTGAAGTTATCTCATATTCATTTGCTAACTTCCATGTTAAATTTATCTTCAGCATAATGGAGCATATAACTTGTTAAGCACTGAATTACAAATACCTAGAATAATGCCCAGCAATTAAGTATATTTTGGGATGAATAAATTAATAGATGATGTTTTTGGTTTTGGCCAGGAAATTTCGATTGATGGTACCAAGGATATTGTATTTTACCAGATGTAATGAAAGTAACTAAATAGGCTTTCAGAAATCTGTTTCATTCTTATTAATGTTGATCCTTCTCTAGACTATCTCAGATGATCTGTTCCTACACTCTTTGATTGCTTTATACTATTCCCTGTCTAATTTAGAGAATGACCCAATGTATTTGTTCATGAAAAGAGCAGAGGGAGATTAATGTTGGAGACTATCTGTTGGAATACTTTAGAGGAAAATGAGTTGTACATGATCTGGAAGCACTAGCCCATATATGTTTCATCCTGATTACTTTGTGGAGTATCTTTTCTCTATTTCCACTAGAACTTTTATGGGGAAGAAAAGAAAGTTTATGTATTTTACATCTAAAAATAAAATACCATATTAAAGGGAATTTGTGGAGAAGCTGAATGTTTGTGGAGAGGTTGGATGAATGCTCTAATTATAATTTAATGAAAACAAAATTACTGTTTTGATTGTATTTTCTGATATTTCTTTAAACTTTTAACATCCTCACTTTTTTGTTATTGGTATGTTTTTCTTTGATAATAGCTGATTATGTTGTCATGTGATGGACACTTTGAAAACCCTTAAAGATAGTGGAGGTTTTTTTGGACAACAAAATTAGGAAACTGTTTCAAAGCTTGTGGGAGGAATCCTAATATATGAGGCAGGAATCTTAGTAGCAGAAAATAATTTTTTTGAACAAACAAGTAGAAAGTTATTTTTGAAAAATACTTTGGTAGCTCTTAGCATGGATGAAAGGGAAAGCTGAATAAACAAACTTCAAAAAGGCAAGACCAAGATACTTTAGGGGCACACTTTTTCACTAACATTGCTATTAAGGTACCCAAGCCCCAGTAACCTTACAGCTTCTGTCTTTTCATTTGAATTTAAATTTCCCAGAAGCAGACTACCAGAGTGAACATAATGATGTGAGGCAAAACTGGAAGGGGATTTCTTTTTAAACTGTATTTGTATTTTAAGCTGTACTGTATTTTAAGCTGTATGGGGAAAAAATGGAGGCAAGATTGACTGAAATCAGTGAGAGTATGATTATAATAACAGCAGGCATTTATTCAGTATTTTTAGACACAGTATTGTTTGTTTTGCACCCATTAACTTGCTTAATTTCCTTGATAACTTTATGAGCTAAGGATAATAAAAAATATACCTCACATTTAAGAAAACTTCATCTTAACTAACTTGTCCAAGGTAACCCTATTGTCTCAATATTCTCTTAATTGCTCTTAATTGACTGTGCTACCTGGATTCATCTCACTTCAGTCAGAATGGCAGCAGTCAAGAATACAAGTGACAATAAATGTTGGCAAGGATGTGGGGAAAGGGATACATTCATATGGCACTGCAAATTGTGCATCCATTATGGAAAGCAGTATGGAGATTCCTCAGAAAACTTGGAATGGAACCACTGTTTTACCCAGTTATCCTACTCCTCAATATATATACCCAAAGGACTTACAATCACCATACTACAGTGACACAACCACATCAATGTTTGTAGCAGTTCAATTCACAATAGCTAAGCTATAGAACCAACCTAGGTGCCCTTCAATAGAAGAATGGATAAAGAAAATGTAGATATACACAGTGGACTATTACTCAGCCATAAAAAAGAATGAAATTATGGCATTTGCCTGTAAGTGGATGGATCTTGTGTCTATTATGCTAAGTGAGATAAGCCAATCCCAAAAAACCAAAGTTTGAATCTGCTCTCTGATATGTGGATGCTAACACACAACAAAGTGGGCAGGGGATAAAATTTCAATAGATTAGACAAAGGGAAATGCAAGGAAGGGAGGGGGGACAGGTATAAGAAAGGCAGTGGAATTAATCTGACTTAACTTTCCTATGTACATATATAAATACACCACAGTGAATCTCCACATCAGGTACAACCACAAAACTGGGATCCTAATTAGAATAAGATATACTCCAGGTTTGTATAAATAAGTCAAATGATACTGTACTGTCATGTGTAACTAAAAAGAACAAATAGACTGTTGTAGTAGTCCAAAGCAATAAATTAAATAATTTAATACTTCAGACATGCCGGCCTTAAAACTTTCCCTCAGTGTCAAGTTCCTTCCTGCTCTAGGATCACTGCATGGGCTAATTGCTATGACTAGAATGTTCTTTGCCAAGAACTTGTCATAGCTTTTCTCTTTCCTGCCCATTCACTTTTGTATTGGATGTCATCCTCTTAGAGCAGCCCTTCCTGAGCACTCTACTGTGCCACATACCAACCTTCCTCTGCCCTGTTGCCTCTCACCCTAAACCCCTGTCTTTGTACTTATCACTGCTCAAAATTGTATTCATGTGTTAAGTTGTTAACTTGTTTACTTTCTCTAGACTGTAAACTCATTGAGAGTAGGGACAGTCTAGACATGAGGTCAGATGGTGTATATGTAAACTCAGTAAGTATATGTTGAAAGATTAGATAATTCCACATATGAACTCAGGGTGATGTATCAGACTTCTTAAAAAACTTTAAGTCCTTGGTAACACTTAATAAAATGAAATGTGAATTAAGACATGCATGTTATACAGTTAAAATCAATAAAGTTTAAACACCTATAAAAAATTTATACACATTGATCCTATTTCAGAAATTATAATTTTGTTTAATGCTGCCATATCCTTAGTGACATATTTTAGAAATGTAAAATATGAACACTTTTTTCCCACATGAGAAAAAATTATTCTTTGTTAATTGTAATTTTCTAAACTGTCTTTTCTCTTAAAGGCTCAATCTCAAGATATAGTTCCAACAATAGGATTCAGCATAGAGAAATTCAAATCATCCAGGTAATCCCCTTTATCCTTTTGACTAAGTAGTCATAGGTATGATTATGTTAAAATGAACCCCAATATTATGTATAGCTGTAATGTACTAAAAAAAATAAAGTTAAAAAAGAAATTGTGGGTAAAAATTAACCATATTAAATCTGCCTAATTATCCCTCAGTCTTAGAGAAAGTAATTTGTTATTTTAGGAACCTATAGATATTAACACTTTGTACCACTACCTGTGGTTTATTGTTCTAAACATAGAATTTAAATTCTAAGTAACCTCATTAGCAAAGAAAGCATCTTTTTTGTGTTATTCATTAAAAAATATAAATATTCATTTTTTGGAATTTAAAAATTGGCCCACATTGATTATTATATAGCAATGGTGATTTCTTTGAAAACAATTCAAAATAATAAAAGTTATACTATAAGTTAGTAGCTTATAATATAGTCATACTTTATACTTTTTTTTTTAAGTTTGTCTTTTACAGTGTTTGACATGTCAGGTCAGGGAAGATATAGAAATCTCTGGGAACACTATTATAAGTAAGTATGTTTATGAATATTGTTTAGTGGTTATATTTTAAAAACAAATAATGATTGGGAATCCAAGTAGTTATATGGAATGAGTTATAATGTTGTTTGTTTTTAATATAATTTAAGCACATTTCCTAATTTAAATGCTTCAGATCCTTCATGACATTGAGCTTTTGCATGTGCCATTCTGTTTTTAATGTCCCATCTTACCTTACATCTTTTTAGTTTATGGTCAATTTATTCATGCTTTAAGAGTCTGCCCAAAAGTCAACTCGTCTGTCACTGTTTCCCAATTTATTCTTTCCCTCGTGTTTGTACACTACTTTATTCATTTATATCTCCTAATCTTACTATTATCTCAAAGTCAAGTACTGCCTTCCTAATGGGATTGTGAACTTGTCTAAGGATGAGATGATTTCCTATTCAAATGATTTCTTTAAGGTCTAGTATGATACTGAGCATGTAGATAAAATATTATTACCAAATTTAGTTAAAGTAATAGTACTAACAGTTGATCTGCTTGTTCCATGAGTAATTTTAAACAGGATGTTTTTCAGCATATGCAAATAAGTATTCACTACTTACTTCAGATTAACAACTGTCAAGTTATTAGAATCTAGCCATGTTATACTTTCTCAAGATTTGCATTTGGTGTTAAAATAAATTTATTAACTTCTAATATTGGTAGAACTTTTAAAAGCAGTGTGACTTATTTATGGAGTCTGAAACTTAAAAACAGTATTCCCTGACTAAATTTCCTTTTGATATTATGAACTCCTGCCTTGAAACGGTTTAAGAAGACTACCACATCAGATTTAGATTTTGATCAATTGACTAACTCTTTCTTGCCAATATAACATTATATTCCTGGGATATGAACCAAAGATTCATTCCACATATTCTTATCAGTAAGTACTTTGAATACATTGAAACTCTATGTAAATCATGTAGATCCAGAGGATCTCTGAAGTAGAAAAAAAGGAGAGTGCTTCCAATTTGAAGATCGTTTTGGAAAAGGAAAAGTAACATGTTTATGATATTCTGCATTAAATTTCTTGGGGAACTGTGGAGATGATGATGATATTATGATGGTTTTTTAATTATTATTATCACTTGAAAACCTAAATTTTCAGTACATGATTTTTTTATTCCTCTTTTAATTAGGTGATAGTAATTCCTTTTAAAATTGAATTAGAATAAGATGTATTTCATTGTTTTTTAATTATGTTAAAATGGATTCTACTGTCATGTATAACTAAAATGAACCAATAAAAAAGAAGAAGAAAAAGATAAAATCAAGAGAATTTTTAAATACTGAACTTCATATTGGAAAAAATTTTTCATTTTTAGGAGTTAAGGAGGTTTGTATAATTATAAATCGTTTGCTCCAAATTGTAAAAAGAAAAATTATATTTTGCTACTCTTCAAATATACATTTATTTTAATTACAGAGAACAAAACTACAGGGAAAATAATACTTAAAAAAATTTTAATTTTTTTCTGATTTTGACTCCTTTTACTTTTTTTTGAAGAAATTAATGAATTCGGGAACATTGTGGTTAAATTGTGGATTGAATGATAAATGTTGTTGAGAAGCCTACAATATCTATATTTTTCTCATGAAAAATAAGTATATTCTAATCTCTTAGACTGAAAAGGTTAAAAGATTAATAACGCATGCAGTAATATTTATTTTTATTGTCAAAACAAAGTACTCCTATGAGAAAGAATGTTATCTTTTCTTCAGGATAAGATATACATGATCCTCCAGTTAACTTCTTCTTTCATAAACCTTAGCTATAGTTCACGTCACTTTAGATGAATTTCAAAAATAAAATCACTTGCTCAAAGTAATTGAATATTTTTAAAGCTCTTGATAGATATTTCCAATTGTTCTAGTTTCTGTATTCACTAATAGTGTGTGGCTATATTAATCTACATGTTCATTTTTTAGATGATATGAGAAATGGTATTTTAGAAGTTTGATTTATTTTTATTCATTTCATTATTAGTGACAGTCCAACAATAGAATGAAGTCCAACAACAGAGGTTTATTTGATGCTGCATGCAATATATTATAACCTTTGAAAGACAGGTGCAGAGGAATCAGTGATTTTTGAAATGCTGGTATGATTCATTAAATGAGTTCAGTGGCTGACTATCAGTTTTATTTAAATTAACTAGAGTAAAAATAAAAGCTATTTTTAAGTATTGTTTCAGGAGACTTTTAATTTTAATTACATTTATATATACTTGTGTATACATCCCCTGCATCTCAGTGTAAAATGAATTTTTCACTATGGTTTATGGTAAAAAAATTGAGAAATGCTATTGTGAAGCTTTATTGTTTCATAAAAGAATGCAAACCATACTACAAAAAAAAAGGCAAGGTATAAAACCTCAGGATTCCATTTTAAATACAGATGTAGATATTCATATGTGCAAATATACAAAAGTACCCATTGAGTTATACCAAAATAGTAATAATTATATCTATGTAAGTGTGTTATGGTTTTTTAAACTATTTTTGCATTTGATATTCTAACTTTAAACAAAAGAATTCATGGTTTAAAATATATATATATAAAATAGCAAGACATTAAACTTACCAAATTATCTTTCAAATGAAAAGGGATTTTACATGAAATGCATGAAATGGTTAATTATATTAATCAATCATATGAACTAAAATAAAAAGAAACAACAATAAAACTTTTAATGATAGATCAACATAGGACATGAAGAGATATAGTTTAGAAAATGCAAATGAGTAATACAAATAATAAATATGGAAAAATTTGTATGCATAGCTAATTTTTGTCTTTTATTATACAGAGAAGGACAAGCCATTATTTTTGTCATTGATAGTAGTGATAGACTAAGAATGGTTGTGGCCAAAGAAGAACTTGATACTCTTCTGAATCATCCAGGTATGTCTGTCTTTCAGTCTGGGAGCTTTGTGCTTTAGGGTCCATTTATGTGTGATGTTTGTTCTTTGATAAGAACAAAAAATGTTGCTTATGCTATGTAATTGTCTTTTATTTAAAATTCTTGAATTTTAAAATGTACTAGTTATGCAAAATTTTGAATAGCTTTATGTCACAATATTTTTTTAAATTTCAAAGCTCTTTGCAATGTTTTCTGAGTCTCTAACATTTATTTCCTCAAGAACAAAAAATGCCTTGTCAAACACAGTGGCCCATGCCTATAGACCCAGCTACTTAAGAAACTGAGGCAGGAAAATATCAAATTCAATTCTAGCCTTAGCAACATCGTGAGACCCTGTCTCAAGCAAAGTAAATTTTTTAAAATAAAAATAAAAAAAGTTCTTCCTTCCTGATTACATAAATAATATGTGCCAATGGGAAAAAAATGAGACAGAAAAAGAGTAAAGAAAAAAGAAATAATCTATGTATTTCAAAAGCTATTAAAATTATTTTGGCTACTTTCTTTAGATGTATTTCTCCTTGTGTATCTGAGTTTGTGAGTGTATGTATTATAGTTTGGATGTGAGGTGTTCCTCAAAAGCTCACGTATGAGACAATGCAAGAAGGTTCAGAGAAATGATTGGGTTGTGAGAGTCTTAACCCAATCATTGAATTAATCCCCTGATAGGGATTAACTGAGTGGTAGCTGAAGTGGTGGGGTGTGGCTTTGGGGTATCTGGCAAGTGGAATTCTATCTCTCTGCTTTCTGACCATGATGTGGGCTGTTTCCCTTTGCCACACTTCTGCCATGATGGTTTGCCTCACCTTGAGCCCCAAGGAATAGAGCCAGCCTTCTATGAACTAAGACCTTTGAAACCATAAGCCTTAAGTAAACCTTTCTTCCTCTACAGTTGTGCTGGTCAGATCATTTAGTCACAGCAACATAAAAAGCTGACTAAAACTGTGTGTGTGTGAGTGTGTATGTGTGTGTGTATGTGTATGATCACAATATTTCTTAGATATTTATTGTGGATATAATTTTAAAACAGATTTTTTTTTGTTTTTAATCTCCAACTCCCAGCTCCCCACCCTTTTTTAACATACTAGTATTAACAACTTGGGGGTTTTTTGTTCATATTTTTTAAATATGTGTATGTGTGTGTATACACATAAATATACCCATAAAGATACCAAAGATAGGATGGAGGGAAGTTAGGGCTGATGTTGTTTATCAGAATGAGATCTTATTTTTTATACTCTTTTGCATGCATCTTCCCATTCTCAATGCTACATCATGGAAAATACTTTCAAGTCAAATTGCATGTAATTATGTAATTATTCTTCTTAAAGATCCTTAATATTATGTAGTATTGAATGTACCATAATTTATTAAGTGACTAACCTATGGATGGATATTTTTCCTTCCCTTTCCCCTATGACAGATAGTTCTCCAGTATATTATGGAATTCTATATTTCTAGCCTTATTCATGTCAAAAAAGGTTTTAAGTACTCTTTGTGCTAAGACTTTTAGAAAAGAATGGTTATTTAAAAGAACTGTAGATTTGTTAGAAATGGAGTAGAAATACTGTGAGGCTTTCCAGCATTATTGCTAGGCTATGGATATAGTTCAGTGGTAGAGCACTTGCATAAGGCCCTGTGTTTGATCCCCAGCACTACAAAAATTAAATACATAAATAACTTAACAAATCTTACTGCTTAACCAGAATATGTTTGGTGTTTTTATCTGATGATTTCAAGCTTATTCAAAAAAAATTTTTAATTACCTAGCCTATATCATTTATGTGACTTTTTGACTTTTAAAGCTTATCAGTTTTATATCTGGGTTGAAGATGCATTTTTGATTATATGTTCCCTTTTTATTGATCTTTCTACCCCCCCCCCAAAGTTGTTGACTAATAAAATGAAATCTGTCTCAAACACAATGGAGACCTTAGTTTCTTCAACAAAAACTTTGTCTATATACCTTTATGTACTGATTATTTTAATTTATGAGATAGATTCTCAAGGGTGGGATTTCTGAGCAGAAATGCATATGAACCATTTCTTTTTTGTTTTTTTAATGAAAGCTATAAAAAAGTCTTTGAAGAGCAAAATGTACCATGAGCACTCAAAAGTCATGACAGACAAGGGAAAATATTTGCAACTAATATCATATCTATAGGGCTTATTTTCATACTATTTGTGTTCCTACAAATCAGTAAGAAAATAAAAAATTAATTGAAAATAGAGAAAAGCTATGAATTATCCAGGTGTATATGTGGACAGTTCAACAGAAAAAGTACATTTAACATCTTTTGTAAATATGGTAAGATTCTTGGCCTTTCTCAAAAAAATACAATTGAACACATTGGGTTCATACTTTTTAACCTATCATTTAGCATACGGAAGATATTTCAAAATTTTTGTAACTCTTTTTTGACTAGAGAATGAAAACCATTTTTATAAATTGTTGCTGAAGTGCAAATTGATAATATTTTAAAGAAAGGCTATCTTTCCTTAAATTTCTATCAATCAAATAGCAATTTGACCTAGCAATTCCACTTATTACATTTATCCTGTAGCCATATCCACCCATGTACAAAATTTCCTATATCTAAGTTTATTAATTGCAGCATTGTTTGTGGTTGTTAAGATTAGTAGGAGCTGGGGTTGTGGCTCAGTGGTAGCGTGCTTGCCTAGCACGTGTGACGCACTGGGTTCGATCCTCAGCACTACATAAAAATAAAATAAAGATTTTCTGTCCACCTACAACTAAAAAATAAATATTAAAAAAATTTTTAAAAAAAGATTAGTAACAAATACATTATACTTTATATTGATTAAGTAAATTATGTTGCATAGTACTAGAAGAAAGAATATTCCAGAAATGTTAAAATAATGAAGAAACAGCTCTATCTGTACTAATATGAAGCATAAGACATAAAATTAAATGAAAAGATAAAGGTATAAAACACTGTCATTTGTAGAAAGAAAAATATAGAATAGTCATGTTTGGAAATATGAGACAATTTTACAAAGATGTAAAGTCATTGCGGATATGGGTTGCCTTTTCTACAGAGGGCCATTGGAAGGCCTAGGACAAAGGTAGGAAAGAAATTCTTCTACCATATGCCATTTTTTGTCCTCTGAATTTTGAATTGTTTAAATAGGTTAATTTCAAACCATGAAAATGTTTTCAAAACAGTAGCAAGACAAAATATTGTTAAAATATCTACCATGGTACTTGTAGTACTGTGACCAAAAAAAAAAAAAAAATGGAATCCAGTTTCTCTTCTTTCTACTTTGACTTGAAGTTAGCCTCCTTTCTATTCTCATTAAAAACAAAACAATAAATATATTTGAACCTTTTGTAGAGGTTGTGACCATTCTTTGTGACCATTCATTGAATCCCCTTCTCTAACCTTATCCGTCTTTGGTTTAAAGCTTCTAACCAGATGGTCTTAGGAAGAAGTATCATTAAAATTTTCTTTTTGCTCAAATACACACTTGAAAGTATGTGTTTTTAAATGTTTATCATGTGTGATATAGAAAGAATTAATCGGAAAACAATTTATTTGTTTCAATTTTAAGAATTTGGGACAAAGTGACCCCAGAAGCTGGAAGCACAAGATAGTCTTATTTTCTTTTTTAGATATTAAACACCGTCGAATTCCAATCTTATTCTTTGCAAACAAAATGGATCTTAGAGATGCAGTGACATCTGTAAAAGTGTCTCAGTTGCTGTGTTTAGAGAACATCAAAGATAAACCATGGCATATTTGGTAAAGTTTTATATTTATATTTTATCTTTCTGAAAAATCTCCAAGCTTCATTGTTTTGTTCCTGACCTCATTTTATAAGTGACCAAACATAGTACTACATAAATTAAGGATTTTATTTTATAGAATTGTGGCATTGGGATATTTAGAAATATATCACTGTTAAAACCTTTTCAAATCCTTTTGGAGATATAAAAATGTAAAGAACTATTATAATGGAATAACTTGAGTAGCCTGCTTATTCACCTGACTTCAACTACAGTGATTTCCTTCTGTGTGTGGAAACAGTCAACCGTAATTCCATCTCAGGGTATTTGCACTTGTATACTCTCACCTCTCCCTTATCTGAATCATTCTCCAAAATAAGTTTTCTGGTTTGCTGTGGTATTTCCTTCAGGAATGTCACTGTTACCATATGACCTCTATTATTTGTTTGTTTATAATCTGTCAAGTCAGTTCGTAAGAGTTGAGATTTTGTCAGGTTTTTTTCTTCTCACTTTTGTAAACTATGCAATAGTGAATAGTACCTGGTATATAATAGGTACACAATAAATATTTATTAAAATGAGTAAGTAGAAACACCAATTTTATTTGAACAAACTAATAAGAATGAAATCTCAAATGATTAATGTCTGAAGTTATGCATTATTTGGAAAACAGTCTCTTACTAATATATAATATAGAATATGCCTTTCTGTCAATATATCAAAAAGAATAACTAGAGGTTATATATTATTAGATAGTATTTTAGTACCATCCACTCCCTTCTACCTACCACCCACTTACCTCTCCCTGCTGCAAGACGACCTACCTTCTCTTACCAGAGTTTTCTCCTTTTTGTAAGAGTTAACAGCAACTAAAGGGAAAGGTTGAACGCAAAGCAGAGAAACCACTGCCTGAGGGAGTAAATAAAATAAGCAAGAATGTAGTAGAGGGGCTGGGATTGTGGCTCAGTGGTAGAGCGCTTGCCTCGCAGGTGTGAGGCACTGGGTTCGATTCTCAGCACCACATATAAATAAATGAATAAAATAAAGGTCTATCAACATCTAAAAAAAATTAAAAAAAAAAAGAATGTAGTAGAGCTTAGAAAAGAACATTAAGAGCTAGCCTTGGTGCTGAATAAGTAATTATATTTCCCCAAATCACAGATGTTAAAATTAAAGACAAAAATATTAAGTAACCTAGCCAGGTATATGCAGCTAATAAATACAAAACTGTGATTGAAATCTACTGGGTTTCTATTCTATTCTACCAGCTTATCAAAGTTATAATTATGGGTTCATACCTTATAGATATCAGGTTCCATTTCCAATAAAGTCGCTGTGTTATATATCTGTATTACAGCCTGAAGTCAAGCATTTCTTGTAAATAGACGTTATTGAACCTTCAGGGCTAAAGTAGAATGGTGACTCTACAAAACTTTACCGCCACTGCAAGAATAACTCAAAGTTTATGTGTTGTTAATGTAAGTCTAAGTACTATTCTAGAATGACTTTAGTGATATACTTTTCAGAATGTCTATATAAATTATGAAAATGTTTTTCATGTCTTGGTGCTGAGCCCTCAGTCTTTAATTTCCTATTTATATTCAGTGTCAGTTCTTAACTGTTTTTGCTTAAATCTATGTTACTGGAATTTATTAATTTGTCATATGGAAAAATTGTAATTCTTTATTCTTACAGTTGCATGATGTAATGAAATGGATTTGTTTCTTATGGATTTTATTTCAGTGCTAGTGATGCCATAAAAGGAGAAGGATTGCAAGAAGGTGTAGACTGGCTTCAAGGTACATCACAAAGTACTGTGTATCTTAAGCCTTTGTTTTTTTTCCATTCATGTTGTTTCCTTCTCTACATTTTATTTTTATTATATCATTGCCTTTTTCCTCTTGTTTCCATCTGTTTCTGCTATCAGAAAAAACAGTACAGTAAGTATCTAATAGTTTGCTCCAATACTTTATTACACTTTTACATGTTATTTAAAGTGTTTTCTTTTTTTACAATCAATATATATGACAAATCTAGAAAATAATATTAACTTACAGCACCAGGTTTCCATTAGAGCTAATAATTGAATCACACTTGAATTTTGGTATGACTATTAGGCTTCATTGTCAGTAACTAAAAATAAGTCTGAATGGCATGCATTTTCTAAGAATCAGGCTGTAAATACTTCATATATAGCTTCATTTTTATATAAAATGTATATACAACTTTCAACACATATTGAGTATTATAAATGCTGCTCTTCTATTGGTGCTTTATGTATTTGTAGTTCTGTTGGCTATTCACCAAAACAGTTGTCATAGCTTGATGCCAGCCTATTATACCAGGGAATAAATCAAGATACATAATTTTCCCTAAAGTTACATTATCTACTAGCCACAGAAATAGCTTGATGCACACAAAACAATACATAGACGTCCATGAAGCCAAGTTCTATAGGTGTTTATTGCAGAATCTGGACAACTAGGTCAAAACGTTTTTTTGTTTTTGTTTTTTTTAAGTAGAACAACTGAAGGTCATTCTTATTGGAAATCTTACTCTCAATAAGGGTAAATAACAAGATATAAATTCTAAATATTGTTTTTTGGTTATAAATTCTAATTTTTTCTACATGGTCTTCTAGTGCCTAATATATGTGATTCCCTATCACCACCACCACCACCTTCTACATATTAGAAAAGAATAGCAAGGAACTAGCATATATGCACCGCCTGACTTAGATTTTTAGATTATGATAAAGGAACTGGTCAAGGTTATAGAACGAATTCCCACCAGAAACTGATGGATGTCCGATGAAAATTCCAGAAAACATATCAGAAGCCTATTTTCATCCCTCGTTTCTTATTTCACAAGTCCCTACTGTTATAGTGAAGATATAGCATAGGATGGAAACCCTATGATCATTCATAATAAAATTATTCAGAACACAGTACTTAACCGAAAATTAGTTTGTAAGTCATGTAGATTTTAAGTTGAACTCTTAGACCTTTCCCACCCCGCCTCAGTTTTATTTTGTCTGTGGTAATCAGGCCACTAGGTGTCAGTAACGATCCAACATCATAGTACCAACTGCCAATTCCTCTTGACACCAAATTTTTGTTTCTTTAACTCTTCTGACCCATTAACTGTCTTACCTTCCAAGTCTTACGAAGGACACATTGTTGAAGTGCTTTTGTGTCCTTTTGTTACCATATTACTTTATGTTCTCTTTACAACAGTTTTTGCAAGGTAAGTGGTAGTATCCCTATTATCTCGAAGCAGCATGGAATGTGCTAGTAAAATACAGCTGGGCTTTTGAGTCTAGTAGATTTATTTCACTACTTATTAATTAACCTTTCTGACTATTAGCTAACATCTCTTATTATCTTGTGAAGATAATTTTATTCATCTGTAAAATTTTAAGATGTCATAAGGTGTACAAATTAATTATATATTGTCTCTGTTAAAGTACTAGAGGAGTCAGTAAATGATAAATTTATTCTTTTACCTAACCACACTATTTAACAGAGACATAAATTAATAAGTATATAAACAAAAAATAAAAATGAGTATATTAGTTTGGTTTTGAATAGATTCTTTGTTCACATTTCCTATATAGTAATAAATAGTTTGCATTAATCTGGATAAATGTTCCCAGATATTGCTATTTGGAAAGAGGTAAAAACCTGTCTTGCAAAATCAGTAACAGTACATACAGGAGACTAGTCTGTGACATAACTGTAAACTCATTAGCTAAAAGCATTTATGTAAATCTAACTATAAAAGATGTTTTGAAGTTTAATCTCTTCATTTTGCTTTTAGAATCTGAACTTTCCTATCATGATAAACAAAAAGACCTCTGGTTCATTTTTATTATTTTAGGCTGAAATTCGGAAACATTTTTGTGAAATATTAAATGTACATATTCTATGATTCTATTCTCTTTTTGGAAAGAGTCTCAATACTTAAGCATGTATAACCACTCAAAGACAACCCTTGAGTAGAATATGAAGGTTTGGTTTTTTTTTCTTCAATTCTCTGGAGAATATTCAGAAAGTATTATAGTGCAGTAAGTTTTTTAGCTTTGAAACTTTCAATATCACAGATTTTAAACCTTTTTGATTTGTTTTGTTTTGTTTTTGAGATGCTGGGAATTAAACCCCAGGACCTCACACATAATAGACAAACATGGTACCGCTGAGCCACATCCCCAGTCTACTTCCAGATTTTAACATTAGGCTTTTATAAACTATGCATCTGGGAATTCCAATGAAAAGTAGAAGATTGAACACATACACAGTTTTATCCCCAAATCTCACTAACAATAAAGGGATCTTTTAAAAAGACATTAACCTATGTGGGCAAAATGAATGGAAGTGGTGAAAAGGGCAACTGAATCTTGGAAGGTGAATCTTACAGATGTGGAATGATTTAACAGACCTCAGAAAGCTGAATCCTAAGCTAGTACTGAGGAATGCTGGAAGGCAGCCTAAGTTGCTTTGCAGATCTTCTTGAAAGCTCAGAAATTGCTTTCAAGCATGAAAATAGAACTGAAAAGGAAAGGATGTTTGAAGGAATATCTGTATGCAAAGTCAAGCAGAGTATCTTTGGACTAAAAAACTCCAGATATGGGCTGGGATTGTAGCTCAGTGGTAGAGTCCTTGCCTCACATGCGTGAGGTGCTGGGTTTGATCCTTAGCACCACATAAAAATAAATAAAGATATTGTGTTCATCTACAACTAAAAAATATTAAACAACAACAACAACAAAAAATGCCAGATACAACTGTGTGGTAGTGCTGAACTGAAAGTGAGAAGTGACTAAAAGTTTTCCTGTCAAATACTGTAATTCTGCCTTCTACTCCCAGGAAACACTTGGAGGTATGCAGAACGTAGGAACATAGGGAAAGTCATCGTTGAGGAATTAGGCCAATCCAGTGAAAAAACCTAAAGTATTAATAATAATGGAGATTCCCACAGAAATGACCCAGTCAGATATTGTAGTGAAGACCATATTGGACAAACTTCCCACATATTTCCAAATTCCAGTGTGCCTTAATGTTTCCAAGAGTCCTTGGAAAATAAGAATAGAATAGAAAAAATGAAAAACTCCACAAAAAATAAATGAAATAGAGGCAATTTCCCAGAAAACACAGTAAAAGGACAAAGATTTGGAAATTGGAAAGAAAAGAAATGGGTCATGTTTATAAGGACCAATACTCAATTAAGAAGAAAGTCAGAAAAAGAGAATAGAGAAAATAAATAGTAGAAAATCATCAAATAGTACTTTACCAGAGCTGAATGGTGAGTTTTGAGTTGAAAGTCCTTTTGAATATAATCAATGAAAATAATCCCACATCAAGGTGCATTGTTTATGAAATTCAACACTGATGATAATAGAAGATTCTGCAAGCTTCCTAAGGAGGAAAAAAAATTAGTTTTCCTGTAAGGATAAAGAAATAGAATAACAGACTTCTCAAAAGCAACAATTTAGAAGCTATAAGAGTTAAGCAATGCCTAGAAAAGTTCATGGAAAAAATAATGGAATTGTATTCTCAGGCAATATCAACATATTGTGACAACAGAATAAAGACATCTTGTATAAAATCTACTACTAAGAGGAGTACTCTTCAAAAACAAGAGAATAAGCCAAGAAGAGAAAAATAAGGGACATTGAAACAAGAAAACCAGCACAAGAGAATAGGGGAAGGAATCTCTCAAATGTTAATGGAGATCCTAGAATAATAATGAAAGGAGATCTCAGAAGAATAACTAACTGGCAGGCAGACAAAATAGCTGGTCTACTTTGGAGAATTTTGTAAGACTCTAGAGTTCTTCGAGAAGATGAATATGATGTAATATGCTTCATAATAATAAAGATTTAAAGTGGAAGTAATGGGATTGAATTATTAAAACATTTTCTAAAAACCTAAACAGGTTATGTGGGGATGGGAAGTCAACTTATTACCTTGAGAGAAAACAATGCAGGAGAGGGAAAGTAACCAGAGTGTACCACTGATCTCAGCTGTGCATAAAATTCATAGTCATCATGTTGATAACAACTGCATCACTGTTAAGATGTTGGGAGTAGTAGAAATATAGTGAGGGTTGCAGAGGAGCAGCATGAAAGTGTAAGAACTGAAGCCTCACATTACTGATATTTCAAGAATCAGTATTAAAGTGTATTTCGAAATACACAATCACCTAAAAAGAGGTGGAAGTACTTGATTTTATAAAAAGGAAAGAAAGGAACTGCTATTTTTCATACAAGCCTTATAGAACTTGTTTATTCATTTGTATGTACAACTCTGATTAAAAAAATAGAACTATAATATAAATTGTGTTAAGAAAAACAGATGGACACATAGGGATTTACCAAGTTATGTACATTTGTCATGTGTTATTTTAGAAAATAGATATTTGTCCTGTAGAAACTGATAATTTTTGTTTGTTTTTTGTTATCAGATCAGATCCAGTCTGTGAAGACATGAAAAGATAGGATCTAGAAACCTCAGCAGTTTTGAATTCAAGGAATATATTTAATATAAACTGAGTACTTTAAAATTTTTTAAAGATGTATGTGCATTCAAGAATGCTTTATAATATTCTGTTAGCATTAATGGACTTTGAAGAGCTTTTTAAGAACATAGGATTTCAGGTATACTAATCTGGCTAATTGTTACATAAAAACTAAATCCTCAAAAGGACTCACTAGAATTATCAACTTTTTGGTAAAGGTTTATAGTTGATTGTAATCGGAATGTTTAAAAGTCAGTTACAGGCCATCTCAATATCCCATCATGATTTATGATCTTTAATGTATTTTATTTTTGTCTTTTTAAACATGTAGTTTATGGTATGATTTTACAGTATGAATTGTGCTTTTGAAAAATGCTTTAAATATTTATGAAGGACCATGGGTAATTAATATATATAAAATTTTTAGTGTCACTATCAATAAAACAAAAAAGGCAGTGTACCAACTAGTGTGTTTTTGCTGAAAAAAAAAATAATGTTGTATAATGTGGTATTTGGTGTTTTACTGCCAAACATTTGTATATAATCTGAGAACAAGATGAGCTAAATTTATTTATTCAATGTGTGTTGGCTATCTCTTACACTAAGCAGTCAGGCATAGTCCCAAGGCAATGGTGATACAAAATACACTGTCATTCCTTATTTTCACAGAACTCAAAATTTAATGAGGGAGAATTTGAGCACCTTTGCATACATGACAAATAATTATATTTCATTAGCTGATAATGAAAATACTACATCTTTAAATTTAGAGATAATAAAAGTAAATTAATATACTTTAATGGTTATTATAAATTGTTTTTTCCTTTCAAATGCCTCTATGTTCATCACTTTTCTGTTACTGTAACAAAATTTCTGAGATATTCAATTTTTTAAAAAGGAATATTTTATTTTGGCTCACAGTTTGGAAATTTCAGTCTGTGGTGAGCACCATTACGTTTTGGCCTGTGTCAGATAGTACATCATGGAGGGAGTGTGCAGCAGAAGCTACTCACCTCATGGCAGCTAAGAAGCAAGAAAGTAAGAGGAGAGTCTTTGGTCCCAGTATCCCCTTCAAGAGCATACCCCTAATGACCTCAGTTCCTTCCCCTATGTGCCACCTTCTAAAGGTTTTACCACCTCCCAGTATCACCATGGTCTGGTATCTAAGCCTTCAATACTTGGGCCATTGGGAGACATTTGAGATACAAACTATAGCAGCCTCCAATTGACTATCGTAATACTTTGTTAAATATGCATATACACACTTTATTTCCTGAACATAAACTGCTATATAAATGTTCTTTGGAATTTTAGACATCTCAAGCATACCAGTTGTGTTACTTTACAACTTAAAGACCACTTAAATTGTGAACTCTAAACAGGTGATTTTTGTTTTAAATTAAGCACTGAGAAACAGTTCATAGATCAGTGGTGTCAATCCTAAAAAATATTGACTATAAATAAAATCAATGGAATGTATAATATCTTAAACATCCTTAGCTGTGAGAATGATAAAAACAGAAAGCAATAAAAAGGTGAATAATACAATGTGTTTTAGTAACCACAATAGTTTGTGTTTTTTTTTTT
>CM053409.1:81033557-81109641 GCA_028644305.1 Xerus rutilus | reverse complement strand
AAGCTATTTTGATGCTAAGTTAATTCTGTACAAGCTATGACTCAAACTGATGCATATGTTTAGAAGAAAAATTACTGACTTTTTGTTTCTATGATCTCCAAGATCTAGTTTTTAGTTTACAAATGTCTATCCCTACTCTAAATTTTTATGTACAAATTTTGTGGAAATAAGTTGAGTTACAATACAGATGTGTGTATGAGCCAAGATTATTGCATTTGTGTTAGCATATAACTAACATGTATCTTATTAAAGCTGAAGCAAGTGTGTTTTTATGTTTGGATACCACTGTCTTATAAGGTTTAATTCATTAAGCTCTGCATTTGAATATAACACCTTGTAAAATGTTCAAACCTTATATTGTATGTTTTGCATTTAAATATTTGTATGTGACCCTATCCAGCCTGTGCTTTATGAATAACAAAAGGGCTGAGTTTTATATATTTGTTTTCCATTTAGAAACTGTCTACTAAAAATGATGAATTGTCTTCTACTTGTGTTTTATCCCTTCTTGAGATTTTGGCATACAAGTGTTGTGTTATATGCAGTTGTCCTTGAGAATACTTGTCTTAGGTTAGGCTACTATAACAAAGTACCCTGGACTAGGTGTCTAATAAATAAATGGGAAAACTTTATTTCACACTGTTCTGAAGGCTGGAAGTAGAGTGCAAACTTTATAAAGTCTTGGTGAGAGCCGTCTTTCCATTACAGAGTTCCATCTTCTCTTATGTGGTGGAAAAAAGCGCGAGAGAATTCTTCAAGTCCCTTTTATAAGGATAGTAACTCTATTATATCCTTACATGGCTCCACCCTATGACCTGATTACCTCCCAAAGGCCCTACCTCCTAGTATCACATTTGGGGTTAGGATTTCAAACAATGAAATTTGAAAGAACACAAACGTTCAGTCTGTTTCAAAACTTAATGCAAATCCATCGTGCTTGTAACTATGATACATTAAAATATCTCATTTTAGTTGACATTGTGCATATTTTCTGCTTTGTGATTATTGTCTCATTTCTGAGTTTAAAAAATAAATGACTGATTCTAGAAGTTCACCTAAATGAATAGGTTTGTATACTTTGCAGAGAAATACTATAGTGACTGAGAAATGATTATTGTGTTTAATTGGATGTTTTAGGTAACAGTTATTGCATTTTTTTTTTTTTTTTTGGTACCAGGGATTGAACTCAGGGGCACTCGACACTGAGCCACATCCCCAGCCCTATTTTGTGTTTTATGTAGGGACAGGGTCCCACTGAGTTGCTTAGCGCCTCACTGTTGCTGAGGCTGGCCTTGAACTCACAATTCTCCTATCTCAGCCTTCCAAAGTGCTGGAAGTACAGGCGTGCGCCACCGCACCCGGCCAGTTATTACATTTTTATAGTGAATCTTCCTCAATGTGGATACTTCTGCTCAAGTTTGAAAGGGTTACTTCAGAATCATTGCTGTCTTTGTTTTGATCACTTAGTTTTAATGCCACATTCAGGGGCTTCATCAGCATAAAATGTCAAACTTCTGGCATTTAGAATAAGTCAGCAAAGACAAATTACTTCTTCAAATTTTAAGTCACCAATATGAGAAGGTATCCAGAAATAGCAGGTATTTTGAAATAAAATTTATTCAAAAATATAATAATGATAAACATTTGTAATTTTTTACTATATGCATGCACTTTGTAAACACTGTACATATATTCAATTATTTAACCATCACATCAACCCTTTTAGGTAAATACTCTTATGATCTCTCTTATATTTAAATGATTATATTAAAAAGAGAAGGAGCATCAGGGAGTGTGTGTGGCCCATAAAACCTAAAATGTTTACTGTACAGATCTTTTGCACAAAAAGCTTACTACCTCTTAATATTGAAAGTGAAGCAATACCCTAGGTACATGTATGAAGACATGAATGATGTGACTACATTGTGTACAACCAGAGAAATGAAAACTTGTGCTCTATATGTGTACTGTGAATTGAAATGCATTCAGAAATAAAAAATTTTTTAAAAAAGAAGGTGAAGCAAGATAGGTTAAGTAACATGCCTAAGATCATTCTGCAAGCATATGGGAAAACCTGGGCTTATAGTCGAAGATCTGGCTCCAAACCTATATGTTCTTAATCTCTACATGATTTCTCAAAACAGCTAAAGACTAGTCTAAAATGTAATAGGATAATTTGAAGTTACTTATTAAATAATTATTAAAAATGAAAAATTAGGTACAAATTGCTTGAAAGTAATGCTCTTTGAAACCCCCTTTTTCCTCTCCTGATAAGATAGGCAAGTCTTTGCCCTGCACAGTCTCTTCCTTCCTTTTCTTTAAATTGATGGGCAAGAGATTGACAGATTATGAAGCATCAGATTGTCCCCAAACATCTGGCATGAACTTCCAGATTTCCCCATGAATTTTATTTTGAGATAAATGATTAATAGTGTTGATAGTCTTGAAATGTATATAGTAGAATGTAGAAACATTCAATTTGTAGATTTTTTTAAGTTATGTGATTGTAAATAACAACTATAGCTAAAAATATTTTCTTAACTACAAACATGGTTATGCTTTTGTTCTCTCTATCCACTGCTTTGCCTCAGAGATGAGAATTCTTTCTCAGGAAACAGGGATAGTCTGTTGCAGCAGAGTCGGATACACAAAATGCCAGCTTTCTTGCCAGAGGACCAAAAAGGGGAGATCCTCAACATAAACCTGTGTCTCAAACTTTGAAAACTAAACTCCAAAATAGATGGTGACTCAAGTCCAAGATTGGCCACTGGGTGGCGCACGTATGGGCTGGATAGAAATAAAACTGCAAAAATTTTGAAAATGTTGAAACTAATCCCTACAAGACTTGTAACTTTTGGACTAAACCCAACCAGGTCAAACTCCTACTAAAAATTATCAACATCGCCATAGAATTTAAACACGATTTAGACTCAAAAAAATAATATTCCAGATGTTGCAAAGACAATTCAAAACATAAGTATACAAAAACCAGAGAGGGAAAATGACATAGGAAAAGAAAGGCAATATGCCAATGTCAAGGTAGCACAGATCTTAGAATTATCTGACAAAAGATTTTAAAATGGGTATTATAAAAATGCTCAAAGGGTAAACAAAAGGAGAGATAGAAAGTCTCAGCATAGAACTAGAAAGTTTATCAAAGAAATGGATGAAAATTTTAGAATTGAAAAAAATATACTTGGAATAAGCCTCACTGCATGAGTTCAAATGCAGAATGGAAATGATAGAGGAAGGACTCCTCGAAAATGAATATGAATTAGAAATCATTTAATCTGAATAACG
The DNA here is from genome assembly GCA_028644305.1 of Xerus rutilus. NCBI lineage: Eukaryota > Metazoa > Chordata > Mammalia > Rodentia > Sciuridae > Xerus > Xerus rutilus. Next base: position 81,106,341 of record CM053409.1, on the reverse strand, counting down.
GGGAAAAAAAGATTGACTTTTAAAAAGAGCAGACTCTCAGCGACTTATGAAAGTCTACCTTTATGCAGTCAGAGTCCCAGAAGAAAAGCAGAAAAGGCACAATACATAAAAAGTTTTGAAATGATTGTAGCTAAAAACTTAACACATGGTGAAAGGCATAGCCTACAGATTTTAGATGCTCAACCTGAAAGCAGTGAGATAAAAAATGACACATTAATTTTAAGGGAACAATGATGCAAGTTATCAGAAATCATTGAGGCCAGAAGGAAGTGGCACATCATTTTAAAAAATTTTTAACTGTCAATCCAGAATTCTATATCCAGTAAAATATCTTCTTCAGGAATTAAGATGAAACGATACTCTGAGAATAAGAAAATCCAAGAGAATTCATTGCCTTCAAACCTGTTCTAAACTAATTGCTAAAGAAAGCTTTTTTTTTTTTTTTTTAAGAAAGAAATAGCACCAGAAGTTAAAGAATATCTGGTATTCTGTCCCCCCACACCAATACTGGGAGTTGAACTCAAGGAGTTCTGCCACCAAGCTACATCCTCAGCTCTTTTTATTTTTTATATTTATGCAGGGTCTCAGTAAATTACCCAGGTAGGCCTCAAACTTGGGATCCCTCCACCTCCCCATCTCTAGGATTACAGGTATGCAATACCACATGCTGCTAACCTGTTGTATTCTTAAAATGTATTTGACAGTTGAAAACATTGCTTTATGGAAGTTTAATGTATGTAAATATGACCTATAAGAACTGAAAATAAAGCGGGAAAGTAAAACATCCAATATTGTGCTCTCTATATAATGCAATGGGAAAATATTTTTTCTAGATACACTGAAATATACACTGTGACAATATTTATTGTCATATCTAAAGAACCTGCTAAAAAGAAGGTATACAAGGAAATATAGTCAAAACCAATAATTTAAAGTAGAATTTTTAAAATATGCTCACATGATCCCCAAAAAAGGAAAAAAGAAATGATAAATGGAAAACAAGAGAAAATTAAATAGTAGACCTGAATCTAAATATATAAAATAATAAATCCAAACATGTTAATAATTTATTAAGTAGTCTAAACATACCAATTAAAAAGATTGGGTTTAAAAAAGCATTACTCAGAAATACAATCAATTAACAAATATATGAAAAAAAAATGTTCAACATCCCTAGCAATCAGAGAAATGCAAATCAAAACTAAGATTTCATCTCCAGTCAGAATGGCAATTATCAAGAATACAAGCAGCAATAAATTTTGGCGAGGATGTGGGGGAAATGTACACTTACATCACTGATGGGACTACAAACTGGTGCAACCATTATGGAAAGCAGAATGGAGATTCCTCAGAAAACTCCAAATGGAACTACCATTTGACCCAGTTATCCCACTCTTTGGTATATATACCAAAAAGACTTAAAATCAGCATACTACAGTGACACAGCCACATCAATGTCCATAGCAGCTCAACTCACAATAGCTAAACTATGGAACCAACCTAGGAACCCTTCAACAGATGAATGCATAAAGAAATTGTAGTATATATACACAATGGAATATTACTCAGCCTTAAAGAATGAAATTATGGCATTTGCCAGTAAATGGATGGAACTGGAGAATATTATGCTATGCAAAATAAGCCAATCTCAAAGAACCAAAGGCTGAATGTTTTCTCTGATATGGATACTAATTCACAATAAGGGATGGGGGAGAATAGAGGTATTTTGGATTAAACAGAAGGGAATGATGGAAAGGGAGGGGATATGAGGATAAGAAAGTAGAGTAATTCAGATGTTATTACCCTATGTGCATATATGACTACACAATCTATGTAACTCAACATCATGTACAACTAGAAGAATGAGCAGTTACACTCCATTTATGTGTGATGTGTCAAATGTATTCTACTGTCATATATAACTAAAACAAAAAAATTTTTAAAAGCATTACCCAACTTTATGCTATCTACAAATAAGTCATGTCAAATATGATAGAGTAATGTAAAAAGTTGGAAAAATATTTACTATCAAAAGAATATTGGAGTGGGTATATTAATATCAGACCAAGAAGATTTCAGAACATAAAATATTTTTTAATATTTTTTAGTTGTCAATGGACCTTTATTTTGTTGATTTATATGTGGTACTGAGAATCAAACCCAGTGCCCCATGCATGCTAGGCAGGCGCTCTACCACTGAGCCACACCCCAGTCCCACATAAAATATTACCAGGAATAAAGACAAGAACACAATGATAAAAGGATATAGTTGCCAAGAACAAAACTATTTAAATGTGTACAAAATTAAAAGCAGCTTCAAAATACTCAAAAGAAAAATTCAAAGAACTGAAAGGAAAAGATAAATGGCTATATCTGAATACTTCAAAACTTTTGATAATCAGTATAACTTCTGGACAGATGATCAGCAAAGATATAGAATAATTTCAAATATCATCAAACAGCTAGATCTAATTTATATCTATGGAACACTCCAACACCAACAAAATAGTACTCTTTCCAAATGCATATGGTATATTTACCAAGATAGACCATATATTCAGTCATAAAACAAATCTGATTAGATTTAAATAACTGGAATCATGCAGAGTATGTACTTAAGCCTTGAAGGAATTAAACTGGTAATACTGTGTTAAAGTCTCCAAACATTTAGACATTAAACACAAATAATCCATAAATCAGGGAGGATGATTCAAGAGAAGTCTGTAAACAAAATGAAAATGCAACATAAGACTTGTAAAATGAAATCAATAACACTTGAAGGGAAATAACATTAGAAAGGAAGAAAGATCCCAATTCAATAGCTTAAGCTTGTGTGTTGAATTAGAAAAAGAAGAAAAAATTAAACCTAAGGCACACAGGGAAAGAAAGATCACAGCAGAATTCGCTGAACTGAAAACAAAGAGCATAGACACGAGATACAGAAAATTCAGAAACAAACCAAAAGCTGCTTCTTAGAAAAAATGATCCAAAGTGGTTCTAGGCCTTGGTTGAACCTTGCTTTTGACTCATGTGTCTTCTTATCTCCTTATTTAATTACTAGGTAATTCTCACTATCAGAAATAGAAGATACTTTATATGATAAATCCAGCTTGCTGAGACAACCCAGTCTGTGTTTGGGAGTCTGGGAAATAGTTTCTGGGGCCTTGATTGATCATGGTAAAATTAACTTTTGAAATTAGAGGGGAGTGATAAAGCATAAACAAGAACATTGAAGTATTGCTCCATTTTTTTCTGACAACTTGGTGTGTGGGAGACGCTATGTAAACGTGTATGCGTGGTTGTATGTCTGAATCATTGCAGAATTGAGACTGAAGAAAACAAATGAAATTAAGATGATTTTGTCCTTAAAATTTGAATTTATATTTATGCTTTGAAATTAATGAATAAAAGTGATACACTGAAGTTTCACAAGCATACTTTCCAATAATATTGCTATGATCTAAGATACTATAAAGTCTTCTCTAGAACTCTGCACTCCTTAATTAATCTCTTCTTCCCTTTTCCTCACCAACTGTATTCTCCATGTGCAACAATCACAAATTTAAATAAAAGTCAGGTAAAATATATTTATTTCCCCCAGTGCTAGAGATTGAACCCAAGGCCTCAAGCATGCTAGGCAAGTGCTCTACTACTCAGCTAACATTTTCAGTCCTCCTCCTTTACCAATTTGCTAACCAGTATCTATTTGTTTGTTTGTTTGTTTATTGCTATGGAGTTGTATGACTTTCTTAAGTATTTTAGCTATTAATCCTTTGACAAACAAATGTTTTGCAAATACATTTCTCCTATTTCTAACTTTATTTTGTTTGTTGTCTTTATTATACAGAAACTTTCTTGTTTGATGTAGTCACATATTTTTGCTTTTGTTACTTGTACTTTTGGTGTCAAATCCAAAAAACAAAAACAAAAACAAAAAAACATTGCCCCGACTGATACCAAAGAGCATTTCTCCTATGTTTTCTTTTAGGAGCTTTATCATTTCAAGTCTAATGTTTAAGTATTTATTACATTACAAATTGTTTTTTGAGTGCAATTTAAGATAAGGATCTAGCCTTGTTCTTTTGCATATTTATATCCAATTTCCTCAACACTGTATATTTAAAGAGACCAAATTTCCCCTATTATGTATGAGTGGCACTTTGTTAAACATTAGTTAACTGTATATGTATAGGTTTATTTCTCAGCTCTTCAATTTGTACCATTGACCTGTGGGTCTGTTTTAATTACTATAGTTTTGTAGGATAATTGAAACCAGAAAGGGTGATGCCTCCAGCTTTCTTATTCTTGCTTAGGATGGCTTTAGCTATTCATGTATTTTGTGGGTCTGTAAAAAATACAGTTGGAAGTTTAATAGGGATTACACTGAATCTGTACAGTATTTGGAGTAGTATGGGCATTTTACAATATTAATTCTCCAAATTCATGAATACAAAATATCTTCCCATTTATTTGTGTCATCTTTAATTTCTTTCATCCATGTTTTATAACTTTCAGCATACAGGTCTTTTACTCCCTTGGTTAAATTCAGTTGTAAGTATTTTATTCTTTTTGATGCTGTGGTAAATGAGATTTTTTAAATTTCATTTTTGAATAGTTCGTTGTTAGCATATAGAACCACATCTAACTTTTGTACATTGATTTTGTATCATTCAGGTTTACTGAATGTGTGTATTAGTTTGAACAGGTATTGTTTTATTTTTTTGGTTTATATTTTGTTGTTATTTTTCCTCATACAAAAGGTTTTTGTATGAAGCCGGGCGCGGTGGCGCAAGCCTGTAATCCCAGCACTTAAGGAGGCTGAGACGGGAGAATCGCGAGTTCAAAGCCAGCCTCAGCAATGGCGAGGCGCTAAGCAACTCAGTGAGACCCTGTCTCTACATAAAACACAAAATAGGGCTGGGGATGTGGCTCAGTGGTCGAGTGCCCCTGAGTTCAATCCCTGGTGCCAAAAAAAAAAAGGTTTTTGTATGAGATCATGCATCTGCAAAAAGGAACAATTTTACTTCTTCCTTTCCTATTTAGACTCCTTTTTTTTTTTTTTTTGAATAATTGCTTAGCTAGTACTTTCAATACTATATAAAATCAAAATGGCAAAAGTGGGCACCTTTGTTTTGTCCCTTATAGGAAAAGCTTTCAAAAAGCTTCACCACTGAATATATTACCTATGAGTTTATGATATTGTGCGTTTATTATATTGCTGTATATATCTTTTGTACCTACTTTTTGAGAGATTTTTAATCATAAGAGGAAATTGAATTTTGCCAAATTCTTTTTTGTGTGTTTCTATTTAGGTAATTGCATGGTTTTTAGTCTTATTTTGTTAATGTTGTATATCATATTGATTTGCATATGATGAAACATCCCAGGGGTAAATCCCACTTGATCATGGTGTTCAATTCTCTTAATGTGCTATTAAATTTGGCTTGCTGTATTTTGCAACTGTGTTCATCGGGGATATTGTAGGCCCATACATCTCCTCAAATGAATTAATAAAAAAATAAGTCAGTAGTACTTGTAAATTTTGCTCTAGGCCAGGGATATGTTTATGCTAATTAAAGAAATAAAGTTGGAATGCACGTGAAAGTTAATATTTTGTGTATTTATTTGTGTATTTATTACTTAGCTATTGACTACTTTTATATGTTTACTCTTATTTATTTTAGTCTGTATTCTTAAGCTAATAACCATGATGCATTAGACTATAGTATGATCTTTTTTTCCTATTCTAAAAATAAGTTTAAAATCAGTTAGAATTCTGCTTCTGGTATGGTGAAATTAGTCCTAAAAAACAAACTCTTCCACAGATGATAACTGTACACTCTGGACAATAAGAAGAAATCCAACTACATAAAGGATCTTTAGAAGGAACAGAAGGTAGCATATTTTGGAGCAGGTATGAAACTGGAAAAGAGTCACTGACATAAGGCAAGTTACCCATTTGGGTGAGTTAGTCTGAGCACAGGCTATAGTCACAGCAAACTAAACTAAAACTCTGATTGTGCTAAAAGTCTTAGAGAAAACCTGTCATTTCTCTGTCCCAAGAAAAATAACAGAGCCTGGGACAATGAAAGAAACTGAATACTAGAAGAAAGAAGATACACTAATGGGGCAATTCAGAGAATGGAAGTCTAAAACTCTTAAGTATAATCTGTCCCATGCCTCTGGCTGGTTTGCAACTGAGGCATGAACAAGACAGACTCAAAGGTACCTTCACCTAAGGTCAAATGAGTGAACTGAGATTTTAGCTGCTGTTCACTATAAGCAAGGCAAGATTTTCAATTTCAATTTAACAAACTTAATTCCCCTATAAAACAAAAATGATAACATTCTTTGGAGTTACATAATAGAATCCACAATCTCCACAACTTAATGTTCAAAATATCTAAAATACAATCTGAAAATACCTGACAATACCTGAAATAATAATTTGATTATTATTAACCAAACCTAATCATATCAGAAAATTACTGAAAATCAAAGAAAATAATTTCAATAATCTGAAAATACCATAAAAGTGTGACCCATTTTCAAGTGAAAAGATCAGCACAGACCAACACTAACATGATTCAAATGGAATGGTCAGATGAGGACTTTTAAGGCAGCTATCATACCTCAACTCAATGAAGTAAAGGAAAATATGTTTATAGTAAATGAAAAGATGGGAAATTGCAGCAGAAAAAGAAAAAATATAAAAAGGAAAAAGTGAAATTATAAAACCAAAAAATACAATATCTCACATTAAAAATATCACTGAACTGACAGATGAAAAATGACAGAGGAAAGGAGCAGTAAGTTTGGAGTATGATCAATAGAAATTTACTTATCTGAGGATGAAAGAGAGAAAGAAGAAAGTGTTGAAAAATGAACAGAGCCTTTTATATCCTGCTGGATATAAAATGTTCTTTTCATGTATGTAATTGGAGATCCACAGGGAAAGAAAAGAAAAATATTAAAAAATATATCCTGAAGTAACAATGAACACTTCTTAAGTGAAAGACATGATTTATAGATTAAAAAATCTCAATAAAACCCAAATAAAGTAAACAAAATAAAAACCAAACCTAATCATTTCAGAAAATTACTGAAAAATCAAAGAAAATATCAAAACATCCAGAGAAAGAATTTATATAGAGAGTACTAGTGATATAAACTTGTGTGAATTTTTTATCAGAAACTATGCCAGAAGACAGTAGTACAGTATCTTTGGTGTTGAAAGCAAAAAAAGAAAATCAATCCAGATTTCTAAGGCAAAAAATATAAGAATAATTTTTACAAGCTGAGGGGAAATGATTAATTTTCAAAAAGCAATGAAATGATAGGTATCAAGGTTAAAAGACTTCTTTTTTCATTTATGCCCACAAAATACATGGGGATGCTTAAAGAAGAATGTATGACATATTCTTATGGAGTCAATAAATTAAAATATATTTCAATAAATATTCAAGTGACTTAGGAAGGAGAGTGGAAACAAAAGAACAAAATGCACAAGGAATAAAGAGCCCTAATTTCACTATATCCATATGTTCAGTAAGTGTGAATTGGGTTAAATTCTCCAGTTAAAGGTAAGAAATAATTAGAATGGGTAAAAAAAAAAAAGGCAAGCCTCAACTATCTACTCTCCATAAGAGATTCATTTCATATATAAAGTTACAGGTAAGTTGTAACTAAATATAGAGGGAAAGATTATGGAAGCAGTAAATGTAAGAAAGTTTGAGTGGCTTTATTAATATCAGATACAAAAGACTTCAAAAAAAGAAGTATGATTCATTTTATATGGCTCATCAAGAAGTCATAGGTACATATGTAACCAGTTAAGTTTCAAAATACATAAAGCAAAAAATGACAGATAAGGGGAGAAAGAGACAATTCCACAATTGTATTAAGAAGCTTAAACACATTATTCTTAACAGTTGGTAAAAATAGCTAGATAAAAACTCAGCAGAAACATGCTGGGGTTGTGCTTAGTGGTAGAGCACTCACCTAGCATGTGTGAGGCACTAGGTTTAATCCTTAGCACCACATAAAAATAAATAAAGGTATTGTGCCTGAAGTGGACAGATGGATAGATAGGTGAATTATAAAACAGTATGAGTAAACCATTGGAGGTGGTGGATGGCTGGTATTCATTAGTTTCTTTTTTTATTATTAAATTTAGTTTTTTCTATCTTTTGGCTTTCCTTCCTGAATAATTCATTTAAAAAGACATTATTTGGGGGTCTAGCAAGTAAGCATCATTGTAGGGAGGCAATAGTAGAATGGCAAGAAATGTCCATCACCAGTTGTCATTGAAATAGTATGACCAGGGCATGTATATTACTAAGTGTGGGATAGGGGAGGTCTAGAAAAATGAGGGGGTATTCTGCACCAGATGTCACACAGATGTAGTGATGGTAACAGGAGATTAGTAACATATTAGTAACATCAAATAAGTAAATAAATTGAGAATAATTAAAGCTAGGATGCTTACTGTTTGAGAAGTGAGTTACATTCATGGAAATGAAAACTAGAGGGAATTATAGGTCGTTGAGTTTCAATTGGAGGTATAGGTGTTATCTCATAGTTTTCAAGAAAGATGATAGATGATAATTAGATGACTCATAGAAAGACAGACAGATGGTAGATAGAGAGGCAGTTTGTGTGTATGTATGAGTATATGTGCCTAGGAATAATGACCCCAATAGTGATGAACACCATTGGCACACATGTTACTTTCTTGGTTTTATTCTCTACTTAAAAAAAGAAAAAAACAAGGTTCTTTGGGGAAATGACTAATTCCAGGACTGCCTAGAAAAACTACAAAATGAACTTACTTCCTGGAACAAGGAAGTAAGAAAATACTCAATACTCAAGGAATGATATAGATATGATAAAATGTCAGAAAACAATTGGAAGGGGCTTTAACTGTCTACCCTTGAGATATTTTGAACATCAAAATGTAATGCATTTCACTGATTTGTAATGAATTATAATGGTTGTAATGGATTACAACTCATTGAATAAAATAGGAATTCATGTATTTACATGACATAAGTAAATGAATAAATAAAGAGGGAGATAAGAGAATACCTACCAATAAATGTGGAAAGAATTATGGAATGAGAAAACTATGATTTCACATAATTATAGTCTTGAAATATCCAATGAATATTAAAAATAATGTTGAAATATTGTCAAGAAATAGTTTTTATGTATCTTCAACCTACCTCCCCACAAAATGCTTGTGAATTATAGGGAGGCAAAAAATAAATATAATAGAAAAAAACATGTAGACTCCATTTTAATTTAATTTTAATCAAGTTGTCTAAATCCAATCCAGAATGGGACAAAATGAAATCATGTACCAGCTGCACAGTGAAAAGAACATAGCATTATTTTTGTGGTATCTTTTCAAAAAATGCAAAGGCTGAATCTAACTATAAGAAACACAAGATATTCTCAAATAAAGGGATATCCTGTCTCTCCAAAAATATGGCCTATAATGTTCAAAAATATCATAGTCATGAAGGTCAAGGAAAAACTGGGGAACATTTCTACTGCAAAGGAAACTAAAGTGACATGTCAACTACATGTGATATATGACTCTGGACTGATCACTTTGCAAAAAACATTAATGAGACAATTAGCAAAACTTGAATGGGGTCTAAGGATAAGAGGATAGAGTATGTAACTGTTAAAGTTTAGATGTGAGTTGTGCCCCAAAAGCTCATGCAAGAACATTCAAAGTTGAAATGATGGGGTTATGAGAGCCTTAGCCCATTCCTATCCTCTGATAGGAATTAACTTGACTAGTAACTGTAGAAAGGTAGGGTGTGTCTAGAGGAGGTAGGTCCCTGGGGGACTGCCTTTGGGGTATATATTTTGTCCCTGAAGAGTGGAATGCTCTCTCCTTCTCTCTGCTCCCTGGTGTGATGTCTTGAGCCACCTCCTTCCATCCCACTCTTCTGCCCTGATGTTTAGCCTTTTCTGGAAACTGGGAGAATGGAATCAGCCTTCTATGGACTGAGGACTCTGAAACCATGAGCTCCAAATAAACATTTTCTCTTTAAAAGTATTGCTCAGCAATTAGAGAGAATAAAATTATGGCATTTGCAGGTAAATGGATGGAGTTAGAGAATAAGCCAATCCCAAAAAACCAAAGGCCAAATGCTTTCTCTGATAAGTGGATACTAATCCATAAAGAGGTGAGGTATGAGATGAGTAGAGGAACTTTGGATTGGCCAAAGGGGAGGGAAAGGAGGGGATGGAGAATGAGGAGAGGAAAGATGGTGGAATGAGATGGTCATCATCATCCTAGGTACATGTATGATTGCACAAATGGTGTGACGCTACTTTGTGTACAACCAGAGATGTGAAAAATTTTGCTCCACTTGTGTACAATGAATTAAAGAGCATTCTGCTGCCATGTATAACTGATTAGAACAAATAAATTTTAAAAAGATTGTAATCATGACAATTAACTATAGTATAGTTATCTATAGTAAATTAACTATAGTAGAGTTATCCACAAGAAAGCAGAAAAGCAAAGGGCCTGCTGAAACTTTCAGCTAAAGAAAATTAAAAAGATTACACACAAAAAAAAATTGCACTTTGACAACATCATAAGCAGGGTTTACCTACCGTATTGATTATACTAAAAATAATCAGTTTATAGATTGCTGTTATGTAAGCATGTTTTTTGGAAATTGAATTTTGAAGAGTTTCCAAGGGAAGTACAGTGACTTTTTCCTATTAAACAGTTACTATGGGCTAGATTGTATTCCTAGTACCTCAGAAAATTGTCATATTTGAAGATAAGTTTCTACAACCTAAGTGCCCTTCAACAGATGAATGGATAAAGAAATATGGTATATATACACCATGGAATATTACTCAGCCTTAAATAAGAATGAAATTATGGTATTCACAGGTAAATGGATGGAGCTGGAGAATATCATGCTAAGTGAAATAAGCCAATCCCAAAGAACCAAAGGCCAAATGTTTTCTCTATTATGCAGATGCTAATTCACAATAAAGGGTCAGGGGCAAGGAAAGAATAGAGGTACATTGGATTAGACAGAGGAGAGTGAAGGGAGGGGAGGGGGCATGGGATTAGAAAGGATAGTAGAATGAATCATACATTATCATCCTATGTGCATATGTGATTACATTATCCGTGTAATTCTGCATTATGTACAACAGGAAAAATAATAAGTTATACTTCATTTATATATGATGTGTCAAAATGCATTCTACTGTCATGCATAACTAATTAGAACAAATTAAAAAATTGTTCTTGTCAGGTCTTTTAGTTACAGCAGCAAACAAGCTAACTAAAACATCAACATTAATTTCCTTAATTTTAAAAGTTACACATCCACGTTATACATCCAAGTGTGCAAGTGAGATGGGACATCATTTTACAACATACTTTCACAAGGAATAAAAGAGATTCTTTGTTCTACTCTTGTAATTTTTCAAGAAGTTTAAAATTATTTTTAAATAAAATGTTTATAAGAACTAATTTTACATGAGATAGTATAGAGAAAATGGCATTTTATATATTGAAGAACTAGAATTAAGTGCAGTAGATAAGTAATTTACTTTTGAAAAACAATGTCTGAAACAGCATCACTCATAAAAATCAACTACCTGAATATGTTGGTAATTTCAACCAATATGAGGAATGTGACAATATTTATTAATTTGAGAATTCTTGAAATCTGTAAATATAATGTTTAAAAATGAGTGCTGCTGCCAATTTTTAGAAGAAAAAAACACTTTAATTGCCGGGTACATAATGATGGTCTAGGTGCTTGTATGGATTTCACAATAACAACACTATCAACCTGACAACTTTTAGAGTGAATTCCAGGGAATAGCTGGGAGAGAGGAAATTCATATAAGAATGCCAACCAGCTGTCAAATTGATTCTTGTATGCACTTGATTTTAGACCTAAGTTGAATATTTGGTCAGTAGTAAGACTTCAAGACTTCAGCCTGATTTACTGGTCTAACTTGTTTTAGGCAGTAATTGGCAGCTGTAAACTCATATTATGTAGGTCACATTAGGATCTGTGCAGAAGTTTCTTCCCTGCATATTTTTCATACCTTATCATTGTCATTTACTTTTTAATTATGAAACAATTTTAAGGTCAAGGGAATGTAGCAAAGAGTTCACTTAAAGGAAGTTTCATATTAACATACCAAACTCTTGTATATCCTTGTGTCTATCATAGTATCTGATGATTCACCATTCACTGGTACCCAGTTACTTCCATATTTCCTCATCAAATCATCCAGCAAGCAGATATAAATTATATGTCTATTGTTAGCCTCATATTGACTTCTTTTTGATTAGTGTGATATTCCTAATTTAAATGTTTCAGTAGGTGTTTTAACTGGGTTCTGGATGCAGGACTTTCTAATCTGTACTTCTGGAGCTTTAATTTGTAAAATAATCTCACAGCCTACATAAGCTATATGGTTAGGCACTTTCTCCTTTTTCCCATGGCTGTGTTTCCCACTGTTCACATTTATCACACTGTCTTGTAATTTTGTAGCTTGCTTAGTTATTTGTTTCCTTTTCAGAAAAGCTTCTTGAGGGGAGATCACAAATGTGTATTCCAATGACCAAATACTTGTCTTGGAATTACTCAATAAATGTTTATCGAATGAGTGATTGACTAAATATTAACTTTGTAGACAACGATATTGGGAATGCATTGTTTTGTTTTTAATATACATTCAACACACCAATTTTTCTAATCAAGTTTAAAGCAGCTACCACTAGAAGAATGAATACTAGGTCAACTCTCTTTAGATTTTGTGCAGATCTTTATTTCAGGAGGTTCCATTTTGTTTTTCTGAAATGCAGTGATTAATAAATAGCATTCTGTAAATATGTAGTTATTTTAATTTTCTTACTACTTATTGAGCTACTAAGGGAGAGTTTTCACAGTTGCTATTTGTTAAATTTTACTCACTGTACATCTTCTTCTAAAATTATGTTTTATTTAAACTACAACAACCAAATATACTACAGCGTATCTGTAAATGCTTGGCAGAACTTGAATAAAACTGGCAGGACTTAAAATAAATACATTCATTCCATTACCCTCAGGCTGCATGTGGCTAAAGCTTTTAGAGATAAAGCTTTTATACCCTGATGTGGTCAACTGCTTCATCTGACAGTGTACAGACTGATCATTTGAACCAGATGACAGTAAATCATCATCCTAATTTTTTTAGTTCCTTAAAATTAATACAAACTCTAAGATTTATGAAAAATAATTTGTTCCTTTAATTGTCTTTTAGACATGATTATTCAAAGCAGTGTGTCAGTATATTCACCAGTATGAGAAGTAAACCAAATGACTTATATGGAAACTGAATACCTAAAAGTGCTAATTTGAGGGAGCTGAAAGAAAGAAAAATGAGAAGATAGAAAATAGAAATGAACAACAACATAAGAATGTTTATTAATATGAAATCAATTATGATAATTATCTTTTTTTACTTTGATTTTCTAGTCAAAATATTTCCATAGAAGGCTTCTGAAAAAGATCATTTCTTTTGCTTATTGTCTTTTGCTAAATAGGATGCTGCTAAAGTATCCTGAAGTATCTAATCAAACTCCATCGTAACAGGGCAGTGGGTAGGAATTACTACTGTCCTCTAATAGCCAAGTAGTTAATGTCCTTTCCAAAGGTAATGTGTCTGAGTACATTAACAATATTTATTATATATTTTCATATTTAATAATATGCAAAAAGAAGAAAAGACAAAAGAAACCCACTTCAGTATCCACAGCCTCATTTATAAAATGTAACAGTGTAAAATCAGCTTTAGAGTAGGATGGGGCAAATTTAAGTATAGCATCTAACTTCTGTTTTAACCCTTTTTGCAAGCTTCTTCTTCTTCTTCTTCTTCTTCTTCTTCTTCTTCTTCTTCTTCTTCTTCTTCTTCTCCTCCTCCTCCTCCTCCTCCTCCTCGTCCTCCTCCTCCTCCTCCTCCTCCTCCTTCTTTTTGAATTAATGACTAAAAAATTGACTGGAAGAGGTCAGGAAGAAATTCATTTTGTAGAATAGACCAATGACAATATTTGATATCTGGTGCTTTTGTTCACTATTTATAAAGCTAGTTAAATTATAGATAATTTTTTAAACAAATCTTTCAAAATCAAAGTGGAGTTATTAAGAAATGTATTTACTAATCCTAGCACTTAAGGAGGCTGAGACAGGAGAATTCAAAGCCAGCCTCAGCAACAGGGTGGCACTAAGCAACTCAGTGAGACCCTGTCTCTACATAAAACACAAAAAATAGGGCTGGGGATGTGGCTCAGTGATCGAGTGCCCCTGAGTTCAATCTCCAGTACCAAAAAAAAAAAGTATTTGCTACATTTCCAATAAAAAATTATATCCTCTACAGTAACACTTGGTTTTATAATCTACATATAGATTTTGGCTACTAAATTTAGCAATATTCAAAAAGGAAATTTCCAGAAGTTTGTTAATGATATCATTATTTCAGAAGGAAGTAAGATCTTCATAGGTAAGTTCGTTAAGTTTATATTCATTACTATACTCTATTTCATTACTCTGGATTAAAATTAAAGTGAATAGATTTCTACTCTATGCAATAAAAATTCATGTAAGAAAACTAATGTTAACTTCAGTTTTAGATTAGGTCAAATCCCCATGTGAAAACTGGTTCATTTTATATGACAGCATGTAGCATTTCCAGCTGCTTTCTCTCTCTAATCAAAACATTTGCTTTCAATGGCAGCTGCTTTTATGCCTTGTTTTTTAAACCTTTTACAACAAATCAAAGAAGAAACAAAGTATCCATAGTAAGTGCTCAGGCTTCTGGGACTTGCATGTTATACAACTTCAAAATAAGAAACAAAGGAAGTCAATTCACAAGGCAATTTTTTAACACACTTAAGCTTTGTTTCATAAAACGCTAATAAGCAGAATGCATAATCACACTAATATAGTTTAATTCAGAAATTTATAAATAATTCTTCTTTGTAGGATAAGTGCATTAAAACTATATATCATAAATGCCTAATATGGAGCATAGCTTATGCTTACATATAATGTATACAGATGAAATGTGTTGGGAAAATAGAATATAGAGGCTAAGTTTCTCATCTAATAGTAAATTATGTTTTTGAAACATTATCTATGTCATGCTTATGAAACTGCATTAATAAAAGTTAATATCTTAATTATATTTTTATTATATATTTTTGATAGTGTTTGATTCAGACAAAAGACACATCAAACTGAATTGGTGTCAACAACTATTTTGGAAAGTTTTATAATGAATATTTGCCAAACATATACTCCTTCTGTTTACATACTTTTAAGAACACAACATTTCAATATTAACAAATTTTGTACTGCTTGCAAATTATATATTTAATTTTTAATAGTAACATTCTATTTTTAAAGAACTTTTTTCTCTTTGTGTCATATCAAAGGAATAAAACAGTAAATAGTAAATGTTATTTAGGTCAAACCAATTCATTTTACTTAATTTAAGCATTAAAAGATGTGTGTTGGAAAGATCTCAATCTCCATGTAAATTGCAAATAAAAAGCCAAACAATACAATGTAACATTATGTATCCCATAGAAATCTGAATAACAAATTACTTAAAAATTTCACCATCTGCTCTCATTGAGGCAGCTTAGACTGAGGTATTTCCCCATGTTACAAACCAGCATTATCAGAATGTAGCAATGAGAAATGCTAACATCACCCCCTCCATCCCTTTCTTATTTGCTGTGGTGATTTTCAGTGAAAACTTGAGTATACAAACAAAGGAAAGGGGAATATCTTCCCCTCGCCTCATCTCCTAATTGAGTGCTTATATTCAGTTAATAGCTTTTTGCTGCCCTGGGCAGCATGACATTGCCTCATTTGGCCGGCACAGCTATTATTCTAGGAGGCAGCAAGTGAAGTGCCCCAATCCATCTGCTTGCTTTTTCATGGGCTGGTGCTTTCCTTGATGTTGACAGCTGTCTTAATATTCCTGGGCCACCTGGCACATAGTAAATATTGTGCTCTAAGATATGTTCACTAGTGTATCCCTCTGGTAGAGTTTTCAGAACAAAAAATCTTAGCATTTCTAAACTACTCTTGCATCAGCTTAAATGCTTCAGGGATCAGCACTTCCTGTCTGTTCTCATACTTTTGAGGAGTATATTATGTATGCTCTAGGAATGGCAATTCAGTTATTTGTGATGTTACTTCTGGTTTTCTTATAGATCACATAAGCTATTGAACTGTAGTCTTTTAGTGGACGTGATGTGGTCACAGGGGATGAAGAAAAAGAAAGAATACTGAGGGTCATTTCCTCTAGTGAGCCTTCCAAGAACCCTCTAGACTAAGCTAGAGATCGGTCCTGCCATCTTTCCAACCATGGAAAGATTTCTCCTTTCTCATGCTCTTACTTATCTTTTCCCCATCAAACTTGTTCATTGAAGGAAAGCACTTTGTTTTTCCTTTACTATACTTTTTCATAGCTAAGAATAAGCATGTATCTGACACATCCTGGACCTTTGGGAGGTCTGCTGTTTCTACATTTTCAAGGGTTCTTTTTAAAGAAAAAAGATTTAAAATTAAGAATCAAAATTAGATATAAAAATGATATAGAATTTCATAAAATGAAAAAATACATAGAATGAAAAAAATAAATCATGCAAACTACCAATTTTAAAAGATTGACTAATCCTATAGAGAAAAATCTATAAAAACAATATATTTTTCTATTAACTGCCTGGCAAGCTACTACACTGTAAAAATATTTTTGATAGCATACTCTTTGATGGCCTTTCATATAACAAAGATTTTCTAATATAATTTTTATATCAAATAATGGAAATATAATTTAGATTCTCCTCTAGTTCAGTGGATCTTATTGATAGGGTTATGTAAACATGCAATACTATATTCTCTCTCTCTCATACATATACACATACATACACACACACAGAGCACATGGTATTGCCATAGATTTATACCCTTACACATAAGAATTCTTATAGATTCTATTTTACATGGTTTGCATCCAAAAGAAAAAATGATGTATTTATGATTATAAAAAGTGTATATGTGGCATTATTGAACATATTACTGTTATGACAGAAATTACATCAATTACAAGTAACTCTTTCTCTTACACCTTTGTCTTCCAGTGCCTGAAATAATTTTCTACATATCACTGCTGCTGCTGTACCTTTCAAATCTTATTTCATCTCTACTACCCCCATACTTTTAGTGTCAGGGACCATATGCTCTATTCATGTCTTGAAAGAACCCGTGGCCTTGAATCTCAGGTATAATGCTTGGTGTGTTGCACAATGAGCAAATTGGAGCTGAAGCGATAACTGTACTCTATTTGGGAGAGGCTGAAAGCCGTACAAGTTTATCCCACTAAATCCAAACTGAATTCCCCTCTAAAATTCCCCAACAGATCTCAAAATGCTCCAAATAACTCTAGGAGAAATGTAATGAAGAAAAAAATCCAACTAGAAAGAGACATGTCTTAATTAACTTAATCAAGCTAAAATAGCTACTTTCATAAATTTTATAAAAATACATGACCATGTAACCACATTGCTGAGTTCACACTGGAAGAATCTGTCAGTGAGCATCCCTAAAATTTGAACTTTTATAAGGTTCACTGCAAATACGCTTCTGCTATTTGAATAACTGAATGAATGAATGAATAAATGAAGACAACTTCTTGTGTTGCTAAGATACAACTAAAATCTGACATTTTTATAGACTTCTTCATGCAATATTAGAATTTAGTACTCTGAAATTTATTAATACAAGTTCAGAATATAAGGATGTAGAACATCCAGAAAACTGATAAATATTGGAAAAGCAAATAACTGAAAATTCAGGTTATTATTTTTTGGCTTTAATTTTTCATACACAGTCTACTTTCATGAACATATGACACTATTTGTACTTAAAATTCACTCAGGTGCTTTGTTAGAAGTTTATTGTTTTCCTTCATGAAGAAGCTGTTCTTCAGGGCTGGGGTTGTGGCTCAGTGGTAGAGTGCTTGCCTAGCACACATGAGGTGCTGGGTTTGATCCCCAGCAGCATATTAAAAAACAAAACAAAACAAAAAAAATTGAACAAACAAAATAAAGGTATTGTGTCCATCTACAACTTTTTTTAAAAAGCTGCTCTTGAGAAAAAAAGTCATGGGTCTTTTTCACTGTGTTATGTTTATATTATCTAATACCTTTCGAGTTGTCCATTAACAAAATTCCACCTGGATTAACAGTAGCATTATTTCTACAACATTAGAGAAGTTCAATCTTAAGGACTTTACATATTGTGATTCTGATACTTCCTCACTTATGGAGGAGACTGGTTATTGGACAAACATGTACATCAGCATTTTTCTTGAAAGCTATTTTTAAGAGAAATATTATTAGTTAAAACCATAATTAATTAGTAAATCTTACTGGCTCCCACTCATTTTTATCTCTGGAAAGACTTTCTGAACAATGTACCCCTGGATAGGTATTGAGATACAGGGCCTGCTATAGTCACAGAACAAGTGGGGGACACATCTGGTAGTCATTTAAGATTTCTCAGGGGAGATAAATTATTCTTTAGGTCTTCTATCTGGAGAGAACAGTTCGCTTCAGTTCCTTTTGCTTTTAAATTCTCTTTGGACCCTCTGGTAAGTGGACCTTTAATGGAGATTCTCCCCTAAAATAATATGTTAGAATTGGGAACTTATTCTAGCATATTATGCTAACCTTTCCTATTTTCTTAGACTCCTATTTTCTGAACTCAGTTGCAAGAACTGGAACAGACTGAACTTTGGTAGGTTAACCTGCCAAAACTGCAGTGAGTAGGAGCTGGGATACTTCTAAATGGCAGCTGTGGAGCAACATAAGTTTCAATAGCAGCCAGCTGGTACTCAAATGACGTGAAGCTTATAGATGTTCAACCTAATCATAAGAAAACTTTCAGAGCTGGGCGTGGTGGTGCACGCCTGTAATCTCAGCACTTTGGAGAGGCTGAGACAGGAGTAATCATGAGTTCAAAGTCAGTCTCAGCAACTGAGGCACTGAAAAACTCAGTGAGACCCTGTCTCTACATAAAAAAGAAAATAGGGCTGAGGATTGGCTCAGTGGTCAAGTACCCTGGGTTCAATCATTGGTACCCCCCCCCAAAAAAGAAAAATAAATAAAACTTTTCCTCCACCAGCATCCCAAAGATGGAGGTGAGGGGCACTACTCCAAAGACAGAGGCGGAGAACTATCCCAAAGTTCTCCTACTCCTGTCAAAACTGCCATGGACATTTCATTTTTATCTCATTAACTTGGATAAACTATTTTAGTGACAAATGTATCACCTCTCTGAATTCTGTACCAGTGGCAGTGTACTTTTCAATAAAATAAAACTTTGTGGGTTGAATGGGCCACGTTTTCTACACCAAGTGCCAGACTATAAAAAACTATCACACTATCAGGACACTTACTTTAAAGTAAGTCTTAAGAAACTTTTCGTTTCCAGATTCCAATGACATCTGTGTAATGACAGCAGCACATCTGCTTCAGCATTTACAAGTTTGAATCATCCTCGTTTTTGATTAGTGTCCTCTTTGAAAAATGTTTTGTAGAGTTAAGTAGCCTATAAGGCAGAGTGTGATTTATAAAGCACATCTGGGGTAGGACAAGTTCCTCAACGTGTAAGTCTGAAGAACCAGAAGCGAGCTGTTGACTGTTTGACAGGTACCGCCCCCTTTTCCCCTCAGAGACTGGGCCCGGGGGTGAACGCTCGCATATTTTGTACTCCAGGATAAAGCTGTGTGTTTGGAGTGGCTATGTATTAACTCAAGGGCAGCCCAGGGCAGTCTGGTACTGCACCTTACTAAGTGTTTTCAAATACCTTAATTCATAAAAAATCTCTTTCAAAAGTCCGAAAACTGTACTGATTATAGGATAGAAAACAAATCTGTAACAGTAATTGAAAGCAAAACCAAATAGGTTGCAGGCTGCAGTCGTTCAGGTGGGAAGCAGGAGCCCGGAGTCGCGGACTGCCTCGGGCTCTCAGGAGGGCGCCTTCACTCGGGACTCCCGCACGCCGCGGCGGGTGGTGGCTCTGGGCGGCCCCGCGGCTTCTGGCTCCTCCCGGAGGCGGAGTGCGCTGGGAGAGGGCGGGAGGAGGAGCAGCCGCAGCGGCGCAAGGGGCTGCCGCGCGGGGAGCGTGTCGCGCCCGCGCTTCTCCCGCCGGGGATGGATTGAGCCGCGCTGGCGACTCGAGCACAGTCAGTCCTGCCCTCGCCGGGTCCCAAAGCGCCGGTCCCGGCTCCAGGCGCAGGGCTCCCAGCACCGCCTCGTTGTTCCTCGCAGACGGCTCTCGACCAGTGGAGGAACGGGGGAGATGTCCGGTGGCCGGAGAAGGGGCAGCGCCCCCTGGCACAGCTTCTCCCGATTCTTCACTCCCCGAAGCCCTTCTCGGGACAAGGAAGAGGAAGAGGAGGAGAAGCCTGGGACACGCCAGCCGCCCACCCCGGGCGCTGCCAGGTGAGAGCTGCGGACCCGCGGGAGGGGGCTCGTGGCCTGACCGCCTGCAGCTAGTCAATCTCGGACCAGGCTGCAGTTCGTTCTCCACTTTCTGTTCTCCTTCCTCCATTGCTAAAGTTTCCTCCTTCTCTTCCCGTTCCCAGTGCCTCACCGCTCCCTGGTTTAAGCCTGGGTTTGTTAAAGCTGGGTGAAGTTCTTGCCCCGCGACCTGGCGCATTCCCCGCGGGCCCAGCCTCACTGCGCGCTCTTCCTTTCCCATCTCCCCCTCCCGGTTTGTGATTCTGTTCCGGTTCCACACACGCGTCTGCTCTCCAAGTTCTGTGGCACAAGCGATTCCCCCGGCGTCCTGCCGGCAGTAATGGGAAACACTTGTGAGTCGCGCGGATCGTTCTGCCTGGGGAATGAGGGCGCGATGCTAAAACCTCTTTGTGGGAGTTGATGGGGCAAAAGTGGAAAAGGCAAAGCTTTGAGGCGTCACCCTCTCTTCTGGTAATTTTTTCATTTTATTTAAATTTTCTCAAAATGATTTTTAAAAGAATCGTAGTGATGAGTTCTCAAGACGTTCTGGAAATAGAAAATCCTTGCTAGTTTTGTTTACCGTCGACTGGATGTTTAAATGATGCCGCCCTTCCTTCTTACAATCTCACTTCGGAAACATCTGCCTTGAGTTCCCAAATAGATTCCAGAAACCAGGACTGGAGCTGAATAGGTTCCAGCAATTAATACGTACCCCTTCTCTGTAATCCTTTCTTTTTTTCACCTGCTGTAAAATCTAAGTTTTTTTAGATGTCTCATTAAAATATCCGTTCCTGAGTCTTTTCATCCAGCCTGAAGACGGAAGAGGAGATAAACGAAATAAAACTCGTTGTTATGAAACTTTTTTTTTTTTTTTTGACGAGAGATGTACCCTGCTTTCCCCTTACTCTAAGGGAGGTGGTTACTCAAGTCCTTGGAAGGACGAACTCTAGAGAGCTATGCTTACTCTAGACTCTAAAGTCTTGGGCTTCAAAGAAAAATGGATGGAAAACCACTGAGACAGCTAGTTCCATTAGTCTTTAGGTATTGTGGTGATTTTCGTCCTCAGTTTCTCTACTTGTGAAACATTTGTATTATGATCATTTATTATTCAAATACATCTGTCTTAAGAAAGTGCCAACTGTAAATGACTGGTTATTTTCATGGAAAGTTTCACCTATAATTGCCCTGACTGTTGAGGGTTTAAAATTCAAAGTTACACAGTGGTTAAAAATAGTTGTGAAGTCTGATAGGTCCTGGCCAGGTTGTCAGCTAGGCAGATAGACTATGGTGCTGCCATCAGTGTAACACTAATGGCAGCTATCTTGGATGATAGGAAAGCAGTCTTTAAAAGATGTCCCAAGTGGACTCAGCAAAAGTTGGAAACTTGAGAGTCAGTGTTGGAAAGGAGGGAAGCAGGCCAGTTCCAGGTTCATATATTTGTCCTGAGGTCCAGCCTGCCTCCCTGGCCTAGGTACCTTTTCAGGGCACTTCTCCATTCTCTGTTCTTTTCTGCCAAGGGTTGACCACTCCAGCAATTAGTTCCTCATCTACCTATAACTTCTCTGTTTTCATCAACACCAGATAGGCACAGACTGTGGCTTTTTTTTTTTTAAAACATATCTTTATTTTATTTATTTATTTTTTTTATGTGGTGCTAAGGATCGAACCCAGTGCCTCACACATGCTAGGCAAGCGCTCTACCACTGGGCCACAACCCCAGCCCCAGACTGTGGCTTTTTGACAATGAAATCTTTAATTGTGCTTATGTGAACACTAATTTTGTCCTCATCTTTTTTAGAACTTGCCAGATGTTAAGGGGATAACAGATAATCCCTTGTGTGGGTGTTTTACTGTTTTAAATGAGCTTAAACCTTTCTTTTCAAGGATATAAACAAACACAAAGCCTTTATTGAAAGTTTAATGAAACAAATGGAAATGCTTAGTAGTACCCAATGTCCCAGTAACACAACACCCTGGTGTTAACAAGATTGGAAAGGAATTGCAGTTTGTCACTGTGATCTTCTGAAAGGGAATTCTGGCTGTTCTCTTTGTGGTAGTAAAAACTTTTAGTGTTAATGAGAGCTAGGCTTACTCCCCCCCCCCCCCCCCCAGTGCCAGGGATGGAACCCAAGGTCTTCTGCATGCTGAGCAAGCACTCAATCACTGAGCACTACCCTCAGTCCCTGGGTTTCCCTTTTGTAGTGGTGGTTTTACACATAGAAGAATCAGTTCAATAGATGTGATATTATTTGATGTGGTAGAGATATAAGGTTGACTGAAAAAATGGGTCTTTTCTTTCAAGGAGATGTGAGAAGCTAATACCACTAGAAAATAATACCAATCTATAATGTGTCTAGCACTTTATAATTTTTAAAGTACTTTAAATGATATTACTAAGCATGACTTTTATAAAACCTGTATAATGAGAATCTTCATTTTACTGTGTGTGTGTATATGTGTGAGATATATATCAATCACAACAGGCTTAAAGAGAGTTGTTCCAAATCACTTAAGTACTTTTTGTTCAGTGGACATATATCAAATCCTGTATAGTGCCTTCAACTCTAAGGTCCCTTAATAGACATTAAGGATCAAATGTCTACATTTTGGCTTTTCATTGTGTTTGGGATGAAATGCATTCTCTCAAACTGTGTTCAACAGTCTCCTCTTCTCCACTCCTACATGAATTTTATGTAGCTTAGCCAGGTACAAATAAAAAAATGGCATAAATTTTTCAAGAACAGAATTCCTTAACACCTTAAGAACAGAAATAAAAACTAAACATTACCATAAAGTTCATAAAAATCAAATTTACAATATTAACCTGACAACTCTCTTTTGGCTACCCACAACATGAATATGTTACACATTGAGACAAACATAAGGTCTTTGGGAAGTTGCCATAACAACTGTTTTGCACCACACCCTGATATAGGTCCTCCAGTTTTTCCCTGTTTGAGCCATAGGAAAACCTTTATTTTTATGATGTGTTCATTTGGGATTTACTTGGTGTGAACACATCATTTGTACATTTGAGTTTGCTGTTTTGTTTTTAGCAACCTTCCAACAGTTAAAGTGCATTAGTATCAATGCTGGTGTATACTTGAACTCAGGTTTGGGTACTCAAATTGCTTGACACTACTCATTTTGGATGGTTGACTAAGTCTAAGAAGTGCTATGTTTCTTTTAGACTTTGTAGAAATGAAAACTGTAATTGAGATTTTCACAGGAATCTTGAGAGCTTCTGGTGTTCTGTGGATACCGGGTTGAGAACCATTACTGAAGCGTTAGGCTCAGTTTATGAGTACACAAGGACAAGGCTCATTAGAAGCGATGGGGAGACCAATGGGACATCATGACAGAATTGATTTTAAATGGTCTTCAAGAAATTGGTGAGGTTTATATAGATGGAGACCTTAGCTAGGAAGATAGAAATAGGGAACAGGTATTACAGGCTGAGAAAAGGCCTGCAGGGTTTTATGATCTATTAGAGGCTGTGCATATTAGTGGATAAAGAGAAAAGAGCAGCCAGAAATTTAGGTTGGAGCTGAGTTGTCAGGGTCTCTAGATGAAGTATTTGGCTCTTGATTTAGAATTCAGAGAATTTTTGTGAAAAGCCTGTTACGCAGATGCTGCTAAAATGTGAAATTTGTAGGAATACCTGCCACCTTATTTTAACTGCTTTGAAAAAAGAATTACTTGAATTTCTTTGCTGTGTCATACATGAGGGATCTGGATGGTGAACTCCATGCAATGTTTGTAACTCGAGAAGGAAGAGAGGTACGGGAGAACTACTTTTATCAGGGACTGACTTGACACCTAACCTTGGGCTGGGTACTTTTACTTGCAGCATCTCATTTAAGCTACACACTTGCCCTGAAAGGGTAACATCCTCTGACAACTAAAGAAACTGAGGGTAGGAGAATACTTATGGTAGATGCTGTTCATATTTTGGGTGTGACAGTTCTTTAAACTGGACTCTCCTGTCCTTTGCAGGACATTTGGCATCCATAACCTCGCCCACTAATTGCCAGTAGCATCCTCAGGTCATTGGGATAACTCAAAATGCCTCCACCCAAGTGGGTGGGCAGGAGAGTGGTACCACTCCCAGGGGAGAATGATTTATTCCAAATCCTGAGAAGAATGAGTTTCAAGGGTGAGAGCTGAATTTAGTTCCTTGTGGCTCCACAGATCTTTCTATTTGTCACACCATGCTCTCCACTGTCCTTTAGAACTGTGCTCCTTCAACACACATTTGAATATGTAAGTCAATTGGATCTTCCTCCATTCTTCTGGAATGGGTAACAAAGTGGCCCATTTTAGGTACAGTATATTCCTTTTGATGGGTACTTTGAGAGACCTGATATAATGTCACTGATGGGAAGAAGGTAAGACAGATTTCCTGGACCCAAGGGAAGGGCTGTGTCTTAGTCTTCTTGGTCTCTTTAACCTAGCTCAAATAACTAGTGAATCTGTTTGTTAATAGGAGCATTAAAGCAATCACTAATGGTTTTCAGCCAGGGGCAGTACATCCCTATCCTTAAAGTGGGAATTTAGAAACATGGGGAGTTGTTTTTGCTTGACACCATGGCTGAGGGTGCTGAATAAATGAGACCAGAATGCTAATGGGCTGTATATAACATAGAAGATGTTTTTTTTAGAAACCAACAATAACAAACATAAGTTGTGCTTCTGATGACCAGCTTGAGAATTGTTGGATTATAGGTTAAACTACCAATGTTGACTACACCATCAATTGTTTGAGGAAAGGAGCTTTCCTTTTTTGCATTTTCATGACAATTGTATGTTTGTTGATTTGAAAGCACTATTGAAAACAGTTAGTATTTAGGTTAGTTGAATAGAAGATACATGTGCCACATCAGCAGTTCATACCTAGAGTAGTAAAAATAACTAGCGAACTCGAGAAACATCAGGGTGTGAACATTTTCAGATTAGTGGGCTCCCAGGTTAATTCACACCTCAAAATTTGCTTTTGGCAGCACAGTAGAAATATGGACTATTTCAGGGTATCAAACCCCTACTTTTCACAAGTGAGATATTTATCTCTTGTGTTTAATAAATGCTTATCAGATGGCTCATTTGGAGATTGTTTCTTGCCCTGGGGATTCCTTAGAAACTCACTCAGTTGTAAAACCTAAGTATTAGAGTTGCAGTTGTTCCACAAATTGCCCTGCAAGGAATTTGTGTCATTAGTATTTCTGATTTCACTGAACCAATGATTGTATTTTTAGCATCTAAAATTCATCACTGTGTCTGGTACAGTGGCATACATGTGTAATCCCAGTGGCTAGGGAGGCTGAGGCAGGAGAATCTCAAGTTCAAGGCCAGCCTCAGTAATTCAGCAAGGCCCTAAGCAACTTAGTGAGACTTTGTCTCAAAATAAAATATGAAAAGGGCTGGGGATGTGGCTCAGTGGTAAAGTGCTCAGTCCAAAAAAGAAAAAAAGAAAAAAAATTAATCATGGTGGATATTACATTAAAAAGGATAATAGCTAATTTTGTAAAGAGGAAAGTGATAATCCCTCAAGATGAAATATTTCATTTCCTAAGTTAAAATGAAATACACTGAAGCCTAGATATACCAGAGATGCTAAATAAAACTTTAGTTTCAGGAAACTGTAGGTTAACGTTAAATTTAAAGTAAGGGCAATAGTTGATCCAGATTATATGCAGAAAAGAGAGAATCAACATAAAATAGCATTGAAAGAAATACTTCTTAATTTGAATCTGTTTATGCATAAGTAAATTGATGTAAATGGTTGGAGTAAACCTATATACTTCTATTCCCAAGATGAGCTCATTATGAGCTATGCATGTTTTTGGTGTATGTGTGACTTGTTTTGTTCAGCACACATAGTATTTGTTGTATGCCATGTATTGTGTGAGAACTTTAATTGGGCTTTCAAAATTATCTTGTCCCATTATTAACTTTTCTCTGAGCCTAGTTTGATTAGCATGCTTTGCCAAGCCAGAATAATGGGGGAAATGTGGTAGTAATTGTAGCAGTGAGCTGGATACAACTGCTTTCCCTCTATTTCCCTGGCTGCTCTTTGACTCTACAGGCTCTGCAAGTCCTAGATGGAGGCAGAAAGTGCATTCTTTCAGGAAGCAGTGTTCCCAGGGAGTGGCAATCCTTACACAAAATGGGTTGATGTTGATAGAAAACAAGTTAAAGTTTTCCAACCAGAAATAATTCATTCTTGATGTTTACATGGCAGTTGTGACTGGTCAAGTAATGATAAAACTCCAGTGGGACTATCCTTCAGTGTTTAACTCCTAGAAGTATTTAACTGGAAGTATCCCAAAGCACTGAAATAGCTGTTTGCTTAGACAATTTTTTGTTGTTGTTGTTGTTTTTTATTTTGTTTTGTTCATTTGTTTTTGGCCTGGCAGATTAGTGATGACAAAATGAAACCACCCTTATTAAGTTCCTAGTCAGATCTAAGCCCTGTGCTTAGGGCTTCCAATATAAACATATAGGTATGTATACACATATATAAGTAAATATGAATTCACTTAGTCCTTAAAGCAAAAGTATGAGAAATATCTTTATTTCATAGATACATAATTTAATGCTTTGAGAGATTCAGTGGCTAATCAAGTCTCACTAATCCAGTGGTAGAGTCAGGAGTCAGCTTGTCCTTTCTAAATTCAAAGCATACATCATTATGTACATTTCCTTTGCTTAACTGAGAAGATAAAAGAAAACTGACCATAAAAGAAGACTGGCCTTAGAAAATGGTTTTGAATAGGAGTAAAGACAATGGCTTGCAGCTGGACATTTGCCCAGATGGACTAGGTCAGTGCTTTGTACAATAATTTATAGTCCTGTCATTGAGAGAGAGGAAAATAAATGTATACAAATTAAAAATATGTTCAAACAAATTAAAATAGTCTCTTAAAAGTGAGAAAGATAAATTGAAACTATAGTAAGATACCATATACCACATTATTGATAACCAAAACTCCAGTTTGATGTGGGGATACTGAAACATACTACTTTGGAGGGACATTTGAGAAGTTCTATCAATATTACAAATTCACATACTCAGCAGTTCCCTCTAGGAATTCCATGAGACATCATGTTTGCAAATAGGCCAAAACTCATCTCATCTGTGTAAGGTTAGTACTGTTTTAATAGCAAAGAGGAAAAGTAGAGTAGATTCCCATCAATTGATAAACTATATATCCATATAATGTAATATTATGTAGCCATCACAAAGGAGAAAACTTCTGATAAGGAAATATCTTCAAGGTACATTTTAAAAAAAGTTACAAATAATTGTGTATAGTATAGCTCACTCATATAGAAAACAGTAAGGGTATGAAATTAATCTGTTATTGTCCTTGAATGTCCTATTTTTGGTGGATGAGGAGAGGTATTGGAAACAAGAGGGACACTTTTCATCTTCTATCTTTTCACAATTAAAAGATTATATGAATTATCTATTTCAGAATCTAAGAAGGAGAAAAAGATTGATTTAAGATCTAGTGAATATATGTGTATAAACAAGAAGAAGGAAAAAAGAATTTATGAATGTGAGTGTATAAAGAAAAAGAAAGGACTGGGGTTGTGGCTTAGTGGCAGAGTGCTTGCCTAGCATGTGTGAGGCACTGGGTTCAATTCTCAGCATCACATATAAACAAATTAAATAAAGGTCCATTGACAACTAAAAAAAATTTAAAAAAAGAAAAGAAAAAGAAAAACAGAATTTATTATCTTGAGTAGACAAAAATTTCTCCAAAGGACGAATGAAGTACATTAACTTGTTCAAGTGAGAAAAACTCCCATTAAGACTATAAATAAACAGAAGTAGTGTGTATAATGCAGGGCACTTTGATATTTTACATTTTCTACATGTATGATTTATATATAATATATAATGTGAAACCGAGTGGAATAAACAGTTAAGACTACAAAAATATCAACGTATTTTTGAGGTCACTTATCATCCACCTTGACCAGGTACTGCCATTAACCTTCTCAATCTTTAATTATAAAGTGAGGGAGTTGGCTCTTATTGCTAAGGTCCCTTCCAGCTTTAGCATACCAGCCAAAACTTTTTGGGTGTAATAGGTGTGTGCACAATATGTCTGAGATTAGGAAGATGTATATTTTATTAGAAAATTCATATTGAAAATACATTTGTTAACTTATTCATGTGATGCTGACATTTTGGTCAATTAATGTGTAACTTCACCTATTTAGCAAGAATTAATTCAGTGTCACTTGTGCCTGGCAGTTTGCTATGCACTAGAATCCAGCAGTGAATGTGGTGCATCTTTACCTCAAAGCCCTTATGCAGTCTTTTGGGGAAGGCAGACATTGCACAAGTCTGTCTGTCTTTCTCAAAATAAGTACCAATGTGACAGGTCCTATAGGAGATTTAACATGTGTGAACCCATTATCAAGACTTCTTTCTTAAAGGAAACTATTTTTATCACATTTAAGCTGCTTATTTTGATATTTCTAGCCATGTATCTAAATAATGCTTTATTGTTCTTTCTTAATTTGTAAACTTTAGGAAATATGTATTGACTTCTGGTATGGTAGGTGAGGACTTTGTTGTATAGTACTCATCCAGCCAAAATAATTGTTATAACTTGGGAATTAAATGAAAAGTCAATATTCACATTTAAATATTTTTTCCAATAGATGGACACAATACCTTTATATTATTTATTTTATTTTTATGCGGTGCTGGGGATCTAACCCAGTGTCTCATAGTGCTAGGCAAGCGCTCTAGCATTGAACTACAACTCCAGCTCCAATATTCACATTTTTATGACTGTATAAATATTATTTTCTGCTCAACTAGGTTATATGCTATGATTATGTTCCTTTGTATGGTCTTTATTTTTCCTAGAGTTAGTTACCTTGTTTTTCTTTTTCTTACTGCTACTTCTAGGATGCTCAAACACATTTGTAAAACTTTCATTGCTTTCTTTTCCACAGTATTAGATAAACACCTCTGACTCCTTTGTCCTCCAAGACTTTTCTCTTGGCCACTGAGTCTTCCTCTAATTTATATATTATGAAAGCTTCTGAGTTTACTACATAGATATTTTCTATTTAGCCTTATAAAAGAGTCCCCTATTCAAGTATTCCTCTCTCCTAGTTAACTTCCTTGTTTTATGGAGTGTTTCCAAGAAAACGGCATGTGAGATAAATTTCTGTCTTTGAATTTCTTTTTTTTTTGCTACTGGAGATTGAACTCAGGGGCACTCGACCACTGAGCCACATCCCCAGCCCTATTTTGTGTTTTATTTAGAGCCAAGGTCTCACTGAGTTGCTTAGTGCCTCGCTGTTGCTGAGGCTGGCTTTGAACTCGCGATTCTCCTGTCTCAGCCTCCCAAAGTGCAGGGATTACAAGCATGACCTTTGAATTCAAAGCCCGGCTTTGAATTTCTTAATACATATTTTTTATTCATTCAAATGATAGTTTTTCTTAGTGCAAATTGATAAAATGAAAATTATTCACTCAGAATTCTGAAGTCATGTCAGAATTGTTAACAGCGTGAAATCAGATGCCTATCTGATTTCCAGACTTCGTCTTCTTTTTTTTTTAAATTTATTTCGTTCTCAGTCTTTTTTTTTTTTTTGAGCTAGCCCTTGCTAAATTGTAGAACCTGATCTTGAACTTGTGATCCTCCCGCCTCAGCCTACTGAGTCACTGGGATTGCAGGTGTGCACCACTGAGCCCAGCTTTTAGATCTGTTGATGTGATTCATTTTCTCTTTGCAAATTTTGAGAATTTTGCAATCTTATTTTAATCTGGTCTCTACACCTACATGTAATAAACCTTACATAGTCCCATTTTCAAATTCATTTTGCTGGGTGATTGGCAGGGTCTTTCTCTTGAGAGATTTATGCCTTACCATTCAAAATAAAGAGGTTTGCTCAGGTTCTCTTGTTTGTGGTCAGTGCTTCCTATGCTTCTACTATTCTTGGTGTTCCATCGCTTGGAGCCTTCTCTTTTAAAAAGTTCTTTTTTTTTCTTCCAGTCTCCTACCAAATGTCTGGTAATTTGGGGGTGTGAGTTGGGGTGGGGTTAACATTTTCAGCTATGTGCTTCATCCTTTGCCTTGAGCTGCCAGTCTGAGATTTTTCTGGAGTTGTGTCAGGATAAATGGAAACTATAATTTTTTCTTATGTATCCATTTATATTGCAGTTGTATCTACTCTAAATAATTTCTGCTTGACTGTCTTCCTCAGAAATCTGTTATTTCCTACATGTGGTTACTCTTCTTGTGACCTAGTAGCTTATTTCCTTTCATTTATTCTCTGTCATTTTAGCAGGGCTTTTCCATGGAATAGAGTTAAACATGAACTCAACTCTCTTGTTTTGCCAAGTATACCTAGAAATCTTTGCAGATGGCATTGTTGCCAAACTTTTTATTGCTTGAGTATAAACTGAATTCTAACTTAAAGTAGTGGGTATTGGGAAATAATTGCTAAAAGGTGACAAATGAAAGGTTTCCAACATACTTACAAAGTCAGATATTAGACTTTCAGTGCTAATTTCAAATAAGGTGTTGGAGCAAAAATATAACCCATTGCCATAGCAAAAATTTTAAGATATTTAAAAAATAATTTTGATGTAACTATAGGAAGCATTTTAAGGAATTTATCTTTTATAGTTTTTTATGACAATGGCACAAACAGAAGTGTCAGAAATAATGTGAAAATGGTTTTCATTGCTCTTAAAAATATTAGTTTTATGTAATTTCTAAAAGATATGTTAGAAAATTCTTATTTATTTTTATTAATATTTATACAAAAGGTGGATACTACCTCAGTGGTTGATTGTGATTTTTTTGAAACTATCATGTTTCTTATGACAAGGAATGAGATATTTTGAATTTTACATTTTATAAGTGCCAACAGATTAGGTAAGATGTTAATTCTGACTTCTGTCTTGCTTGTAAAGCACCAGGGAGCATACCCTGCCTGGAAGGGTGGCATTGTGCTATGTCTTAAAACGGAAGATGTGAACAATAATAATTTTGATTGATGGTTTCCTTGTTCTAAGAGAGATAAGGATCTTATACAATGTTGCATATATTATAAAAAAAGAAATTACTATTACGTAATATTTATAAGATTAGTATTTTGTTGTCTATTCTAAATTTATTTTTACCTTTTTATTATTAAAAAATCAACCATGAGACTTTGTAATTTTCTTGTCTTTCTAATAGTAATGTAAGCTTTTGCAAGACAAATATGGAATTATAAGAAAATAAAAAAACACATTTGTAACTTTACCCATTCAGAGATAAGTACCATTCTTCTAACTGCTTTCCCGTGAGTATGTCTAAATGTTTAAATATTTTTACAAAAAGTAAAAGATCAGGATTGAAATATGAATGTATTCACTTAACAATCCTGCTTTAATGCATTTAAATAAATTATAAAAAAATATTCCTCCTATTCAACTGCATCCTAACCAGCCTTTCTGCAAACTCCTCCCTTTCCCCATTCCTAGGCTCTGATAATCACTATTCTTTCTATTTCTATGAGATCAATTTTTGAGCTTTCACATATAAATAAGAGCCCATGGTATTTGTCAAAAAAAAAATCCTGCTTTAACATTTAATGTTAATGCATATATGCATTAACATTAAATGCATTATAATATTTATACAAATTATAAAAATAATTTAAAATTTAATCCCTATGAAAATCTTAGTTGTGTCATTGTTTATTAGAATCTGGTTTAAATATTGAAATGTACCTCTGCTAACATAGGGTTTGCATTCTAGTTGGGGAGGGCAGGAAAAATTATATAAATTATTATGCAGTGTGTTTTGAAGCAGAATGAGAGAAGGGGGGAGGATGGACATGGTGAGTCTAGGGTAAGGGGTGGGTAATGTGCTCACAGAATTGTGCTCTATTGGATAATAGTTGATCGAAGACCTGGATGATATCTGCGAGTGGAAATGAACAAATCCAAAGAAAGACCTTTTTAGACAGAGAGATGAGGCCCTGGTCCTGGATCATGTGATACAGATGCTAGTAGGGCAAAGTATAATAGAAAAGTGTCAGTGACATGGGGAGGGGACCAGGGGCTGAGACCTGATGAGGTAGGATTTGATGGGCCCTAGCCAGGAGTTAATTTTTTTTGATTTACCATGTGATTATAGAATCACAACATCATGGGACTTTATATCTGACGGAGTGATAAAATTTGTTTTTTGAAATTATCATTTAGGCATAGGCTTATATGTGTGTGTATGTTTATTAATCGTTACTTTTCTGCTCATATATGTCTAAAAGAATCTACAGAGGAGAAAGGATTTGTGTTGGAGCTGATATCAGCCATAATCCATCTCTGGGAAGGCACAGTTTTGCCCAACCTTAGTTCTCCAGTGCCCCTCCCACAGGACAGCTTTTTGAACTATACATGAATGAATGACCCATTTTATTTTTTTTTAATTTAATTTATTTTTTTTTATGGTTCTAGAGATTGAACCCAGGGCCTTGCATATGCTAGGCAAGTGCTCTACTGTTGAGCTACACCCCCAACCCTGAGTGCTCTGTGTTAGAAAGGAGCTAGAATACTGTTTTGAGTTCATATCATAGCAAAAGATTCAGAGTGTTGATTCTTGTGAGGTGGGTCACAGACATGCAGAATCTGAAGGGCATAAGTTTGATGGAAGACTTCAGGGAGGATAGAGCATTGACATGTGTGTTTGTGGTAGACAGCTCAGCTACTGCTCAGACACACCAAGATTCTCACTCCACAGTTTGTGATTGAGCTGTAATTATGGTCTTGTTTTGAGGGCATGGGAAGAGGGACAGGAAATAAAGCAGCTTCAAGGTAGAGACATAAATTATAGAAGATGGTTGACATTGTAGAGAAAAGCAGTGTCAGAAGGGTCTGAGATTGTAGAGCAGCAGAGCCTCATAATAACATCTATTACCTTTCTTCCCTTCTCCCGATTTTTCTCCAAAGAGTTTTGAAATCATTCAAATGCCAGATGTTCAAGCTAAAATACACGCTGTTTGATTGCTTTAAAATTGCAGCTTCTAGTTACCTTTTAATTTGAAGCCCAGAAATAGTGCCATAACCACTTGTTTTATATCCTGTTAATGGTCATTAAAAATATACAAGTACCACTCCACTGCTGACAGTCACCATTTATGAATGGACAGTTTTCCAGATGGTTGTTTGTAAAATCATTGATATGGAAATCTTTTTCCCTATAGAAGTGGAATTCGACCTGCTGAATGGTGCTATAGGCCAATGCACAAAAGTCAGTTTAATCCATAATGTACTTGCAATATAATATTGAACAAAGAGAACTATAGAGCTTGTCCTATAAATCTGTATTTCTGTGAACAAAACCTCCAGGGTCATGTTGATTTACCCCTATGGCATAAGCAGACCCTTCAGGAGGTTGTGGCCTAAATGAGAGCATAGAGAGTCTAAGAGAATAGAGGACCAGCCTGGAGGTAAGTAGCCTCAGTAATTCTGAAATGAGGGACAGTAGACATTTCTGCCTCTTTATTATAATGTCCTGGGGTTTTGACTATGAGTTAGTTTCTTGGTTATAGTCTTTCTCTTTCTTTACCACAAAAGTCTTGGAGTTAGTCTACTCATCCCCCATTTTTTTTCTTTTTTGACTCATCATGTCATTATAGAATCACAACAACATAGAATTTTATATCTGAAAGAGATCTCACATCAGCTGCTCTGCCCTTTCAGTTCACATCAGATCCAGAAAGGTACATTTTGACTGAAGTGCCTTTTGTCCCTAAGGTGCTGTCCTAGAAACAGACACAGGTCCATTTTGAATTTTTGCAAAGCACTTTACTACTAATAACAGTGGGAGAAGGAATGGGTAGGTGAAAGACCTATTTATGTTATGTATTATATTTTCTTTTTTTTTAAATTTATTTTTAAAACAGAAGAATGCATTTCAAGTCATAGTACATATACGGAGCACACTTTTCCATTTCTCTGGTTGTAAACAAGATAGAGTCACACCATTCATGTCTTCTACATGTACCTAGGGTAGTGATGTCCATCGGATTCCACCATTTTTGCTACCCTTATGCCCCTCCTCTCTCCCACCTCCCCTTTGCCCCATCCAAAGTTTGTATTGTATTTTCATTTAGTCCAAGGGAAAGTCACCTGGGAGACTGAAGTAGTATTGATCACATGACAGGAGGTGGTCAGATTCTGGCTGCTTCTAGAGTTTCATCACAAGATTGGATGAGAAGGGCTCTGGGGTGAGGAACAACGTGCTGGGAAGGATAGGCCTGGTGAAGTTGAAGAGAGAAAAATGCTGCTTAGTGGATCAGACTTCTAGAATCAGCAGTTTTATATTAGTGAGAAGAAGAAAAGCAAAAGATTTGCTCTGATTCCTTTTCCCTGTCCTCAACAATATTACTAGTCCCTCCATTGAAGACCATACCTTGTGCAATGGGGAATCTACAACGGAGACATAATTTTAGGCAGCCTCAGGCTGTGTGGAATGGAGGAGGAGAAAATGGAGATCCTTAGAAGACTCTGAGGATGGTGAACCATCCCCAAAGGGTAGCGGATTGGCAGTACTGTCTAGATGTAAGGACATTCCCAAGTCGGGGGCTATGTTATGTTAGTGATCTTGTATTTAAAGATGCTCAGAATTATTGCCATTGATGTCATCAGCACCAAAGACCACCTCCTCTCTAGAAATGGCAAGACATTATCAACTCCAGCATCTATAGAGATGTGGGCAAGCCTCTCTAATACATATAGGGAAACTGTCTTCAGGTCTTTAGTGTTTCCAGATTTTTCTGAGGCAGCCATAGTCAGGAAGTATGAGGAGGAGGATGTGCTAGCTAGCATGTGTTATAAACAGGGCAGAGTGAAGAGCTGTGATCTGTCCTCCAGATACCCAGGAAGCTGCACTCTTACCACATGAGAAATTGACTCTGGCAGAGGCCCAGCAGCATCCCTTGTGCTTCAGTCTGTCGTGTGGAGAAAGCAGAGGATTTGTTCTTGTTGGTCCTGCTCTGTACTCTTAATGCTCCAAGTGCACCTTTGGGTAACAGCATTTGGTTGCAGCTGAGCAGCTGTGTTGGAAAATAGTATTCCACATGAGTGAGTTTGCTAAGTAATTGTTACTTGGTCTTTCTGAAGTATTATTGAATGGAGATCCTCTTGACTAGATGTCTTTCTTCCCTGTGCAACTATCAGATGTTGGTTCCTGCTGAATCCAGAGAGGCTCCCAGATCATTGTTTATCAAGAATCTGGTCAGAGTGTGACCTGCAGCTGAACAACCTGGAGGAGATGTTAGTTGTTAAACATGTGGTTCCTCAGCCCCACTCCAGTGGGCTTCCTTGACAGTCAGGCCCCAAATCTATTTCATAAACAGTTCTTCAGATGATTGATGTTGATGTATAGAGAATCTGAGGAGTGTGGAAAATCTAAGGACTTGGGTCTGTTTGTTGCTCAGTCCCCAAGAATAATGCCTGGCACATACTAGTGTGCATTATATACCTGTTGAATGTGTGAGTAATCGAGTCCAGTCTTGTGCTTCTTACCTGCTAGGGGTTAGAGACTCTTGTTAGAGTTTAACAAAACATGAGAGCTAAGTGATGAATCCAAGGACTATATGTAAATTATTTGAACTTTAGAATGCTATGTGTCCACTTTACTTTCATGGCCCAGAAGTTTGTTTTATGTTTGGCAGAGAGTAAGGATTCCTTACTGTCTTGTTTTTCAGCTATGGTATAATGTTGCTTAAGAAATGAAGAGCTTCTATGTTACATTGAACTTCATGTTTGGGCTGTTTGACCAGATTCATTCCCAAATTTTTATTAATAAATAAGGCAAGGCTTTTTAGAATTGCAAGGTAGTTTCATTTCTGCCTATGTGTGGTTCTGATTCTTATACTTCACTCTCTGTCGTGAGGAAAGTGTATGCTTTCTAAAAATATTTCTATTGAAATACTCCCAGGTCCCAAAGGGGGTTAAATTGTGAGCAAACAATAGAAACAGATTGTTGTCTTTCATAAAGTTTGAGATTATCTGGATTAGAACATGTTTCTCTCTCCTTTATAGTTTTGTGCCTAAAAGTACTACTCTTTTGAGTCTTAGTGTGTTTTTTCTTTTTTAAACTAAGCAGACATCTCAGTATCCTGTGTTTTGAGTATCTTTAGCTACTATATTCCAGTTTTTTTCATGTGTGTTTTTATTTTTAAATCAACTGAAAATGACTTTGTTCCTGTTTAGTCATTTTTTCCCCAACAGTCCCACTTCCCTCTTTATGAATTTAGAGAAAAATGATACAGAATAAGCTGGTATGTTCTTTCAAAAAATTTATATACTACCTCATTAAGAAAATACAGAATAATGTGTATTATTGTTCTCAATGCAATAGGGTTTTCTGATGAAAGTAAGCAGATGTGTTAGTTAACTTTGTGTTTCGGTGAACAACTTAGAGGAGGGAAAGTAATTGTTGCTAAGTAATTTTGGCTCACAGTATTGGAGGTTCAGGCCATGGTGGCCTGACTCCATTGCTCTGGGCCCCAGATGAGTTAGAACATAATGGCAGAAAGGTGTGGTGGAGGAGCACTGCTTCATTCATGACAGCCAGTAAAGAGAGAAAGAGGAGGGAAGGGGGCACAGGGAAGATGACCCCTTCCAGGGCATGCCTCTAGTGAGCCACCTCCTCCAGCCCACATACCTATAATTACCATTCATTTATTCCATTCAAACTAGGGTGGACTGATTAGGTTACAGCTGTCATAATGATCATTTCACCTCTGACTATTCCTGCATTAACATAGGACCTTTTAGGGAATACTTCATCCAAACCATAGCAGCAGGTACATACTTGTAACAGATTTATAAAATTCATATAATATATAGTATTCAATTGCCTTCACAATACTAAGCATGATGTTAGGCTCTGGGATAAACACATGAATGCTACATTTACTGAATTTAATAAATGCATATTCTGGCAAATGGAAAGCCACCTATATGATAATAAAGAGCAGTAAATGTGTGAGAGTATTTTAGGATACATTGGGACAGTGGGAACACACAAACTCAATCAAAACTAGAACTAAACTATAAAGGATTAGGGTTGTTTTGCATGGGGAGGGATATTGCTGGCAGGAGAAGAAAGTGGTTTGCTGGCTTGTGAACTTGGCCTGTTCTAGTAATGTGATGCTGTTCTGTGTGACAAGTGTATCTGGAACCAGGTCGTGAATAACTTTGTCTATGCCAAGGACTCTTGTTTTACTGATTAACCAATAGAAATTTGTTGAAGTATTTTTTGAACAGGAGGGTGTCATGATGAGACTAATGGTCATTTTGACCATCACATGGAAAGAAAGGATTGAAGCAGAGCAATCCTAAAGATACAGGAGACCTCTTAAGATGGAACTCTACTAATCTGAAAAAGAAGTGGTAATCATTTAACTAAATGATTTTTATCACTAAATCAGAAATTCTAAATGTGATGTTTGCTTTAAAACTCAATACATTTTAAAATTTTGATTTAGCAGTAAAAATCATGGGAGTTACATAGCAAATACGTTTCATAAACTCACAAGTAGTATTCAGGAATATTTTTTGTCATGATTTGAGCTTTAAATCACTCAATGTTTGCTTCATACTTGCGTGCTGATTTACTGTTAGGTTTTTCTGGCATTTTTGAGTGTATTCGTAGTGTATACATAGAAATCATTGCAGCTACTTGAAAAAACTTTTTTGCCTTAATCCCATGAACTCTGCTGCATTTTCTGCAGAGCTTTTGTTTTGGAAGAGAAGTTTACCAGTTTGATTTAGTTACATTATGGCAGTGTGTTTACTAAAAGTTCTGCAAACACTCTAAATAAGTAGAATCCCAGGAATCTTAAAGCAAGAACTAGGAAATTAAACTTAAGGGCCTGTATGTTTAGATAGTTTTTAGGTAAGTCATTTGAAATGTTGTTATAGAATTCACTTATAAAATGCTAAGGTCAAGGCTGGAGTTGTGGCACAGTGGCAGAGCACTTGTCTTGCACACGTGAAGAATTACATTCAATCCTCAGCATTACATAAAAATAAACAAAATAAAGATATTGTGTACATCTATAACTAAAAAATAAAAAATGATATTAAAAATGCTAAAGTCAGTGTTATTTTTAATTATACCCTAAATCTTTGTAACACACTCTTTTTACATTTATTTTGCCAGTTGGTAGTTGTCTTTGATTTGAACTTAGACTAGTATCAACTTATGTATTATTAAAAGACAACAACAACAAAACAACAACTCTGAATTGTAATTAACCTTATGGCAACAAGGTTCATTTTCATCAAGATGTTTATTTTTTAAATAGCAACCATTGAGACATTCTTTTAATAATATGTATATGGGGGCTGGGATTGTGGCTCAGCAGTAGAGCGCTTGCCTCGCATGAGTGAGGCCCTGGGTTCGATCCTCAGCACCACATACAAAGCAATAAAATGAAGACATTGTGTCCATCTATAACTAAGAAAAAATTAAAATAAATAAATAAATAAAACCTCCCTGTTAAAAAAAATAATAATATGTATATGTACACTGGTTAAAATTCTGTATTGTTCAATATTAATTTCTAATTTGTGCCCTGATTTTCCCTATAGAATCTTCTGTGTGTTTTAACAGTATTATGCTTTGGATATGAGGTGTCCACCAAGAGCTCACATGAAACAATGCAAGAAGGTTTAGAGAAGAAATTATTGGATTGTGAGAGCCTTAACCCAATCAGTCAATTAATCCCTGGTGGGATTAACTGAGTGGTAACTAGAGGCAGGTGGGGTGTGGCTGGAGGAAGTGATTAATTGGAATATTATGTATCTGGAGCTGGAGTCTCTCTCTCTGCTTCATAATCACTGTGATGTCAGTTGCTTCTTCTGCCACACTCTTCTGCCATGATGTTTTGCCTCACCTCGAGTCCCGAGGTTGAAGCCGGCCTTCTCTGAACTAAGACCTCTGAAACCGTGAGGCTGCAAATAAAACTTTCCTCCCCTACAATTGTGCTGGTCAGATCCTTTAGTCACAGCAGTGAAAAAGCTGACTAAAACATACAACTCACATATTTATCTTTGTACAGGCTTGCTTTTCCTATTCACATTTAAAAGATTTCAGAGTTGAGGTGGCTCAGTGGTAGAGCACTTGCCTGGCATGTGTGAGGCACTGGGTTGGATCCTCAGCACCGCATATAACTAAATAAAATACAAGATCCATTGACAACTAAAAAATATTAAAAAAAAAAAAAGATTTCAGAGCATGGCTGTATTTCCTAGGTCCATGTATTCCTGCATAGAATCTGAGACTTAATGAAATTTTAATCCAGTGTATTTTCCAGGGGTTTGTGGCCTTTTTTATTTTCCTGTCTTTTGACTGCCACCATATACTGTACACAATAGCACTAGATTTTAGAATAGAAAAATCTAAGCATCAGAAGTTACATCTTCTCTTTCTATCCCATTTGCTTTGGGACTGACCTTTATCTGGTCTGAACTGTTGCTCTACTACCAGAGACCATGACCCCATTATTTGTCCGCTTGCAATCACCTTCCTGCTTATTCTTGTTACCTTCCTCAAAGCTGTAAATTTCTGCACTGCACACATATAGGACAAAGGTCACGTTTTGTAATGGATAGAGCCAGTTTTTCATAGTCAAGTATCCACTAACCTCTGGTCTCATTCTCATCTCTTACAGGACCCTCTGGCTGTCATGTTCTTCTCTTATATTAAAAACAAACATGGGTTCCTGAAAATGCCATATTCTCTAGATCTCTGCCTTTGTACTTCCTCTGGGGCACTTTTTGGGCAGGCAGAATGGATCGTTTCCTCTATGCTTCACTGCACTTTAATTCAGCAGTTTTAACTTTTACAAATTTATTATTGAAGTTTCTGTATCAGTATCCCCAACTAGACTGAGCTTTACAAAGTCCCAAATCTACTTGTTTTTATGTGCTAAAAGCCAAGCGCAGACTTTGGCACATGGTAGTCAGTCATGATAATAGAGTAGAGTCACTCGTTTTGTCTAGGATTAGGGAAGTATGAATATAAGATAATGTATAAACAGAGATATGAATATTTAGGTGTAAAATGTATAGGTGCCTAATAGGCAAAGTAGTTTCTTATGTTATTCCTTATGGCATCTGTGAAGGTATTCCAGGAAAATAATAATTAGAAGTGACTGTCCAGAAAATTGGATTCCAGAGTTGCCATCTGGGATACATTTGGGATGAGATCAACCTGCATTTATTTTTGAGTATACCCAGAGTTCACTAGCTGAATCTATATGTTTATAATGATTTGATGAATAGAATTATCTCTCAGTACAGATATTAAAAAAATATCTAACTGTGGAGAGCGTGGATATAAATAAATCTTAGTGTGCTAGCACTTTCCAAGATTATAATAGTCCTACATTGGTGCTCCTTTGTCCAGGTGCATCATTACTGTGATGTTGATTACCAAAATAAGAAAGTATGAAGCATAATGGACTCTCAAAGTTTATGAAGCCTGGATGAACATATTTGCATATGTCTTTCAAGTGT
Organism: Xerus rutilus; assembly: GCA_028644305.1. NCBI lineage: Eukaryota > Metazoa > Chordata > Mammalia > Rodentia > Sciuridae > Xerus > Xerus rutilus. The sequence goes on along the minus strand of CM053409.1, from coordinate 81,065,191 downwards.
TAATATTCAAATCAGCATATTAGTGTAATATTTTGTATATGAATATTTTGAGCACTGCAGATAAAGTATCATTCAGTTTTTGGTTTAAATACAGAAAATGTATGAGTCGAATAATTGTCTTTTAATTTCAAAAGAAAATGTGGTTTTTATTTTTCAGTGCTGAAAATGAGCCTATGAACACAAGTCAGAAAAAGGAAAATATACTTTCATCAGACGCAGTAAAGGTACAGTTTTAAATTAATATTGTCAATTTAATCGCAATGATATATTGTTAATGTTAATACCAAGCACATATTTTAAATTACTGCACATTTTCCTTTTAGATTCTCAAAAAAAGTGTCATATTATTACTTTTTATGTGGAAATTCAACCCAGCACTGTTGAACATTTGCATCATGAGGTGGGGAAGGATTGGGACAGAAAGAACCCTGAGAAAGCAGTTTAGATAGTGGTGGTCTCGGTTTTGCCACTAACCAGCTGCATGGCCTTCAGCGGAGGAACTAAACTTCTTTGCACCTTACTTTTCTAATCTGTAAATCATATTATATGACCTCCACAGTCTGTTTTCCCTAGAAAGTTCTTAGATGTAGGTTGCATTTCTGAAATGCTGCAGACAACTATTAATTGGTTTGGGGGAAGTAGGAATTAATTACATGTTCCCACATGCCATCACTCTGTGATGGATGTGTTTGGTCAGCTGACATATAAACTGTCCTTCTTTGCTTATATAGGACAAGCACAAAAACATATAAGCCTTATACCTACCTACCCAATTATTGATGAGCGGTTGAAAATTAATAAACGTTCCAGCCTTTCTTTCCATAGGTGATTTTCTAGGAACTGGATGTTTGTGTTCTTTGGCCAGATATGTGATCATGTTTTGGTAGCTGTCCTGCAATCATGGCTTTTGGTCCCAGTTACTTTCTTTTTACATGATTTGTAACAGTCAGTCAAAGGGACAGTTTGTACTTAGGACTTCAGGGTAAATTAGCTTGGTTAGTAGAAGAAGCAAAAGTCATCTGAATTTTTTTAAAAAAATATTTTTTAGTTATACATGGGCACAGTCTCTTTATTTTGTTTATTTATTTTTATGTGGTGCTGAGGATCGAACCCAGTGCCTCACACGTGCGAGGCAAGCGCTGTGCCACTGAACCACAACCTCAGCCCCTGAATTTTTAACTAACAGTATGGGTACTTCTTAACATTTTTGAAACCTATATAAAATCCAAGTACATTAAATATGGTAAGGATCAAGTTTGCATTCTTTAGTCCTCTTGCTTTCTTCATGGTAGTGGAAAATTAAATATCTACTTTATTGAAAGAGACAAAAATCCTGATCACCCTGCTTCCCTTTCTTCACTCCCTTGAGAGTTTGGCTACTGAATCTTGTCCTTGGGTTTGGTAACATTTCCCCCTACTTCTCCTCTTCAGCCTGTCAGTTTACCATTGTATAAGCTTCATAGTGTTCTTCCTCTTTGGTTTTGATATGCCATTAAGTTGCTCTACAGAAGGTTTTTACTTCTAGTACTAAATAGGAAACTTTTGCCCATGTTGTTTCACAGAAAGGCTGTGCTTCTGAGATCTCAGCTTGGAATTTTCTTTGGTTACCGACTCCTGTCTGTTCATCATCTTAATTCCTCATGTTCTCTAAATTCTTGACCTACACCAAACCTTCCTGCTTTCTTTGCTCTCTCTTCTTCTCTTGGTCTTTTCTTGTTTCCATAGTCGAGCTCTTTCTGTGGTTCTGCTCTTTCAGCTATAGTTTTCCTAAAGAAAAAAAAAACCTTCAGTCTTAAAACTTGGATAAATTCAGCCTTTTATTCCTGGTAGTTCTGTTTTCTACCTTCAGAGATTTGCTCCAGGAAGTTATAGCTTTGTGGATTTAGTAAATTTTTTATGGTGGCAAAAACAGTGGCTGGGCATCTATGCTAATAGTCTTTTCCTATTTTTCTTAATATCTTAGTCCATACTAACAATCTTTTCTATACATTCTTAATATCTTACTTTTAATGTCCTGGGATCCAGGCCCCTAAATAAATACTCGAAGCCTTCAAGATTACTTATTCATAGGAACCTGGATTAGCTCACAATAAAAAGAGCACTTGGCATTCTCTGGGGCAGCATTTTGGCCCATGTAACTTTTTTTCCTCATCCTTCTAAAAACCACTGGTAGAATTTCTTCAGCTTAACCACACATACACCAACAATCAGCCTCATGCCTTAAGGGGAGAAAAATAGGTTAAAAACAGCAATAACATTTAGTTTCTTGCTATTTTGAACATTTTCAGTTGAAGATTTTTCATTTAGCAAATGCATAAAACATGCCTTTTGTTTTCTTTCTAATGAATAGTTTCTGAAACAGCACTCCACTGTAATTTGGCATTTCTCGTCATGCTTCCATCTTGTTAACCTGGATTGGATAATGCCCTCTGTGATAAGAAGGAAAAAATGTGCATTTCTCTTCCCGAATCTGAGTCATAACATTTATATATAATGAATATATTCTTATATATCTTATGAGTGTTTGACTTTAAGATGCCAACTCAAGATGTCAGAATTTGTTGGCTAGGGGACAAGTTTGAGCTACAAAGCTTAATTGTATTTTTAAAATATAATACAAGATGATTTTATCTTTGGGCATGATGAAATTTATGATTCTTAAAATAGCACTTACATGTTGCACAGATTTTACTGTTTTGATAACATTGTTACCTAATACTTAAATCTATTCATTTATTGGAATGTTTTTTTTAACATTAATCATATTTTGAATCTATGTGGTGAAACTTTTAGATATTTAGTTCTCATTGTACCATTGTCTTGTAGCCTTAGCCTCCTGATGCATTCACATCACTTTCATTTAAGTGGGGAAGGCATATTGTTATATCCTGTCCCTTTCTGCCTATTTCAGAGGAATGGGTATCCCTCTTTCCCTTCCAAGGCTAAGCTCCCTGCAGCCTGTACCTATGCCCCATACCAGTGGAGTGGTGCCCTTACCCTAAACCTAACCCTAAATCAGGAAAAATAGTTGCCTTCTTGCAATAAAACATCTGCCTAAACCTTAGAAATCCATCTTTGTTTGAGAATGGTGGTGATTTATTCTGGGTGAACAGTATAGAAATCAGCTATTAGAAAGAAACATTTTGGAAAGAAGGCATACAAGAAGGTATTGAACTTTGTCCAGAAATCAAAACCCTTATCTCTTGATTGCTTTTATAGAGGGCACCTAAAATGGAGATTGCAGTGTGTATCACTCTGCTGTCCAAGTGACCAAAGGGACTGCCAGGGCCTAAGCCTATCAATATGACTGATGCTGGTCAGACTTTTTTGATGTCAAATGTATTGTAAGTTATTTGGTTTGTTTGCAGCAGTTTTAGCCTTTTGTAGACCTGGAATGACCTCCATTCTGGTATGGTTGAATACCTTACATAATAAAACTGGGAAGGATCAAGTATTTTAAAATCCCTTCTAGATTTTTTTGTGAGAAACTCTGCCTCCACAGGTTCCAGGTATGGAATCTAGAACATTAGAGGGGACTCCAAAAACCTCTCAGAGGATCATTATTTTTCTGGCTCATTATTTGTAGTACATAGGTCCTTCCACCACAACAGGAAGGAGTGGCTTTCCTCTTGTATCATGGCTTCATGTTACTTTCTCTTCTTAACTTTATACGCCTGCCCAGCTTGGTTTGATTTCTGCCTACATCTGAAGTTATGACAAAACCCACATCTCTTTCTCCAGCTTAACGTGTATTCCTGAGCTATAGAGTGATAAAGCCAGTTCTTTGATGAGCCTTTCCTCTAAGATCATCAGGTAAAAGATTTGACATGGTCAAAGTTGAACTTACTTTGTCCTAACTTCCTTCTTTTCTGTATTTTCTGCCCCAGTACAAGGTACTGTCAGTTCACTCAAACTTGGCACCTGGAATGATTCTAACATTTTGTTTTCTTTCTCATTGTACCAGTGCCCACAACAACTCATCTTTCTTGTCCTGACCCATCTTTTGACCAACTACTAGTGGTAGAATTTTGACCCAACAACTCATCTTCCCTGTCCTGTCCTGCTACTATATAACTGATTTTTTAAATTTAGTTCAGTAGTGATGTTTTTTATTTAGATCAGCAATTTCCACCCTGTTTTTTTTTTTTTTTTTTTGGTCCTGATTCATATAACAGATGACTGCTTGGGGTACCTATGATTAAGGACACTTCTCTGGTACAATATATATAACAATATTTTTCTGTTAAAACTTATGTGTAGATGAAAAACAGTGAAAGTAATACCATTGATAAAACATTGATTCCATTCCATAGCTCTTTTTAAAAGTGAAATTTTAGGTTTTTAATTAATATTAATAAAGTTGTTTATGACATCTCAGAAGCAATTATCATCATTGGTGTGTCATGATGTAGAAGTTGCATATAGTTTTTTTGTTTTTGTATTAAGCTATAACCAACTTAGGTAGGGCAAAATAATTTATGGCCCGCCTGCTTTGCTGTTCTCATTTTCTATTGAAAAATCTGTTCTGTGATAAAGATGTAAAGTTACCTTTCAAGCAAAATTACTTTAATAATAGAAGTATAAACAGCTCATCTTTACACCTTAACCTTAGCTGTATATACCATTTATTGTTAAGGCAAATGTTATCAGTAGTGACTATGGAGTTAATCAGGCGACTTATCACAAACTAAATCTATTATGACGAAGATCATTGGTGATTTTTATTTAAAACTCTAGCATCACTTAGACTAACTCAAGATAGCAGTAATAATAATCTGATGATGAAGTTTTTTTTTTTCCTTTCAAAATTGAGGGAATTTTAACTATTAGTGGTAGAATTTCAACTACTGGCAAATTTTCCAAGTAATATGAGGCAGCCAGACATCTTAGTGTATCTTAATTCTAATTCTCTAGACAGCAGCTCATCTTAGTTTATGAATAACAAATTTTAGTACCTGTTAATAATTAAGGTAATAGTCGTGCTCATGACAGCAGCATAAGTTGTTGGCTTCTACTCTGTGGTGGCGGAGAAGACATAGGATGATTGGGATATCCATTGAAGAACATACACAGTTTTCACACTGAAAACCTTGAGTTGTGGCTGGTCGCGGTAGCTCATGCCTGTAATCCCAGTAGCTCCAGAGACAGAGGCTGGAGGATCAGAAGTTCTAATCCAGCCTCATCAATTTAGTGAGGCCCTAAGCAACTCAGTGAGACCCTGTCTTTAAATAAAATACAAAAAGGACTAGGGATGTTGCTCAGTGGTTAAGCACCCTGGTACCAAAAAACAAAACTAAACAAAAAAACCTTGAGTTGTGTTGTAGGACTTTTCTAAAGAGAGGAAGGAATAAGGGGTCTCAGCAATTGGAATAGCAGTATTCAAAGAGATAATACAGTAAAAGACAATGAAAGGAAGGGAGAGAGGAAGGGAGGAAGGGAGAATGAACGAATAAGAATGCTTATGCTGGCATTAAGCATCCCATGTGTGAGTAACAAGAGATGAAACTGGAGAAGGCTTCAGGGGCAAGATTCACCAAGACCCCAAATGCCATGCTAGGGAGTTTGACAGCAATGCACAGCCACTGGAAGACTTTAGAAATTATTGTATTTGACTTGTAAAAGAGTGTTCTGGCTTTTGAATAGACTGAAGGACAACAGGAATGAAAGCAAGGAAACTGGTTAGACCATTGCCAACAATATTCTAGGCTAAGGGTCATAGTGTCCTGATGCTTTTGTCTGACTTTAACAAGAAGTGAGGATTTCATAATTTTTAGAAAGTGGAAGAATGGAAATATAGAATAGTCAAGTTTAGTTTGAGATGTATTGGCTTTGAGGTTCCAGTGAAGCATCCAGATGCAGATTAATGTCTGGTTGATAGTGAAATGTGAAGCTTAGGAGTTTGAGCTGAGAATACAAATCTGGGGGTAAGCTAGATCATTGCATCTGTGGGAAATGAGATCTCATGAGATGTGTGTAAAGATAAAGTAGACCCAAGCTGGAAATAGGAGGAATGTGGTTGATAAAGGATGATTACAGTGAGTTCATCCTGGAAGAGATTGAGAGAATATTCAGAGAAGAAACCTTGGAGTTTGAATGTCAAGGGAGCCAAAGAAAGAATGTTTTCCAGAAAGAGATTCCATCTCTCATTCTTCAGATGCACAATGTAATGCTAGTACAGGAAAAAGTAGAATTAGTAAGTAGGACAGTGTCTCAGAGAGATTGTGGTCGTAGCATGATTGGGAGAAAAGCCAGCCATTAGGGACTTAGGGAGTGATTGGGAGGAAAGGGAAAGGTGGTGAGGGTTAATACCTTCTTTGTGAGGAGGTTGATAATGAGAAGAGAGAAGGCTATCTCTGATGTTACAGTAGCAAATGAGCAATTGAGGTTTCTGAGGAGACACCCAGGCGGAGTTCTTCCAGTCTGTCATGCACAGCTAGTGAAGGAAACAGCCCAGAGGCTGCTGCCAAAATGCAAGTAGAGGAGAGGCACGCTCAGGACTATGAGGAAGTGACTCTATGAAACAGGCAAGTTTGAGCCAGAGACAGTGGAGTGGGGAGATTAAGGGATGTGGGAAAGTTTTGAAATTACTACTACAGGAAATGTGCATTCACCCACTGCGTTTTAAAGTAACACTCATTCACGGATGTGGAAAAAAAAGACTGGAATTTTGCTGGGTGGAGGTGACCAAAGATCAAGGGAAAGAGGCTTTGAGGTTATTGACAATATTTGATAGCTGGGCAGAGAAGATACACATATTTGTGAGAGCTGAAAGAGAGTAAGAAACAGAGCAGAAGCTGTGGTGAGGCAGGAGACCTGGTGTAATGGGCACACCTGGACAGTGGGATAAGAGTTGGAAAGATAAAGCCGGGCAACATGGCGCATGCCTGTCATCCCAGTGGCTAGGGAGGCTGAGGCAGGAGGATTGCGAGTTCAAAGCCAGCCTCAGCAAAAGCAAGGTGCTGAGCAACTCAGTAAGACCCTGTCTCTAAATAAAATACAAAATAGGACTGAGGATGTGGCTCAGTAGTCGAGTACACCTGAGTTCAATCCCGGGTATCTCCCCACACCCCCGTGCCAAAAAAAAAATAATAAGGTGGAAAGATGAGAAGGTTTTGACACTGGTGGTTGCCTGAAGTTGAGGGTCAGAGGTGGGTCAAGATGTAAAGATAACGACCTTGACCATGCTCACTGTACCAGTCACCACGGTGGTACAGAGTCTGCCACCTGCTACAGGCTGCTCAAGGAGATGACAAAATAGTGCTGATAAGACCTGCAAAAGTTCTTATATTACTAGACTATAGGCTCCATGGAAGCAGGGACTTGGGTGTATTCTGTCACTATTGTATGTAAACACTTGTAATAGTGCCTTACTCATTGTTTATTGAATGAATAAATTCTTTAAAGTTTATGCTACCCCTGACTGCTACTGGGTTTACCCTGTTTTAGCCTGTTGCTGTCTTGGGGTTGCATTCCTCAGAAACACTCTTCCAAGTCTTTATTTTGTGAGTCCGGATGCCAGCTCTACCTCTGAGGTCTGCTGTGTCTCCCCTTCCACTTTCATCAGGTCACAGCCACTTGTTGGATGTTCCTCATTGTCTTTACTCTAACAGAATTGCCCAGAGTTTAGCCATGTCCTTCTTTGGGAGAAAAAGCAAATGTCCCTACTCCTCCCCAAGGCTAAACCTCTCTCTTATTAGTGGTATTAGAGACTATGTTGATCTCTTTGGCCATCACCTTCTCTGCTCTTCTGGAACCTGTCATCCCTTCTCTTCCAACAAATATATCCCTTCCCTTATGGTTGACCCAAAAAAACAGGAACAAAAAGCTACTTCATTTTTCTTGGAACTTTAAATGTTGTCATTTGCCATTTTTCTTTCTAGTTAACAGTCTCTCAAAAGGCTCCCTTCTAATTCGTGAACTTTCTGATTTCTTTGCAACATACTCACTGCATAGAAACCTGATTTTAGGGCTGGACTCATGGATTCCTGAGGCATTATGACTATTTCTCCTCCATTCCTAGGGATTGTCTACCTTTATTCCAAAAAGTATTTGAGCACCTCTTGTTGTCAGGCATGTTTCAATGTGCTAGAGATACTGTAGTGAATAAAACAGACAAAAGATATCTACCTTTGTGGATTTTATTTTCTAGAGAGGAAAAACAAAACCCAGATGTTCAAAGGTGTGTGTGTGTGTGTGTGTGTGTGCGTGTGTGTATTCTTGGCAAGTACAAGGAGAAAAATAAAACAGAAGGGAGATGGGCAGTTTTGGAATACAGGAGCTTGCTAGTTTAGATAGCAATGATAGGACCTTTAAATGAGGTCTGAAGGAGGTGAGGAGGTGCAAATCATGTAACTGGGGGAAGAACATTATAAGCAGAGAGAAAAGTAAGGGCAAAATTGCAAGGCAAGAGTGTGCCTGATGTTTCTGAAGATCAGTGAGGAAGTTAGCCCCCATTTTTTTTTTTAATCTAACAGTAGTAAAAACATTCTTTACTCCCTGGTGCATTTGAAAGTATTCTTCCCCCTTGCCTTTGGAGACTACTGTTTTGAAGGGAGTAACCTGGACTTGTTTTTGCATTTTTCATTTCTTTCTTTGATTTGTGTGTGTGTGTGTGTGTGTGTGTGTGTGTGTGTGTGTGTGTGTGTGTGTTCTGCTCTCTCTCACCCTCCAGTTGTGACTGGTCACCTTATCAAACCTCATTCTCTATCCTCTTTTTTCTTTGACTACACTCCTGCCATAGTAAGCATCCTTCAGACGTCTGTGTCTGTGTATGCATACTGTGTGTCTAAAATGCTCTTTTTGCCCTTCGGGAGCAAGCTCAAATGTTACCTTCTTTATGCAATGGTTTCTCCCCATCTCTAGTTAAATTAATTATGTCCTTCATTATGTCTTTCTTCTAAACTCCCACATTGATGCAGTGATGACTGAGTTTCTTATTAGACTGTAAGCTCCCTGAAGGCCACAGCTAACTCGTATTAATTGGTGCTTCTAATACTTTTCTATATTTCCTTGTATAAGGCAATATAGCAAAAAGAGCAGATAGATGAATTTGCCTCACAATTACATATTGCGTATGAAGGAAAAAAAATTTAAATTCCCAGGATGCATATGCCTTCATGGTAGCATTCATGTATTATATGCAGCATATCAACATTTCTAAGAGAAACTGTAAATGATGTTTTGTTAGTGGTTGCTTGAATCCTGAGTGCCTTTCATTCTGCTGACTTGTTAGAACAATGGCAGACAGTCCTGTTGGCAGAGGGACATAGGCCCCACCTAATAAGGGCCTGTGGCAGGCGGGACTGCATTGCTGTCTAGGCTTAGGGCAAGGAACAGCTGCTTTAGATCAAGCTTAAAATTTTAGTTATATAAATACAGATGTTATTGTAGGTGTTTACATTGAATAGCACTGTTCTCTTTTTTTCTAATTTAAAAATTTTGTTGAGGTTATTTTAATTAGAAATTTCTCATAAGATTTGAGGGAAAAATTAAGCAGCTCAGACATTTTAGAAAACAAAAAAATGCTATTTGGCAAACTTACTATATAGACATTTTAGAATAGTGAAGCTGAAAATTGAGACTAAGAAGAAACAAATGATTTTTTAAAATCTGCATAACTCTGAGAAGGTTAAATGTGAAGGCGTTCATTAGCAAAATGTATCTTCCTCCTTTGGAAAGTAGAATATTATGCTTTGAAAGGAATGGTCAAGTGAAAATAATTAAGTCAGCCAAATAACTATTTTTGACAGGAATGAATTATTTTAAGATTTTTAATGATGTCTAAAACTACTCTCCATGTTTCCTTACTTTTTAAGAACATTCATTGCTCCAATTTTATAAAACTTCACTTGTGACTAAATAATTTTAAGAATATTGATGATATTTTACTGAGCAGCCCATAGTGTTACTTTCTTCAAATGGCTGTGCAGGTTATTAGGTATAGGAAAGAATGGCTCATTTTTATTTGTGTTCCAGCATTAGTTCATTTGGACCTGGGGAGAAATTTTGTGGCTGGAAATTAAACAAATTAAATAGAATAGTCAAAAGACAAAAGTAAAAGTGCCTTTCATGTGTGAGCACTTTCAAAATGTGGTTGAGCATGTCTTCTGCCACACTCAGGGCCCTCTTTCTCTGTCAGCTGAGGAGAGGGCGCTGCCTGTTTACAGTGTGGGCTCTCACAGGAGCAGAAGGTTGAATGGGTGAAGAGGAGATAAGTGGGGTCGAATTGCAGTTGAAACTGTAGATGTTGAGACTTGTAGTGACTCTGAGAAGCTGGTGATATTTTCAGAGTAGAACCTTACAAGTACATTAAGGCCCTGACAGAAAAGTGCTCCATGTTGACTTAGAACTACACTCTGACACCTAAGGTGGGCACAGACTTGAAAATATGGTTTACTTGGTGTCAGTTCTCTGGGTTAATAGGTTCTGAACACTTTCTCAACCTTTCATATGCTAAATGCAATTTGTGGTGAGTGGAATGCTGCTTTCAGCTGTTTGAAACTTGGATTCAAATGTGGAACGAAGTGAACAAATGACATTATAATTATGGTGTTCTTGCTTTCTTGAAGATCAGCTTCTTACAAAACTTGGTCATGTGAACCTACAGTGCCCTAAGGTGGTTTTACCTCGATGTTCTGATCTTTTTCTGACTCATACTTGAGCTTTCCTTTTGTAAGGACTCGTGAGCATGACAGGTGACAGATACTGTCAGAGGTGCATTCCATTTACAAGTATGTGAGCAAGCATGTTTGGAAGGCAGGGTGAATTGGCACATTGGCTTAAAGCCTTTTGGAATCCGGGACGAGTGTGAAGTGGAATGCCAGTATGGTCTTTGCTGGAACAGCTTGACTTTTTCTTGTGCAGAACACATATTAATGTGTGTTTGCTTTCCAGTAAATTAATTATAAGCAAAATAAACCTCTGGAAGTTGTTGATGTCTGCAAAGAATGCTCAGTGCTCCCTGTTTGTATTAACATATTATCAAGACTTCATGTGTTACCATGAAGGGGTCACAATGGACTTTTTCTCTGAATTATAGCACCATGTTACCATCTTTCCTGTTATTCTTGAAGAACAATTTTACATAATTATGACAGCTTCATGGATTAATGTAATGCTGAGATAAGGTTTGCTTAGGTGTTATTTGTCTAACATACCATGTGCTATAACAAGTTTAAATGCACACAGGGTTTGCCATGATCTGCCCCTTTACTTATTTACCTCTCACTTTTCTCACTTTTCCACCATGGCCCTATTCATAGTAAACCTCTTAGAAGCTGATACTTCACTAAACTTACACACACTTACTCAGATTCATCAGTATCACCTAGTCACTTTTTAGGTCCTTCAGAGGGGACACTTCTTACACTTATCTCCTCTGCCCTTGCCTCATCAGATGTGGACTTGGTACCCTTGCTGTGGGTGCCCACATGTGCTGCATTTTCCACATCTGCTTTATGGCTTTGTTCAAGTCGCCCTGACTGCTTAAGTGGATTGTAATCCGCCCAAAGGATGAGAAGCCATTATTCTGATTCACAGAGTTTCCCCAGTGTCTGGCACAGTCTGTCCTATAATTTCTTATCAATCTGTATTGTTTTTTAAATGATGATGCTTCTTATTCTCTACTTTGTTTTCAGATTCATCAAAGCGAGGAGAAAATAAACCATGCTGAGAAGACGAGCACTCCTCTAACACAGGAAGATCCTAAAAAGGCAAATGATCTTGCTGGTTCCACTTCAGATACCAAAACAGGGGAAACTGATAGACAACCAAAAGAGAGCTTTTTTCAATTTCTTGGTAACTTGTTCAATATCTCAGGAAAATCATCTCTTGGTGAAGCCAAGCAGTCTTATTTCAAAGATGACCATGATAAAACTGAAAAAGACTCTCAAACTCATGGTGACAGTTTCGAGGAAGGGATCCAAAGGGAGAGGGAGATTTTCAGTGGCCCTCTGGAACCCCAGGCACTTCCAACAGAAGAACAAGAGTCCATGTCAGCTGAACTCTCAGATACCTTTTCTTTGGATACAACGCAGGACAGTGAACAGGAAACCACTGATTTGCTGAAGTAAGTGTAGAATTTAATTGAGGCAAAAAGAAATCAAGCTTTGGGACCTAATTTTTAAACATAAGTTCTAATTCTTATTAATTGAAGGAATTGGAAAAAATATTTGGCAATATCCTTACTAGGTAAAAGATGGTAAGATTCTGTGAACCATCCTGGAAATCTAGGACACTTTCAGCTCTTTTGGTGGGAAGACTAGAGCCTTTTAGGTGCTTAATTTTCATAGTAGAAGTTCTTTTTTAATTTAAGCCTTCTTTGAATGGGAGCATTTTTGTTTGTCTAAATTCTTCCTGATTAGGACAGGCAGATGTGTTCAGTATGTCTATTTTAGGAACCAGAATGGTCCTAAGGTTTGTAGTTTCATTCTTTGAATATCCTTTCTTTGAAAAATCAAGTTAAAGGGTTTAAGAAAATAAATTGCCTCTATTCATGAAACTAGCTTTATGAACCTTTTACACAGCTCTAAGAAACCAAAGTCTTGCATGAATTTGAGCAGGATTTCACCACCCGTTTTTCTTTGTTTGACTAATGAACAGGAAGCAACTTGTTTTTCCTTTTACTGAAATGAGCCAAAAAATGTTTTTAACAGTATTGAGTACACTAGGCATCTTGTGTAACACAATATTTATTCATAACTAATAGATATCTGTTTTATTGATTTTTATTTTAGCCTCACTTGAGAAATGATTATTTGAAGAGGTGATCAACAATATTGTAGTTGTTTACAGATAATTAACTTACTGTGCAGTTTTTTTTTGAGTAGTTTCAAAGTGTCCTCTGTGTGTGCTGTTAGCTAATTCCTCATAGCAAGCTTATGAGATAAGATCAGACCCAACTCACAGTTCTAAGAACTGAGACCCAAATAGATAAGAGTTTGCCCATTAAGTGTTGTGGTGGAGCTTGTTCTACCAGATGTTGAAATATACTGATAAAACTATAGTACCAGCAGCTGTGCCATATGGGTATAATATTTGCTAGATATTTAAATGGAGCAGAATAAACAGTCTGGAAATAGACTTTCATAAATTTATAATTTAAACCTGTGGTGAGGACATTAACATTCTCCTTGAAATGTGGATTTGTTGGAAAAACTGGTTAACAATTTGGAAGAAAAACGTTATTTCTCTCATTTTTATATCAAAATAATTTAAAATAGTTACAAATAAATGTTTAAAAAGTAATCTAAGAGAAGCGATATATGAATTATTATTTTACTTTGGTGAAAAATCATCTTCTAGGCATAATAGCAATGGAAGGTATCAGGAAATAGATCAAGAGATTGGATTACTCCCAATTTTTAAACTCCTGTATGTCAAAGAAGATAAACAATGATAAATTTAAATGGCAAATGAGAAAAACCATATACAAAAGTGACACAGAATGCTTTAATTGGTCAGCAATTTAGAAACTAATGTCATAGAAAATAAAAATGGTGAACAATATAAACAATTCAAATAGAAATATAAACCACTGACAAGTGAAAAAGTTTGTTTTCATTAGCAATCAAGGAAATGAAAAATAAAATGAGAATTTTTTTCTCCTTTAAATTGATAACACTAATAATATTCTTCATACGTCAAAGTAGATAAGGCCAGTGCTCATATACTCTGCTGGGAATGGGGGATGTAATTTGATAGCATGTTTTAGAAATTCAGTTGGCATTACGGATCAAGAACTTTAAAATGTACAAGAACTTTAAAATTTTTTCTGATGATGTGCAAAGGTGTTCATGTAAACATTATTTATAGTAGTATCATTGAAAATAAATAGAAAAGCGGCTAAATTGTACATCCATTGTATGGGATTGTTTAAAGTAACACTATGGAAAGTGTGGTCCCTGGAAAAGTAGCATCAGCATCACTCAGGAATCATTAGGGAGGCAAATTTGTCATATGTGCGCCCCCATGCCCCCACTGTGGATGGAACCCAGGCTCTGATTTAAACCCAATGAATTGACATCTCTAGGAATAGGGTCCAGCAAGCTTCTGAAACCTTCTCCAGGTGTCTTTTTTGCATACACATATTTGAGATCCAGTATTGTGAAGTAATTTAAAATAGTGGAGAACTGAACAAAATGGAAAGTTAGCATTTTTTCTTTGGTTTCGATTAGTTTGGTCAAGCTTATTTCCTTTGGCAATGGACAATGATGGATACTGGGCTTCTTATTTCTTGTTGGTAAGCTTTCTTTGATAATGGAATAATCATTTAATTCCAATTCGCCATAACAACCTCAGCAAAGAAAGGCTATTCTTAATTTAAGAGGAAAGGAAAAGACTCCCAGCTGAGACATAGTCTTCCTCTAGGCCTAGCTTTGGAAACGCCACAGGTTTTACATTGCTTTCTCATGGAAAAGTCCCCTTTTTTTCTTTGTAGATCTTTATAATCGGGGTATATTTAAACAAGTTAATGGCTTTAGACAAGTTAATAAAATAATCTGTGGTGTGTAACAGTATCTATTGCTATCACGGGGTGGCGAGGACCACACCAGGGTAAATTCTTCCTCAGAAGGTGTGAGCCTCCTGAGAAATAGAAAGTCTGAAATAATTAGAAAGAAATAGAGCCAGAGCCAGAAATCAGACATAAAAAGGAGCATCTGATAGGTCTTCCAATCCTCTTAGCATGTGGAACTAGAGGAATGAAAAATGGCTCCGGTTCTTTATTTAAGGGGGAGTATATTAAAAGCAAGGATAAGATTTCAGTGGGAGGAGTCTTGCTTCTGGGTGTGGCAGGGGTCTTGCAGCAAACAGGTTGATTGGCATCTTGGCAAGCCACACCCATGTCTGAGACGTTGTGTGGCTGTGTGGCTCCAGCTCCAGCAGGAGCAGTGCTGAGCTTAAATGAAGCTAGGTAGGAAGTCACACGTATTGGGCAGTCTTAAACCAGCAGGGTTGCCGCGGGGAGTTCCTGATACCAGACTTTTCGTGCTTAATGGCTTCCGAGTCCTGTTGCTTCACACAGTTCAGGGATGGCTCCTGGCATATTACCATACAAGCAAACATTTTTTGATTACCATTAATAGCATTTGCAAAATTTAAACAGTTTATTACCTGTTATTCAAAGTGAATTTTAAAAAAATTATCACTCAAGTCATATTGAATTATTTCATCTTAGCTTATTTAAAAATAATGAAGAGCTTTGTCATTGTTTTTATGTATAGTTGACTATGCAGGTTTTATTTTTAATATGCATAAAACTTTTTAAAAAATCTGTTTGATAGCATTTTAAAAATTGTTTTCCATGCATGGGTTCAGCTTGTGTAATTTATATAGGAATCTACTTTATTGTTGTGGTTTTTAAAAAATTTCTGTTATAATTTTCTAAATTTTTTTTGTAGTTATACATGGACAGCATGCCTTTATTTTATTTATTTTTTTAATGTGGTGCTAACGATTAAACCCAGTGCCTCACACAAGCTAGGCAAATGCTATACCACTGAGCTATAGCCCCAGCCCCTAATTTTTATATTTTTTGTAGTTTTATATCCATTATAATGACAATCTCTTCTACCAAAACTTTCCTGCGATTTTTAAAAAATTGTTGGTTTTGCAGCTTTTCTTTACATAGAGCAGTTAAAAGCCTTTCCTATCATGAAAGGATGCATGCTTCTCTATATAATTTGAAAGGAAATAAATCCTATTGCCAAAATGTAGCTAAAGCTTTATATTTTCCTTAAAGTAAATTTCTATAGTTCTTTTGCTATACAGCTAGTTACTATTTGCAGGTCACTAGTAAAGAATTTCTTTGAAGAATGACAGGTCTTTAGTTGACAGGTATATAAAAGTTATCCATATTAGACCACAATCATTTTTAATAAAAAAAGGCTTAATAAACCTGGAGGCTTAATAAACCTTCACATGATGAGTAGCTAAATTTGGGTGACAATCCATAAAACCTTTTCAAGTTTTTAATACTTATGCCTATTTTCTTAAATATTTGAAATTTCAAAGTGTTTTACTTTTTCCTTACTATTGAGTGACATACCTTTGATACACAGATTAAGCTATAGATCCCATGCAAAATTACATAATACATGAAATTAATACTCCAGTTTCTCCATTCAAACTTGTGAAAATGCACTTTCTTAATTTCCCATCTCTAGTTTATTTTAAAATGATTTTAAGCTATTTTCATTTATTTAAAAGTTTAAAAATTAAAGGACAGTTTTATGTTCTTAATATTCAATTATGACGACTCTATTGCACCCTGTGAAAGAATGATGCAGAAAATAGACAATGTTGGAATGACTAACCTTTTAAAAAGATGTTGGGTAGCTAATGAGTGCCTGAAAGGACCAATTAAAATGAATGAAGCTAAGCTTACAACTTTGATGTCCAGTGCTTTAACATTTTAATTGTTTAATATAAAGAATGCATATTTTATATATTTACAAATATAACATTTTCTTACATGCTGCTATAGAAGACATGGTTAGAAACTTAGTACACATAAATCTACTCAGTCACTTTTTTGTTAGAAGTATTGAGAAAATCATAAAAAATGTAGAGCACTAATACCCCTATGCAGACTCCAATACTACAAAAAACTTATTAGAGTAAGCTAAAATTTAATGGTTTATTTCTGTGTGTTTTATTATTAGAGTCCTTTTAGATAAAAGTTGCAGTGTTTCATTGATGCAGGATAAAATTCTTTGTGATGTAATTTGCAGGGAGTTGGTAGTAAGAGGACCTAAATTTACACTACCTGAAAGAATAAAATTCTAATCCTTCTCTCTCACTCCCTATTTCAGTTGACACCATGTGCATTTCTTCAGGTATACATTTCTTCGAGATTATTTTGGTGATCTTTCAGGGAAAAATTGTAGTCTATTCATAATAAGTTTGTAATTACGCAATGTTAAAATTTCAATAGAAACAAAACAAACTTTTGTCATTTATTTACACTTCTAGATCTTAATATGTTGTTCAGAAGCCTTTTTTACTTTCTGAATGACATGTGTACTTTGATATGGTATTTCACAAATAACGTTAATTTGCCTGTATGTATTTTTCTCTTGCATGTTTTCATAAGAAGGTCTCCATATGCAGATTCTGACTTTGTTTCATAAGCATTTGATATAGTCTGAAACTTGTGCCGTGCTAAAACCCCTTTTGCAAGGCAAAGCTTTTCTCACCACATCTCCTTTAGCTACTGCATAATGGGCAGTAAAAATAAATGGATGTTTTACATTATAGCACAATGTTTTACAATAGTGGATTTGTAGGATTTTAAAGGCCAGCAAATTATATGGTTTGAAATGAATTATTTCAGCTAAATTTCAAGAAGCATGTAACAGTCATAATTGATGAAATTATCAAAGGGGATTTCCTTTTTCATTTAGACAAATCTAGCATTCTTAACTTTATTGCATTAAAGGTAGAAATAAAAGTTATTTTTTAGATGTTGACATACTAGTAACTGAATTTCTTAGTTATTCATATGGATAGTAATGTTTGGTTATTGATATGTTCAATCTGAAACAATCAAGTAGGACACACATATCCAGTCTTTTTTGTGGTACGTGGGATTAAACTCAGGAACACTCAACCACTGAGCTACATCGCAGTGCTATTTTATATTTTATGTAGAGACAGGGTCTCACTGAGTTGCTTAGTGCCTCTCTTTAACTGAGGCTGGCTTTGAACTCGTAATCCTCCTGCCTCAGCCTCCTGAACTGCTGAGATTACAGGTATGGGCCACTGCTCCTGGCCACATCCAGTCTTCCTACCATGCGTTGTTATAGTCAGGACCCTAAAGTGTTTCTTTAGTTCAGAAAACATTTTGATACCATATATAAGAATTAAGACATTAGTCTGAAATAGACTGCTTAGCATTTAGGATTATTATTATTATTGCTTTATTTATTAATCCACAGAAAGATATTTAAACATATTAATTAATGTGTTTATTAATTAAGTTAATGCTTATTAATTAATTAAATGTTTATTAATTACAATAATTCACATAAAGATATTTAAACATTTTCTAGATCATGCATGGTGCACTTAAATATTTAAAGATGACTCAGACAAAGTGCCTTCTCTCAGCCACTAGGTGAGTGGGCAAGAATAAATAACTTAGACCTTTGTAATTTAATCTGGCAAATGTTGTGTTTTGGGTACCCACACATCAGAGGATAAATATCCATCTTGGTAGAAAGCATAGGTTTTGTGAGGGAGCTAATTTCTCAGAGTTCCTCTCTGGTGCTGGAAGGAAACGGCAGAGAATGGAGCTGATAAAAGGCTACAAGCCGCATGGCTTGTATGAGAACTTCCACAGATAGAGTCTTCAAGGGAAGTTGTTTGCTGAGAGCATCAGCATCATTATGCAGGAGTTGGTTCTCCATTCTTTCTGGAAATCCTTTTTGATATCTGCATTTACCCAAGCAATTTAATACTCATTGTTTCAGTTGAGTATTTGGAAAAATAGTTTTCCTGAATACAGGAAAAGGTTTTAAAGGCAATTCTGTTACTGATTGATTTAATGAATATATACAGAGTCCTTACTGTAGGCTCGACACCTTGCCAAGTATTGTTCTTTAAAATTTTTCCAACTTATGTGCTCAAAGATGCTGTTTAGGGGCTGGGGTTGTGGCTCAGTGAGGGCGCGCTTGCCTAGCATATGTGAGGCTCTGGGTTTGATCCTCAGCACCGCATATAAATACATAAAATAAAAAGTCCATCTACAACTAAAAAAATTTTTAAAATAAAAATAAAGATGCTGTTTAAATTCACATGTAAAAGTAAAGGAATAGATGCTTGCTATAACGTTTTGACGTGGTGGAGAAATCACAGTGATGTATCCATAAACTTATGGTACTAATATGAGGCACAAAAATCAGTGCAGTTCCTTAATGTCAGATTCTCTGAGATAAGAACCAGAACATAAGCCTTGGACTTGTCAGTCCACGCTGTCTTCTGTTAACCACAGTTATAGACACATATGTAATCATATATATCTATGTATGGTCACTGTATCCTAATCCTTAATCACTGCATCCTAGGAAGAAACAGTTCTGAGAAACTTGAAGCATTCAGGCTGCCTTGACATTTACATGCTGCTTGCCAAATTCTGCATTATTTGTAATGCAGATAACTTTAACTAAAACTTCTTAGGATTTCCTCTCCAA
Source organism: Xerus rutilus (assembly GCA_028644305.1). Classification (NCBI taxonomy): domain Eukaryota; kingdom Metazoa; phylum Chordata; class Mammalia; order Rodentia; family Sciuridae; genus Xerus; species Xerus rutilus. The sequence continues at coordinate 81,046,001 of CM053409.1, read as the reverse complement.
ATGAGGACATATGAAGGAAAGTGGAATTTGGAAGATATAATTCACTGCAATGTGATTGTTGGGATTACTGTGAAGTGTTATTAATTATATTTCCTGATACCCTCAAACTGTTTCTCTTCGCAGAAAAATTGATGGTGAGCCAGAGAAGCCTGCAGTAACATATGCAACGTATCAAGGCCCCAGACAAATTAGGAAATATTTAAAGCAACAGACTGCGTTGGAAACTCTGAATACCTTAGACAGAGCAAATGACAGTTCTGAATGTAGTACAAACACACAGACTGGCCCTGGAAGTGAAATGGAGGCTGGGAGAGCACCATTGTCATCAGTGAGCAAAGATGTCCACATGAAAGGATGTCTGCTTGGGGGCTCTTTAGAAGACTCTGATTGTGGCAGAGTTAATTTCAACAGAGAAAGCCATCTGACACACAGTCCAGAACTTCAGAATATAACTTCTTCTAAGGATGTTTTAAATAAAAATGATCCTGGAGTATCTGAGAGAAGTCAGTTGTCCTCTTTTTCTGAGACTAACTCCATCCCTACTGTTGGAGATTCTGACTCACAGAACCATTTAGGTTGTGTGCCAGTTTCTCAAACTGACAGAAATTTGGTATGTTCAGCATTGTTTACAGGAAGTAAGAGTAGCAAAGTTCCTTGCAGTCCAGAATTTCAGAGAAAAACTCCAACAGAAAATACAAGGAGAGAAAACAGCTCTGTGGTGAGTGATGGGACATTGGAGCAAAGAGAAGAGCGTGTTGAACCTCAGGGACCTGCTGTTTCTGATTTCTCTTGTAGTAAATCTAATGGAAGTGACACTACTATGCTAGAAAGTACAAATTTGCCAAGTCCCAATAAATCAATTAGGCATGAAAACCTGCAGTTGCCAGAGAGAAAGTGTTCTAACAAGCAAACTATAGATAACTCATCAAAGCAGGCTGTCCATCACACCAGCACCATTGCTCTCCAGGGACATGCTGTGACAGACACAGAACTTGTAAATGAAGGAAAGAGGTTGTTTGCCCAAGACTCTCAGAAAAAATTGGCTGTTACAGAAATTAGGCAAGAAACAGCAAGTGTCTTGGCTGGTGAACCCACAACTTCAAGTCATGTAAAAGCTCCAGAAGACAGAATTGAGTCATTACCCAAAGATACTGACCAGTTGTTTGAAACAGAAGCCAAAATGCTTGATTTGGGGCCACATGACAAAGCTTACATTATGAGTATAAATCAAAAGGACCCTGCCTTTGCACAGTACATCAGTGAATCAGCTGTTGTAGCATGCTTAGAAAATAGACTAGCACCTGAAATGAATTTCAAACTTAATAAAGGTCACCTTTCAGAATCTCCTCTTCATGCCAAGAAACCTCAACAAGCCAAAGTATCTCTTGAGAATGAAACACCACTTACCCTTGACTGTAAGAAATCACATTTTAATGATTTACCTTTTACCTTTGTTTCTGGAATGGACATTCCGAGCAAGTTGGATATCCCTGTTTTAAAGGATGCACCTGTAGAAACTGGAGATTCCAACATTGTTGGTATTTCTCATCAGCCAACCAGGTGTCCAGAAGAAAATGTGGCAACTCATGTTGAGACTGTGGACAGGAAGAGTCCCCCTCCCCTTCATCTTGAGCATGAATCTGCAGTTCTTGAATCCAAGGAAGCTTTTGCTGATAGTGAAAAATGCCAGTTTCATCCAGGTTCTGAAATGAGTGGTCCTCACTTAACTGTGGTGGACCCATTGAACTCTGAGCTTGGAAGCCTTCCCAAAGATCATAGTTCTGTTTTATATCCAGACCTTAATAAAACAGAGTTAATGCCTGCAAATACCAAAGCAAGTAAAAGCACAATAGAGAAGTCTAATTCTCTTTCCTTGGAAACCAAAACTGATAACATTGCTAAAACTTTGTCAATAGCTGAGGTTGGTGGTCAGAACAATGTTCCTGTTGAGTCACATTCTGCAAGAGGAAAATCTATAACCTTGTCCAAGGTATCTGTTTCCCAAACCGAGCCCAGAGGCAATTCTCAGGGTACAATTTCTTCTCCATTAGAAATTCCAGAGGAGTCAGCAAAGCCTGTTTTATCAGAGTTAACTTCTCTAGAGGTTGAGCAGGACAAAAATTTTCAACTAATGGAGCAGAGGGAGATTAAAGACAGATGTTCAGATGGCCTTAGGGACAATCACCAGCCTGAGTATTCTTCTACCTCCAAACATCAAGGCATACACGAAACAGAGGTATACACCTTAGGTGATCCTCCTCCTCTTCTCCACAGTAATGTACCTGGGATTTCACCTTCTGGTCAAGACAAAAAAGTTACTAGGCATATGATACAGAATTGTAAATCCAATACTGTTATGATTCATGAGTCTTTGGATATTTGTGGGACTAAAGAGAGTTCTGGTCTCTCAGAAATGGCAGAACTTAATTTAACTAGTATTTCCCCAAAGTTCCAAGAAACTGACAGCACAAAAGTAAATTCACCTTTTTTGAGTTCTGATATTAGTGTGGAAAAAAATGTGTTTTCATCTGAGTATTCAAGCTTGCTTAATGTACCTTCAGTGCTGAGATCAATAAGGAAAGCCTCGTCTCACAAAGAGAGAGGGGAACCTTGTTTTCTGAGTGGTGGTACTGATAGTGCTTCCTTTTCCTCTTGTCAGCCAGAAGAAATTAGCATGGTTGTAAATTCACATGATCCCTCAAATAGTTATTCTGTGAAAGTTACTAAAGATCTCTCAGGCGAAAGTGCCTCCATAACTAATCTGCTAGACCCTACTAGCTTTTACTTAGAATTGGAGACACCTATCCCAACAGGGGCAGATGTCCCATTTCAGGACCAATTTGGAATTCATACTGAAAAGGTATCTCTTGATTTCCCAACCACTGACCAATATGATAATACCATGGAAGCAGAGACTGGAGCAGTTGCTGAGGCTTCAGCGTCAGTTAACAGCTCAAGCCAGCAGTGTTCTGAAGCCTCTGCTGAGCATGTAGAAGACAGGAGAAGAGCACATGACAAACTTTTGGACCTCAAAAGTGGTTTACTCAGAAAGGCTGACACATTGATTGAGGAGATTTTTAATTCTGTCAAAGAAGAACTAAAATCCAAACACACAGTTGGTACCTGCCAGGAGCATATATCTATATATGGTGTAATGAATCCTGGTACTGTGAAGGAAGATATCCCTGAGAAAAAAGAATCAGAAGTGACATTAACAGGGATCCACCTAAAAGAGTGTTTGGAAGAGCAGGGCATGGAAAACATGTCAGAAGTCAAAGAGGAAGAGAAAACCTGTGTTTCAACTACGGTTGGTGAGACACATCTCCTTTTTGATTCTGATAGAGAGAATGTATCTTGTGTGTTAGAAGATCAAGCTAGGAAATTAGTCAATGAGGTTATTTATTCAGCCCAAGAAAATTTGAAAAATGATGCTTTTGAAGATACTGAGGATACCTGGGATTCTGAACCTCAGGCTAATACTTCAAAAATTCTGAACAGTGATAGTGTTAAGCCAAGTGATGTAGTTAGGGAGTTCTTGTTATCAGAACAGGCAGTAAATCAAAGCACATGTGAAATTAGTGAAAATAAAGAATTAAGTAGATTCTTCTCCGTAAGTCACTTACTTAGTGCCACAGAGTCAATTAAAGAAAGAGAAATTTCTCTTTGCCAAAAATCTTCACTTTCTGAAAATGAAACTGGACAGTCTGGTAGTATAAATTTGCAAGAATCAGATACTGTTTTACTCCCTGAAGACATGCCACATAAAGGGTTAGATGATGCAGTAAAAACACATTTATCTGTCAATAAGGACTGTAGAGAAACAACAGAAACAGAGTATGTGGATAGCCACAAAACTGGGACAGAAGATACAAGAACTCTTGTACTAAATTTCAAATGGTCTCCATCTGTAAGTGATGATATTCACACACCTGGCACATCCAAAAACAGCTTGTCTGATAGTCTTGTATGTGTATCTGAAAAAAGCTTGCCAGGACATAGTAAAAGCACACCCCTTCCAATGTCAGAAACAGGGAAAGTACACAAAAAGGATGAAGTAAATATGGGAAAAATTGAGCTTATCCCTTCCATGTTAGAAATGGGGAAAATAAAGGATGCCGAATTGAATATTATGAAATATGAGGCAGTCCCTCCTGTGTTAGATGCAGAAAGAACACATAAAATGGAAGTGGAATTAAATATTACAAAAATTGAGCCAGAAGCTGACATTTTTAAAATGGGAGAAGTGTACCCAGTGGATGCTGAGAGGTATGTTGAAAAACCTGAGGGATTACCTGTTACTTTAGGAATGGAAACAGCTTGCAAGATGAAGAATACTGAAGGGGAGGTTGGAAAAGCTGAAGTGATGCCTCTTATGTCAGAAGTGAAAAATATCCACCCAAAAGATGCTGAAGGGGATATAGTAAAGTCTGAGACGACACCAGTTTCACGAGAAGTGGAAAATATTTATCAAAAGCATGCAGAAGGGGATGTTGGCAAGACTGGAATGACATCTGTTGTGTCAGAAGTGGAAAATACCTACCAAAAAGGTGGTGAGAGGATTCCTGAAGAAGCCAAGGCAACAGCTGTTACATTAGAAATGGAAGATATTTACCAAAAGGATGCTGAAGGAGATACTGATGAAACTGTATCGAAACCTGTTCTGTTAGAAGTCATAAATATTTACCAAAAAGATGCTGAAGGAGTTACTGAAAAGACTGAGAGGCCTGTGTTGAAAATGGAAACTACTCACCAAAAGGATGCTGTAGAAGTTTTGGAGCATACTGAAATGGTACCTTCTGTGTTAGAAGTGAAGGAAGCACACAAGAAGGCAGCACCTGCCTCCTTAGAAATGGGGAAAACACCCCAGGGAGATGCTGAAGAGATGAATGGAAGAACTATGTCCATGCCCTCTAAACTAGCAATGCCAATAACATCCCCAGAAGATCCTAGAAGGACTCTTGTGAAACATGAAGCAGTACCCACAGCCATAGATGTGGAGAAAATACATGAAATAGAAGCAGAATTGACCAATATACAAGTGGAAGCCATGCCTACTCCATATGAAACTGAAAAAGCATTTCAAGAGTATGCTGAAAGGAGTGTTAGAGAAATGGAGGAAGAACCTACTGAAATGAAGGAAAGCTTGATATTGCATGATAGCAGACTTGCCTCACACTTCAGGGGATATCAATCACCTACATTAAGTAAGGATTATGAGGGTTACCCAGCCTTAGCAATGCCAGATTTTCAACCTGAGGATGCTGTAGTAAGGCTCAACAAGAGAGTGTCCATCACAGCAGTGTATGACAAAAGACGAGATCTGGATTATAATGATGGGAAGGAGGAATCTAATTTAGCATTTGTTTCTCAGGATGAACAAGAAAATTCTTCCTTTACTATATTATATGAAGAGCCTCTTCAAGAGGAAAACAAGTATGCTTCTGCAGAAGTTAGAGAAGCTTGCTCTGTCTTATTTCCCAACGTGACGCCTTCCTGCATGCCTGTTTTGGCATGTGAAAGGTCTGAGAGCAGAACTGATCTCGTCCATCATCTTGAAAAAGATACAAAATTAGGTGAGACGTTTGATGGTGATAGTTCAGAAATGTTCTTATCGGTAGAGGCCAAAAGGTACAAAATTTATCCTTTAGCTTTGAGCCCCATTTATGAGGATGACAGCTCACAGGAGGACATTCTGTCCAGCGAGGTGTCTCCAGGTCATCATGGCTCCACTAAATCAAGAGAGAGTGCCAATCAGTCCTCTTCAGTTTTGTCACTTCTCCAGTCGGTATCAGAGCGTTTAAAGATGAATTTTGATGGAGATGATAGAGAGGTGGCTGAGGAAGAAGAGGAAGAGGAAGAAGTGCTGCAGAGAGTAGGCATGAGAGCTCAAAGGAAGGATCATGTTACCTTCCAGTTGCCAGATCCTTCCATCACATGCTACCCTGACAATGACCAGGAAAGCACTGGACTTGCTAAGAATTCATATGTAATGTCAAGTGATCCTGCTACCTCCAATCTGCAGATTGGTCTGTGGCCAGAAAAGGCTTCATTTCTACAAAAATCTGACCTTACTTCGAAATTGCATTCTTCTTTAAAGAGTGTTTATCATCAGTACTTACAGACTTCTAAGACTCATTCCTCAGAAAAAGGAACCAGATTTGGTGGGTGTTTTCAGGAACCAGTGTCAAAGTATTTCCGTGTTCAAGACAACCCAGGCAGATTGGGCCCATACTTTGAGGTAAGTTCTTTTGATTATTACCTAGTGAAATAAAACCTTGGGTCATGAAATTATCTAAAATCATACTAAGAAAATCAATATTTTGACTGTGTATAAAATTTGTTTTGTGAAAATATCAGATTTATTCTTTGGTTGATTGTGTCAAAATTCATGTATTTTAACTGAATTGTTAACGGTGAGAAAACAAAATTGCCTAATCAGAATTTAAAAAGCATAATAGAGGAGCCACTTACTACACAATCCTTAGTTCATATTTTTCAAACTAAATTAAGTGATGACATTTTGGATTTCTCAAGATATTATATGTGGTAAAGTTGTCACTTTTCATTTAGCTCATGTATCATGAAAATATTTCTGTCAAGTGAAATTTTTATACCTTTGCTTGACAACAACCTCCCAGTGGAATTGTTCATGTTCATACAAGGCAGGACAGTGAAGAGCCTAATTTGAAGAAAAAGAGCTGAAAACATGGCTGGAAAATTTTTTGAAATTCAGTTGTATCTTTTATTGGTATTAGGAATATTTAAATGTCTAATGTAGAATATTTACAGAACATGGGACTTTTCCTTTCTGGTATTCCCAGGATTATGGAAACTTCTTGAAGTTTCTCAAGGCCTGTATCTTGACCTTGAGCATCCTTAGTAGTAAATAATACTTTTATACCCACCAGTATCTTGTAAGACAAAGTCATTTTGAAAGAAATGACGGAATTTGAAGAAATGTGTCTTTCATGTTTCCTCATTGCCAGTCAAATCAAGTGGAACCTCTTCACTCTAATTATAAGTTATGTTTTGTCCAGCCTTGCCTCCCCAACTCTCTGGCTACATGCCTTGTGTTTCCTGCCACTGTTCAACAACATGACACTATAATTCTTACAACTTGAATATTAACCCAAACATTGGACAAAAAAATTCTGGCTACACCATGTCCATGGGAAATGGTCCATAATAACAAATTGAGGTTTTCCCCCATTTTTGGACCATACAAGGAATTCCTCACTTCATGAGCATTTCAGCTATACAAATGACTCTAACTATGTGACCTTCACTGAAATTCCTTAGCATCCCACAAATTCTGAACTCATTTTTAAAATTCTGCTTCATGGTTCTATTCTTGGAATATTTTTCCCTACTGTCCCCATCCCCTCCTTTTTTTTTTTGGTACTGGGGATTGAACTCAGGGGCACTCAACCACTAAGCCACATCCCCAGCCCTATTTCTTATTTTATTTAGAGAAGGGTCTCACTGTCTCTTGCTTAGCGCCTTGCCATTGCTGAACCTCGCTTTGAACTTGAGATTCTCCTGTCCTTTTTTAAGCTCATGGAAATCCTGTTTTTTAAGAACCTCTCAATCCCACTTCCTCCAAGGAGCCTCTTCTGAACCTCACTGCCGCATCACCTCACCTCCTTGTTGGTGCCATTTCCACCACCTGACCTTTTCTTTGTGTTTTACCTGTGCATTTAACTTATTAGTCCCTCCTTTAGAAGTTATTCTAGTGTGGACATCTGCTTGCCCCTTCTGAGCAGGGGGCTGCTTGAGGGCAGAGACACCACACTGTTGTACTGTATGTTTGCACTGTTCCTTCTATCTAGAGAAGCACTTTTCTCATAACGGTCACTCAGTACGTATTGGGTATATGATGGCTAAGAATGTGAAACACATGTGTTTTTACTGGTGTAAACTTAAATCTTACTTTTTCAATTTTTACTATTTCAGAATGTTGACAGACAAACTCTGAGATGTAACCCAAGGCCTGGGAAGGTGAGCATAGCTTTTGCAAGCAGATGAAGATAAAAAGTGAAAATGAGGATTCTTTTTAGGCTTGGGGCGTTTAAGATAAGTACTTCTGATTGATTTAGAAAATGATTTTTCTACTCAAGGATTTACATTTGAAGTAATATTTGCTTTTATATATTTAGGACATTTTATTTTCTATATTCTAGGACATTTTGAAAATTTAAATGCATTCTTAAAATTAGTCATTGGGCCTATCTACTATATGTTGCAGATGGTTATCTACGATCTCCGTGGAAGTAAATATAAACAAGAGATCTACTGTAATATTCCTGATGCTACAGCATGGCCTTTTCCGAATGGGGTACTGATAAAAGTTGTAAGAGGCTGGTAAGAAATCTTAAGTTTATAGCATATTTTCTAAAATTAAGCATGTGTTCTTGTATTTATATTTTTTGTATTTTTTGATAAAGACATATTCCTTTTCCTCTAGTATTTGACATTATATTCTCAAATATTACCGTTTTATACCTTGCTCTTTCTATTTGCTGTGGCAGAAGATACAGGATACTTTTAGTACTTAAAGCCAGCAGTTCGTCACCAATACTTAATATATGCAATCTGTACCATTCATGCCATTCTGTATAGGGAGCTTTAGCAGGACAGATTTGGCAAGCTGAGTTGAATGGCTCAGTTGAATGAAGCAGAGTTTTGAAAATGAGTTCAGAATTTGTGGGATGCTAAGGAATGTGAAGGTCACATAGTTAGAGTCATTTGTATAGCTGAAATGCTCATGAAGTGAGGAATTCCTTGTATGGTCCAAAAATGGGGGAAAACCTCAATTTGTTATTATGGACCATTTCCCATGGACATGGTGTAGCCAGAATTTTTTTGTCCAGTGTTTGGGTTAATATTCAAGTTGTAAGAATTATAGTGTCGTGTTGTCTTTACATAACAAAATGTAACCCAGCTTCTCATTATCCAACAAAAGGGAAATTAGGGTAAAAGTATAATTTGAAATTATTAAATTATCTCTAATATAAATGTATAGCTTTGTGTAAATTACAAAGTACATGTGTACATAAATATAGACATAGGCATATATTGTGGTATGGTGTTCAGTATCTTTATTTCCAAGTCGTATATACTTTTATTCTTTCTTATACTGCTTGTCTATACTTAAGTTAACATATATCATTTTTTTAAAAAGTAGTATTATATGTTAATGTAGGAGGAGACCAGTTTAAAGTAGATAAAATGATCTGGTACTTATTATTACTTATCATATGTCTCATTACTTTGAAGATAAGATATAACTTATCATTGTATTTATATTTGTTTAGCTGGATATTATATGAGAAACCACATTTCCAAGGTCAGAAATATGTGTTGGAAGAAGGGGAAACAGTGTTAAATCGTGACTGGATTCTTCAGAACAGAAAGCATCCACAAAGAAACTTTGTATTGGGTTCTATCAAACGTGTCTTAAAGGTAACAAAGCTGTAGACCTTCCCCTATTGTTTATTTTATTTATCATGTAATAAAACTGTGTTGTGGCCTAGCAGTACTTAAGAATATTTACTAATATCTGTTCTAGGTTTATTAATCTTTATTATCATATTGATAATTTTTGAATTTACATATATAAAACATTGAAGTGAATGAAAATTTAAAATTTTAACTGTAATCTGGCTATTAAAGTGGTACATGATGTACTGTGTTTGTATATACCCATACACATGTGTGTATGTTTATATGTGACATTAAGACTATATTATCTAGGAATCTTTAGGAGAAAAAGCTAGTATTTCCAAATGTATCTTTTTCGAGTATACTCTGCTACTACTAAGTATGGCCGTATGGGGTCCTGGGAATAGAAATGCAAGTGAGATACAGTCCTTTATTTTTTGTTGCTTGAAGTCTAGGGAGAAGCTGCTGAGTCACATGACCATATGACTTGGGAAGTGCTCTGCAGGGTCCTCAGGGTACACAAGGAAGAGGCACCTCACCTTTTGGGAAGAGGCACCTCCCCTGGAGGAAATAGCACCTGATCTAAAGTTTTAAAAGATAAAACAGGAGTTAGACAGCATGGGAGATGTGAGGGAATTCTTAGCAGAGCCACTTTTGTCCAGATGAAGAGGTGAGCATTGGTAGCCTGGTGGTATTCAAGGAGATTAAGATGGCTAAAGCAGAGAGGGTAGTGTCCACTTGGATGGAAGGATCTCAGTGACCAGTTCAGTTCTGCAAAGAGCATCTGAGTGCTCACTTAATTTAGCTAACTCACTAGAAATTCCTTGAAATGAATAATTAGTTCATAGGTGGAATCTTTGGGGATTTGTATAATTTATGGTCTTGTGCTTTTCTTGTTAATATCAGGCACCATGTAAAGCTTAGGTGCAAAAGTGAATGAGATGAGGCATTCAGCCACCCTCCAAACCCCCATAAAATCAAATTGAGTAAACTCAAACAGATTTAATTTGATGATCTTAGATATTTAAATGATTTTTTGTATATCCACCACTTTCTTAGAATATAAGAAAAAATAAATCATGCTTTCATTTTTTCCCCTCCTTCCATTGTTTTTAGTTTTAGAGCTAAAATTTTTAGTTTTTTTAATTGCAGTGTTAATACTTTGACTGGCTAATGACTTTTGGTTAGGAAGGAAAATACTGTTAAACATTGAACAGAGAAGGCACTCACATTGTTCTAAACATTTCACAAAGTAAGCATCAGGCATTAAGCTGCTCTCTTTTTCTCTAGTCAAAATTCTGCCAGTGGATAGCTTCATTTTCATGGTCACTGTTGCTATGCCACATTCATGGAGGCCTATGCCAACTTTATCTTGTTTCATTATCTTAAAGGTTGGTTTAGTATTAGTGGTAGTAGTCAAAACTTTAATGTCATTTAACCCTTTATGTGGTATTGTCCTATCTATAGGACACAAAATTTTATAGGACACTTATAAAAATACTCAATTTAAGTTTCCATAAGTGTCCAATGTGTAGGACTACAGGCATAATGGGTTAAAGATGATGCTTTCACAGTGCCTTCACTCAAACTGAGAACAGATACAGCAGGTACCCTTAGTTTTCAGCAGTTTCTAGATTCTACTTAAGGCTCATCTTTGGCCTAGTGACAATAATTGAGAGTGGGGGTATCAGTGCAGTGAATTTTGACTCAGGTGCGTAATTTTCTCAAATTAGAATAAATGTATATTGCAAATTACTATGTTTACTGTGCATTTAATATTCTTTTTAAAGGTATGGCATTTTTCTTATGGCCAGAAGTTACTTAGTTTGTGCACACTTCATAATCAATCTAGAAGAGAGAGGTCCATTGTTAGATCAAGGACTGAGGCATCTCATGTAAGATGGAGACAACTAGATTTTCATACTGTTTTTGTTAATCAAAATGCATTTGCACTCTGTTTCCCTTTCATAACTTTGTTTCTGTTCCTACTTATTATCGAAATAGTCTCAGCTTGCAAAGTTTACCAGGATACTTTTGCAAAGTATAACATGATTAGAAATGTCTGGGAGGAAGCCAGTGAACTGTTAGAGTAAACTGTTAATCGTTGCTAGGTTACTATAAAGTACTCTTCAGTTGCAAGTATTTGGCTGCCTTTGTCCTTCAAGGATTATAGCAGCTCTTCCAAAAGATGCTATTTCTGTGAATAGCCACCATAAAAGACAGAACATAGTGAAATCTTTTTCAATCAAATGGAGCAAAAATTGGGCTTCTAGTAAAGATGGCTGAGAACATATGCCTTCTTATTTTTGTTTATGTTCATTTTTATGTTTTTGCTGCGGTGCTGTTTCCTTCTGTGTTGTAGACATGAATTCTGCTTTGCTTTTCCCCTTTTGAAGTACACCACCCAAACATTGTTTGTATAACACAATGCAGAGGAAACTTGTTTGTGTGAGACACTTACTTATGTATTCTGTTACTGTACTTCAGATCCCTGGAGGAACATTAATAGGCAGCATTTGAAATAATGTTACTAGAACTCTATTATGAATAGCATACAAAAGACCATTGAAGAATGACAGTTGACTTCTGGACATTTCTGGCTATTTTTGAACTGAAAATTTAGGAGGAAATCTATTATATTTCAAAGGAAATTTTAGGTTATGCTTCTTTAATATGTTACATTTTGAAAATAATTTTCTGAAATGAGATGAACAAATGTTCTTGCCTTTATGTATTTTTTAAGGAAAGTAGAACAGTTTATATGGCATAACAATACACAACAAATGTGAGCTTTATTATTTTAATGGTCTCTTCATATTCACCTTTTTTGAACTAAACAACTTTACTTTGGAAGGATAATTGTGACATCGTATTTTAATTAATAAAATTTGACTTGGAGGTACTAAATTCCCTAGCATGGTTCTAAATGTTTTCTATATGAACACTGAAAAATATTTTAATAGTCCATGTAACATCCTAAATTGTTTCACATATTTTTTTTTT
>CM053409.1:81014509-81033057 GCA_028644305.1 Xerus rutilus | reverse complement strand
TGGCATTTGCAGGCAAATGGATGGAATTGGAAAGCATTATGCTAAGTGAAGTAAGCCAATCCCAAAAAACCAAATGCCGAATGGTCTCTCTGATTAGTGGATGCTGATGAATAAGGGAGGTGGGAATGGGAAACATAAGAGAAATAGAGAAACACTGGACACGACATGGAGGAGGTGGGGGGCAGGAAAGGGGAGTGGGTATAGTAAAGATGGGTGATTAAAAATATATATAAATATATATATATATATATACTGTTCATTGAAAGTGCATATAAAGGTGTTTAATATGAAGAATTTAATCTGCTTATAATTTTGTGCAGTTAGAAAAATTATGATTGTAACAATTTTTTTCTATTTGCCTCAACAAATGTTTTCAGTGAACAGTGTGTACAGCTTCTGAAAATTTGTTTTTTTCTGTTATGTTTGGTAACATGTATTAAAATGCAATTTTTGAGAAAAAAAAAGAAATAAGGAAACTAACATTTTTGTTTAGTATATTTAAGTTTGGGGTCTTACTAGCTATGATCTTGGATTAGTAGCTATGCACAAATTATTCCATGAAACATAAATAGGACTGGGTGAAAAAATGTGGACAGGTTAATCACTGGAATCACTGTTATCATTTTCACATAATTAAGACAACTGGTACTTGAGTTAAATCAGCAAAATAGACAAGAGAAATATTGTACCGAGCCAAATTTGAAGTAAATGAAATGATACAAATTTTTCTACTATACTTACCACACTGCCCCAAAATTTTAATCAAATATCCAATTTAAAAAGTTCATAATTTTTAATCATTTATTTCTACAAATTTTTGCACTTAAACTTAAAAAAATTTACATGTTTTTTTTCAACAAATGTTAATGACTATAGAAGCAGTTAAGTTTTACAAGAAATGGAATATGTTTTCTGAACTCAATAATTTATTGCTATACACTGGAAACTCCAGAGAGTTATTATTTCCTATAGGAGAAATTCAATAAATATGAAGTCAGGTCAATATTAAATTCAAACACAGGAGTGAACGTATAAGGATTAAAAAAATCAAAGATCAGTTATAAGACAGTTTAGCCTATGAAATGATCCTAGGATTTGGGTGACCAGAATAAACCCAGGTATATTAATATGAGAGAGATAATATTAACTAACACATGTTACCTTTATGATGATAAGGAATAACATTCCCTGTGACTCTTAGACACTGCTATGTTGTAAGATCGTATTAATGAAAAAAAAAGCAGTCCCTATTCACATTACATGTATATACACATATTCTCAAGTATGATCATATTAAATAGTTTTTTCATATTTTTCAGATTATTATTTATGAAAAACCTCACTTCCATGGACAGGCGAAAGACTTTAGTGAACATATTGATTCTGTCCCTAATTTTTTAAAAAAGGAGGATTTTCAAGGAATTGGATCAATTCGTGTCATCGGTGGAGTGTGAGTTTCATCTTTTCAATATTTGACTTAGTATCCTACTTTTGAAGTCTGCAAAATAAGTGCTCAACAGGGCAAACACAGGCAACCTTAACCAAAAATATATATCCCTTCTGTAATATGATAAGTAGTAACAATATTTACTAGTGGCTTTCTATGAATTCTTACTGGTGTTAAAGCTTTTGAGATAGAAACTATTTTCTACATTTAATGTAAAGCATCACCACTTAGCATTTCTAGGCACAGCATAGAAAATAGGAGTTGAAAACTAAATTATGTTCTCACTGATTATGAACATGAGTGAGAACCCAGTTTTATCTTCTGTTCTGTTGGTGTGTTGATCTTTATGGAATGATATGCTGAGAACCTTGACAGTGAACCCCCCCCCTCATTAATGAAATAACTTCATTTCTTTATAAAGAAAGAAAGTTGTGTATTTGCAAAGTGAAGAGTTTTTGACATGATGGCACTCTGTCTCTGAACTGTTTTTGAGGAAACTCTTAAAGAATGCCTGGGTATAAATACAAGTATACCCATGAAGAAGAAACTTCCCATAAAGCTTATTTGCTGTTGTCAACCCAGTGCTGGAATCCCTTAGAAACATTCTCTTGTCTCTAGCAATACATTGGTTATTTTGGAATATTGATTCATTCATTTTAAGCATTAGTGTCTCTTGGTATTTGCTGTAACATCACATAATTTGTTTATGCTCTTCTAGCAAATGATGCTACTGAAGTATTTTTTATTCATAGGCATTCAATAACTTATGTAAGGCCACTTGACTGTCTAACATATATGGACTTAGACTTTACAATTTATGACAACAAATTAAGTGATGGCCATACCCGCCAAAATAAAAATGTCAGAGACCATAACATCCTAGATATGTGGGTCATATTGATATTTGCTTTGACAGGTTGGTAGTCATTTAATTACTTATCCTTAAATTTCAAGAATGTGCTTGGGACTGAAAAGAACAGATATGGTTTGGTTAAATACATGTTACTGTGTTGTATTTCTCTGTAGTCTTTGGTTTGTGAACACATCTGCTGCTTCTTAATCCTTCTCTAAAATATGTTTGCCTTTTCCTGTCTTTGGAATCTAAATGTTTTCCTCATAAACTAGGCAGACTTAAAACTAGTTTTCTGCTTCACAGAATATTATCTGCTAAAATTTGGTGTGATGAACATTATTATTCTCTAAGTTTTATTACAACTATTTTCTAAAAACAATCTCAAGAAAGTATGGCTGTATACAGTATACATACTTCCATTTTTATATGGCACTTGCAAGGGAAAAGTGTGATGTTCCCACTTAAAAATGACCATATGGCTTCCTTTGTTTTCACCATTGTTTGCTGTTTGTTAGCTGTGTAGTTTATGTGTAGATAGTGTAGACTTCTTTATCCCTATCCTATCTGGAGGGATCTAGGGAAAGTAACACTGATTTTTTTTTTCCCCCCAAGTACTGGGTATTAAACCCAAGGCTTTGCACAAGGTAGATCCATTCTTGTGGTCACTATATCCCCAGGCCTTTTTCTTTTATTTTGAGACAGGGTCTTCCTAAGTTGCCCAAAATGGCCTCAAATTTGAAATTATTCTGCCTCAGTCTCCTGAATAGCTAGGATTTCTCACCAGTTCACCTGATGACCCGGTGAGAATGACATTCTTAATTTTTCTCAGATAATATGGTTTTTTAGATATCCCAGATAGACATTTAAATAGAATAGAATCTTAATCAAAAAAGTCTGTTATTAAAACTGAGCAGAAGCAAGCCAGGCATGGTGGCACACGCCTGTAATCCGAGCAGTTTGGGAGGCTGAGACAGGAGAATCGTGAGTTTAAAGTCAGCCTCAGCAGTGGCGAGGTGCTAAGCAACTCAGTGGCTCAGTGGTAGAGTACTCCTGAGTTCAATCGCCAGTACCAAAAAATAAAAAATAAAAATACTGGGAAGAAGCTTTCTACATTGTCATTATGTAATAGATTTACTAATATTCATCTATGCTTTAACATTAAGGCCTTCTGTAACTCTTACACTTTTTTCTCATTCTGGTATGATTAAAAACATGTTTTGAATAGCCACATTATTATAAAAGGAATTTAGAATTTGTAAGTTTTCTGTGAAATTTGTTTTCACAAGATAGTTTAAGAATAAAATAATATTAGTCTCTCTACATATTATAAATATACTAAGGTGTTTAAGTAGGTTTATAAGTTTATTCCAATTCATGTGAACCCCCACCTCCTGTACCCCACCATACATATACATACGGAAAGCAAGAAAAGATTAATTATTATTAAATGGATACTATTAAATTATGAAAGCAATTTTTGGGAGCAGGGAGAAAAGAAAAACAATGGTAGGTAATCCTCCTGTGTCCTTTTGACAAGCTCCTGAACTGAGAAGTTCTCAAAGTTTAGGATAGTCATCCTTAGAATCTGCCTACTTGGAGGGTCCCTCTCTAATTGTACAGAACATCTAAAGTCTGATAAGCATATCTTCATGTTTCATGAACCACTGATGCCCACACAGTTTAAGACAATGAGGATCACCCAATAAAAAAATAAGTTTCATGGAGAAGCTTCTCAGTGTCCTGTACTGATACTTTTATATTAGAAGTCAGGATACCTGTGTCCCTGGAAAGTAGTTGGCCACAGTGCTTCCCGTTTCCACCATAACCCCTGATAAAAATGATGGGACCAACACTTTCTATCCATAAGTATTTACAGAAGTTTTGGTATACATGTGAGGCACCAGGACTACTAGTGTTAGCCAGCTCAGTCACATTGCCTAGTTCTTCTTTGATAAACCCTCCTGTATTGTGTTTTTGATTTACAGCTGGGTGAGAGGTCCTTTGACTGAAACCCTGAGTACACGTGTAATATAGTAGTCATTCTGTGGTTCAGAAGGGCTTACTCAGTAAAGTAAGAATGATTGTCTTTGGATCTCAGTGTGAGTTTGTAACTTTTCTTGCCAGCTGTATGTGCTTTCTATTATTTTTACTTGACAAAGCATTCTCTGAGCATGTTGAGATATGGTAACAAGTCATGCCACAAATATTTAATGAGCTTGCTCTGTTGCAGTTCTACAATTAACCTTTTGTTGGGAAAAGCCTCCAAACTATAAAAATTATTGATCCATGAAGCATTACCATTTGTCTTTGTAAATGGAAACAAAGCAGATGCCTTGTTTTTTAGAATAAGGAAATGAACACCCATGTGCTTTATCATGAGTTTCTCTCTTTTGCTTTCTTGACTAGTTTTATTAATGGCTCAGTTGATTGTCTTCTGTATTTCTAGGTGGGTCGCCTATGCAAAAGAACATTTTAAAGGCCAGCAGTTTCTGCTTGAAGAAGGAGATTTTGAAGATAGTAGTGCTTGTGGGGCATTAAGTGGCCCCATCTTGTCTTTCCGGTACTTACAAGCTGTGAGTTTGCTGCCTGAATTTTAACTTTCTACCTGTTATCTTTTCATGAATATTAGGCATGACCACTGATAAAACATGAGATTATAAAATGTTTCTAGCACCTAGGAGCATGAAACTGAACTGAAAGTGACTAGCTTGTTTTTCTTAACTGCCATTGTGATTATAGAATATTTATGTTTTACTTTTCATCCATTGATTCTGTAATCATTTTTTGAGTACGTACTTTGTAGATGTACTATGCTAGGTGCTGGACATATAGTGGACAGAGACTCAGTCCTCTCATCCCAGAGCGGCAGTCGGGTAGGGAAGGTAGCACTTACATAAATACTTGGTACTATTTGACTATGATGGGATGATGTACTCAGGGTACCCAGGAAAAAGTCAGTTGTTCAGTTATTTCCACTTGGAGTAGAGAGGGCAGCATGGAAAAGATGGATGACTGAACTGATGTTTCATGTTCAAGAGTTACCCCGGGCATGGTGGTACACACCTGTAATCCCAGTGACTCCAGAGGCTTAGGCAGGAAGGTCACAAGTTCAAGGCTAGCCTGGCAACTTAGCGAGACCTTGTCTCAAAATTAAAAAGGACTGGAGATGTAGCATGTTAGAGCATCCCTGGATTCAATGCCCAGTAACACACACACACACACGAGTTGCCCAAGTGGAGAATTTCCAGGACAGGGTAAGGCTAGGATAGGTCCTATTTAGAAAGAGACTAATGCATTTTAATGTGTAAAGTCAAGGTTGTGAGGCACTGGTTCTCAGCTGGAGTGATGCTAGCTCATGGAGGGCATTTGGCAGTATCTTTAGAGACATTTTAGGTTGTTGTGCCTGGAAGTTTGGGAGCTGCTGACATCTGGTTGGTAGAAACTAAGGATCCTGCTACACCTCTACAATGTGAAGAACAATTCCTAAAAGTAAAGAATCACAAGTCCTGAAATGCTAATAGTGCTGAGGTTGAGAAACCCTCATATAAGTAAAACTGTGGTTTGTTTGGGGAAATGCAAAATCAGGATATGAGGGAGTACTTTGGGAAGATGAATCCTGAGTCAGTTAATAAAAGATATAGTGCCATGTTGAGGGATTCAGATTCTTTTTCTTGAATTGACCATAAGGCACTGGTGGACTTTAGGTCTGGTGTATGTGAATCTGAATGTTTTTTGGAGAACAATTTTCTCCTTGAGGGATTTGATAGTGAAGTAAAGGGTGATCACTGAGTCCACATAGATTTTAGATCAACACAAGGATCGTGTCTTCTGGCCCTTCAGGTTTCCACCTGTTGAAGCCAGCAGCAGCCCTTCTACACACTGTTAAGTAGGAGGAACTGGAAGGAAAGAAGCAGCCCAAGGAACAAGGGAGTATTTTATTTTTTCGTAAATGATCTTTCTCAATAAGAAAGTGAGTCAGAAACAAGTTAAACCAGAAAGAAGTATAGGATAGTCCACTGAAGGTTGAGTTGTGGGATAGTGTGAACAGTAAAAGACAGATGACTTTTGAAGTTTTTGGCACACAGTTCTTACACACAGGGGCCCCAGGTTTTCTACACTTATCCATGTTCTTACCTGACAACTAAAAGGCGAGCAAGACAGAATAAGACAGAAACTTTTTGCTTTTTAGGAAACTATGGGCCATGATTCAAAGCATCATACCAGTATTGCATAATTTTAAACATTTTCCCAACTTATTTAAAAAAAAAAAAAAGAGTTGGATGGGAGCACTACTGATGATAGAAATTTTTAGCAATAAAGATGGCTGTGAGTAGCTGGGCATGGTGGCACAAGCCTATAATCCCAGCACTTGGGAGGCTGAGACAGGAGAATAGCGAGTTCAAAGCCAACCTCGGCAATGGTGGGGTGCTAAGCAACTCAGTGAGACCCTGTCTCTATATCAAACACAAAACAGGGCTAGGGATGTGGCTCAGTGGTCGAGTATCCCTGAGTTCAATCTCCAGTACTGAAAAAAAATGGCTGTGACTAAAGCAACCAAAAACAAACAAACCAAAACCTCAAATCACTGGTTGAAATCTACCAGTAGTTGGAAGTGAGAAAAGAAACAAATACTGTTAACTAATAGTTAAATAATGAAGATATATTTGATATAGACAGGATCCACAGTAATATACATTAGAAAAATCAGCATTAAAAAGCATATTAATTTTGGCTGTGCTCAAAGGTTTTGGGCATATACAAAAAGGATGACAGAAAGAAACTTGTGTATTTCTTAGATGCAGTATATAATTGGGAAGGAATTCTTTTTTTGCTTATTATTTTTTGCAGTGTTGGGGATCAGATCCAGGGCCTTGCACGTGCTAGGCAAGCACTCTGTCACTGCCCATCAGCCTGGAAAGGAGTTCGGAAAGCCCTTGTGATTGTGGCATCCTTAGTGAATTAACAGGCAGAACTGATATGAGGCATCTTTTCCTTATAAAGAAACTCAAACGTCTCTAACATGGGAAAGAATGAAGCATGACTTTTATAATCTCACTTGCAGTAATATAAAACAAACAGGAGGACAGGTAGAAAAGCTGCATGATGCAATGCAGTCTCAATGTCCTGGCTCCAGTACATGGAACACTGTGAATTTTCTAAGGTCAAATACCAGACATGTTCCTTGGGGATAATGTGATCTGTGTCATGGAGCACTTTGGAAAAGACAACCAGAAACGTGTTCCCAATTCCAAATGAGTCATTCAGATATATTATTGACTTGGAACTGATTACTTTTTAAGAATGGAAAAGACCAAAAGGAATATAGGAGAACTGAGGCTTCAGGGATTAGCAAATTTTTATTCCTTGACTTTCTCAAAAAAACTTTCTTAGTGAACTTGTCTGTTGTCAGTTTTCTACTAGCTCAACTCTTAGATTTTCTTTTGCTATGATTTTTAGACTTTGGGCCTTTTTCTCAGATCTCAAAAACCAGGTGATATGCAGCAGGGACTATGTTTTCTCTTTTGTTAATGGATATGCCATATCTCCCTGGGTGTGTCTGTCCTGTTGCTCTCTGGGAGGTATAGCACAAGAGCTCAGGGGCTGGATCAGTAAGGGAGTTTGTGGAATTTAAAAGCAATCAAATTACTGATCCTTATAACTTATCTCTAAGCCTGAAGTAACTGCTGATTAGTTTTCTCAAGTGCTTTAAGAATATAAAATGGAGAGCTGGGGATTTAGCTCTATGGTAGAGCACTTACCTAGCATGTGCAAGGCCCTGGGTTCAATCTAGCTAGAATAATATAAAATGGAATATAGTTTTTTAAGTCCTCTTTATTGAAGGATCACATTATAATCTGGGGATTTTCAAAGTTATTTAATTGTGCCTAAAAATGTAGTAATGATAGTAGTGGAGTAACCTCATCACGTTTGCCCTGGGTATGACCGTGAGTGCCTATCACATCCTGAACAAGGCAGTTAGAACTTTTTTTAAAAATTGACTTTCCTTTCTTTCTTTTTCTTTTTATTTTTTTTGGCTTTGTACATGTGACCCCTGAAGGTTTATATTTCGGTGATTGGGCCCAGAACTGACACATGACCCTTGTGAGCACATGAGTTGGCTTACACCAGGACTCTACCTAGCAAGGATACCATATTCGTGGCAACTAATCAGCTAGATCAGATATGGTGTATTTGGTAGGCTTGAGAGAAAAATGCAGACAGGGTCAAAACCTGAAGAGTTGTTTAGAAGGAGAAAAGTACTTAGAAAAAGATAGAAGGCAAAAGCTATGAGGCAAGAAGTAGGGCATGGCGGTGCACACCTGTAATCCCAGCGACGTGGCAGACTGAGGCCAGCCTCAGCAACTTAGCAAGACACTGCCTCAAAATTTTAAAAAAGAGCAAAAGATGTAGCTCAGCGGTAGAGTGCCCCATGGTTCAATCCCTAGTACTGTTTAAAAAAAAGGGCGGGGGGGAACAGGCAAGAAAAGTCACAAGTAAATGTAGAAGATGGAAAGCAAAGAGTGATGCCACCTAGGAGACTCCTGTGTCCTTCTGGGAATAGTGAACATTTTAAGATGGATACAAGTGCAAGCTACATGAGTATATTTGTGAGCCCAAATGCTGCCAGCACTTGTATTTGGCAGTAGACTCTGTGACAGTGAGTCACTCTACTCTGCTCAGCTGCAGGCTGCATTGCTGCCTGTGGCACATGCCTCTACCCTATGACCCAGCTCATTCTCTTCACTGCCATGAGTCTCCACAACCCACACCATATGTGTGCAAATCATAGCTGAAGTCAAGTACATCCTAGCACAATACAAGGTGTTTCTAAATGCTAGGGCCCAAACACAACACAGGCACATGTCTGCATCTGTGTCCTTATGCTGTTCTGCTCCAGTATAACACAGTAATCCATGACACGTTTCCTGCTCTCCATTGCTAAAACCCTATCAGGAAGTAGAGAACAGGTAATTGTAGGAGCAGGAGAAGTAGGAGCAGAGATGAGGAGGTTTTGGAGTCACCTGAGTGGGAGAGAAGAGATGCCAATAATTGAGAGCTGTGAGGAACCTTTCTTTTATGGATGAGTCTGATTTGTTGGTGACTGTTGATTCCATTTCGATCCCATCATTATCATTATTACATCAAATTCTCACAGTCACCTTGAGCTAGTTAAGACACTTTCAGTTTGCAAAAAAACAGAATCCTTAGGTGAGGGAGGCTTATGTTGTCAATATAACCACGTTTGTATGTCACTAGGGTGTAAATGTCATACTTAGTTGGAAGGTTGTTCTAGGGATGTTAGGGGAGATCACCTCCTGGCTGTTAAATTCTTCCTTTCCTCATCAGGAACATGGCATTGCATATACATGTGTATAGATGTGTTTGTGAACGCATATAGAACCAGGGAGTAGGAGAGCTCTAAAAGATACATGCAAAAGTGCTTTGAAAATAGTCTTATGTTAAATAAAAGCAAGAGTCGTGGTGGTGATGACGCATTAAATCCACTCAGCTCCCATATTTTTTAAATGTATTTTTTAGTTGTAGATGGACACAATACCTTTATTTTATTTATTTTTATGTGGTGCTGAAGATCAAACTCATTGCCTCACTCGTGCTAGGTAAGCACTTTACCACTGAGCCACAACCCCAGCCCCAATCTCTAATGAAAGTGTCAGGTTCTCTAAAGTTTCCAAGATTTGTTCACAAGGAATTGAGAACACCGTTTGGGGATAGATGTTATTTAATGATAAAAATTTCAAGTAAAAAGCCCTTGTCTTTTACCCTAAAGTTCCAAATGATATTTGACCCAACTAGGTCAGCAATCTAAAGATCCTTCAAAGTTGGAAAAGTAGAACATCCCAAGAGGATTTGTTTAAAAATGTATTTTCTGCACTCATTATAGATGCCTTGTTTTTTTGAACCATGATGTACTTGTTCATATAAAATGAACTTTTACCTAGAAATCTTTTATGAATTTTACTTATATTCAAAAGGGGAGAAAATTGACATTGTTGGAACTTATAAAAGTTGATACATTTCTTAGGTCTAGGCTTAATTTATAGACAATGAAATAATGGGAAGAGAGAGGTTTTGAAAAATATATACTATATTTTTCCAATTAAAAATAGCATTTTATAGAAATTTGAAAAAAATGTAGAGTAAAATTTTTAAATGGAGTTTAAAAATGGAGTTACCCAAAGGCAACTCCTCATGATTAAAAAAAAAAAAATTTTAAGTCTTTTCTTTTTTAAGAAATGTTTTGGGTATATTTGTAATCTTACTAGTGTTTGCAAGTTTAAATTTTTACCCTGCTTTTCCATATTCACATTTATATCAGACATACTGCCACTGAAATTCAGTTTCAGCTACTGCTAGCTGTGTGATGACCTTAGGCAAATTAGTTCACTTCCTTAGCTGAGAAATATGAATGGTAATAGTATACTTGTGTAGTGGCTCTTTTGAAAATAATGTATAAAAAGGTCTTGGTCACTGGTAAGTATAGAATAAGTTAACTTAGTTTGTCTAAAATTCTTAATTATACTTAATGCTCCATCAAGTCAAGGATATAATAAGGTTTTATCAAACCATCTTTTGGTCATTTACATTGTTCGCAGCATTTCAGTATTCTAAATAATGCATTTTTGCATAGACATCCCACATTACTTCTTTTAGGAAACTTTGATTAAAAAGGAATTACAGGGAGGGCTGGAGTTCTGGCTCAGTGGTAGAGCTCTCGCCTAGCACCTGTGAGGCACCACTGGGTTTGATTCTCAGCACCGCATGTAAATAAATAAATAAAGCTTCATCAACAACTAATAAAAATATTTTTTAAAAAGGAATTACAGGGTCATAGAATCTGAAAGTTAGTCTTTTTGATCAATTTCTAAATTATTTTCTAAAACTGTTGTTGTTTCGATTTCCACCAGCAATATTCTCTGATAAAATTAAAACTTTTAGACTTTAATTTTAAAAGTGAACATTGTATCTAAATGTTTTGATTTGAATTTTTTTAATTTACTGTTGAAATTAGACATTTGTACATCTGTTTTTAATGTTACTCCTCTGTGAACTATCTTTCTTTTACTCATTTACCTGTTAAGGACTTAGAGTTTTTCTAAAATACATTTACTTTGATTATATTGACAGTGTAACTTTTTAAAAAATTTCCTCATCTTCATTTTTTGAAACTATTTTTCATTAAGCAAATTTCATCTGTTTCTTTTTTTTTTTTTTGGTACTGGGGATTGAACGCAGGGGTACTCGATCACTGAGCCACACCCCCAGCCCTATTTTATGTTTTTTATGTAGAGACAGGGTCTCACTGAGTTGCTTAGCGCCTCGCTGTTGCTGAGGCTGGCTTTGAACTCGCGATTCTCCTGTCTCAGCCTCCCTAAGTGCTGGGATTACAGGCTTGAGCCACCGCGCCCGGCTTCATCTGTTTCTTTTGTTAGGCTTAAGCTCGTAAAACCATCTCCAGCATCGTCTACAGTACATTTTATATTCACTTTGTTCTCACATGGTTTACATACTTTAGGCACAAGTGAGACTGTAGTTTGATTTACAATTAGTGTTATATAGGTTAGCTTATAAATTCCAACAATTTACCAATTGTTCACTAATTTCTACTTCTTTCTTTTTTTTTTTTTAGTACTGGGGATTGAATTTAAGGGCACTCAGCCCTATTTTGTATTTTTAGCTAGAGACAGGGTCTCATTGAGTTGCTTAGCACCTCGCTGTTGCTAAAGCTGGCTTTGAACTCACCATCCCCCTGCTTTAGCCTCCCCAACCACTGAGATTACAGGTGTGTGCCACCACACTCAGCACTAATTTCATTTATATAAAAAAAGTGTTTTTCCTGATAGAAGTAAATTCAGACTTATTTTTTTTTCCTTTAAACTGTATCAGAGTAGCAACTATAAAATTGTTTCTTGAACCTTTTAAAATTCTTCCTGGAGTTATTTTTGAGAATATTATTCCATGAGTATGTGAAATTGTGCTTAGCTATAGCAGTCCATAAAACAAAATATATATGCTTTCCTAAACTTTCCTCTTTTTTTAGAATTTTATAGAATCTTCCATCACACTGTTTGAATCTGACCTAGAAAGTGGGAAGTTTATTGACATTACAAATCAGGAAATTTCTGACTTGGAAGAAATTGGCTTTGGCAGTGAAACAAGATCCATTCATGTCAAAAGTGGAGTGTAAGTTGTCTCCTACCCTGAGAACGTTGAGAGATTCTTTGGTGTTTGAAATTGTTGGTGGCTTTATTCTACATCACCTCTGTTCTCTTCCTTTTTCCTCACTAGATGGGTTGCCTACCAGCAGAAGTTCTTCTGTGGAGAGCAGTACATTTTAGAGAAAGGGAAATACAAATGCTTTTTTGACTGGGGAGGATCAGATAATATAATCATGTCAATCAGACCTATCCAGCTGGTGAGTATGAAGATGGTACATGCCAGTGAAATGATTTTTTAAAAGTGAGGCTGTTGAATTATTTTATGTATGTATATATGCACAAAATGAAACATCATGATTTTCTGTAGACTCCATACATAGCTGGTAGATATTAATACAGGAATGAGATAGATGGTTCTGTAATTTGATCATTCAGCAGCATTTATTTGGTGCCTCTAATATGTCAGGCATTGTGCTGATCACTGTAGATAAAGATGAATAAGACTGGTCTCTGAGGAGGGAGAGATGTAGATGTACAGGCAACTAATTATGTGTGATTAGTGAGAAAATGAAGTGTGTAGGCAGTGGTGAGGGAGCCTGGGAGGGACTTCCCAGCATGGGGGAGTTGGAGACTTCGCCACAGGAAAGGTATATTGAGCAGTATCTTAAGGGACAGAAGGAAATTTTCCAGGCAGAAAGGCATTTCACAAAGAGGAAGTAACTCCTGATGTGCAAAATCAGGAAGTTGTGTATGATGGTGGCCTGTTTGGGTGATAACTAACACTGGAAAACAATAAGAGCGCCCATGAGATAGTGGTCAGAAATTCAGACTCTTTCTTTCTAGCAGGCATTGGAGCCCATTTTCTCTCAGCTACCATATTACTCAAAAAGACTTAGTCGTAAATACTAATGTTGTTATTAGAGAATTTCATAGGTTATTTGAGGGTCATAGCCCGTTCAAGAAATCTAGTAAATTCATCAGACCATTAATTTTTTTTCAAAGGATATTTAGATAGGATATTTTTTCAAAGGATATTTCAAAGGATATTTCAAAACATTAAAAAAGATGACTAAGATTATTTGATTACAGTTTTCCTTTTTGTTTTAATATATTTTTCAGGAACCACTTGGGATAAAAGAGCCTCCACATTTGGTACGTTTAAAAATGCTCTCAACTTGTACTTGTTAGATTGTTTACCAAAAACATTTATGCCCTTTCCCTCAAATATTTCTCTCAAATAACTTTTCTGTGTGGCACGATAATTTATGTTGTAGTTGGTAAGCAGAGGAGTGTCCGTCTTTGTTAGTGGTTGTCTGGGCCTGGATTTGTCACAGTATCTTTCATTTTCTTTTTTTCAGGGCTGCTGCTCTCACCCTGTCAGGGTCATTTGAATCTGTTCCACTCCTTCTTTTCTATCTTCTTATTCTTTCTTCATATCACATTCTTATTCAGCACAGTGTGTTATGCTGTCCCTAGAGGAGCAAATAGCATGGAGCCATCCTTGTCTTGGTACATTTACCAAGGCCCCTGTGTTTCTGATACCTACATCAAATGCTGCATTAAAGTACTAGTGAAGCCAAAACCCTACTTGGTCATTTCTGATGTGTTCATGGTTTGAAGGGGATTGTGTAATACTCTGGAGCCTAATGTTTATCATCTGTTGTGGGCTAGAAATCGTGCCCATTTAATACTTATAATAATTTGTGAGGTCAATGTTAATCCCATTTATTGATAAGAAAACTAAGATGCAGAATTTAAGAGTCATTAATCACACAGCCAGAAGTAACAAAATAGACATTTTCTAGTTTCTGACTCCACTGACAGAGCCACATTTTCAAAGTTCTGCACGAAGGAAGGACTCATCACAGCACAACCATAAACCTTTATTTCACTTTAAATACCCCTATTCAGAAAATTTGCTATCAACCAAATGTAGTGATTAGTTTTAAATAGTGTTGGCTACCTTTATATAAAGCTTTTCCTCTGGATGTGTATGTTTTGTCATATTTCTGCTAATATTTATATGTTTCAGATCAGCTTAGTTTAACTGTATTTGCATTCACAATGCTTTCAGGTTTTTTTATTTTTTGATTAGCTCAGGCCTGTCGGGAACATTTGCTTTCTGAATATAATTGAATAGTTGTATTTAAAAGACACTTCCTGCCAG
Source organism: Xerus rutilus (assembly GCA_028644305.1). Classification (NCBI taxonomy): domain Eukaryota; kingdom Metazoa; phylum Chordata; class Mammalia; order Rodentia; family Sciuridae; genus Xerus; species Xerus rutilus. The sequence goes on along the minus strand of CM053409.1, from coordinate 81,018,412 downwards.
ATCTTTATTTTGAATTTTTGAAAACTCCCAACTGTGGATTATTAAAACATTTTTTTACATGAATCAAATTAACTGAGTAGGTAAGGGAGTTACACAGGAATTATTTCAAATTGCAGATTTTCTGAGCTTTACATTTTTAACTTGAAAAATTCCATTTTTTAAGCTCTGTTTCTTCCCCTCCTTTTGTGTGTGTGTGTGTGCGTGTGTGTGGTTTGTGTGTGTGTGAGAACTTCCTTGTGTGGGGTCTGTTGCTGGGAGGTTTTTCTTTATCGTATTTTTCATCAAACTTGAAAAGAAAGGAAGCAGCAGAAAACATCCACTGAAATCTGCTCCACTTCATTTTTTCTGAATATAGGTCAGTGATTGCCTTGTACAATAAACGTTTCTGAAGGTAGATGATAACTGAATATTTGGTAACACACGTACAAAGCTTCTTTTGTTTACTAAGTATCAGAGCTCCTATTATTTTCACTTGGCCACAATTTCAGGTGTTTTTCTTATTTATAATTACCTACACCTAAATAGACAAGTCTTGACTGACACATGGGTTCTGTTCACTAACCAGAAAGCCTTTTCTCCTTCACAGGTAGCTCTAGTAGTCACATTAGCCTTTCACAGGTAGCTCTAATAGTCACATTGGCCCTACAGATGCTGTGTGCAGAGGGGTACTTATTTCCTCTATCTGAGGAATAAGGAGGCAGTTACATTCCAAAATTCTAGTCAGAGAGGGAGTTTTTTTTTTTTAAGAGCAGTACAGAGAAAAACTCTTCTTTGTGGTATTGCACCTAGACAATTTTTATAGGCTCCAAAGTCCAAAAATAGGAAGAACCATTTAAGTAAAGAAAGTCTTCTATGAGTGATCAGGGAAATAAAATTATGATGGACTATGTAATTGACATGAGAAATACATAACACTATAACACAAGATATGTGCAGTGTAATTAAAGAATGGAAATAAGACTTTTGTTTAACAGTCTCCTTATATGTATGAGAGAGGTCCAGATTCTTAGGTAAAGTCTAATTCAGACAGGGAAGAAAGTTTCTCTTCGAAATTAATCTTAATATTGGAATAAATAAAAATCAAAATATGACTCTGAAATTGTGAAATATATTGAGCACAACATCTGTATTTGGGTAGTAATTAAGTTCTTGAGTTTTCAATTTCGACAATACCACATTTTATTCATGTGTATCATAAGTGCTAATGGCCCAGCAAAAAGCATTTCTGCAAAATCTTCATCATACATTGGTGATAATTTCTGCGTGAGAGGACAGTTTTAAGGAAGAAATTCCAAAATATATGTGAAAAGACACCCTGCCAGGCAGAGGTAGGATGGGTTTGGTGATGTTTTTATTTTTGCTTCTGTACACATAAACGAAATGGGGAGCTGGCAGGGACTGAGACATGCTCACATGGTACAGAGGGATGGGCGTCATTTGAAAACAACTCATCTGTTGTTCATCAGACTGTTTGCCTAAGTTCTCAGCAACCTATTTGAGTCACTTTGTATGTTTATTGCCATTCTACTGGAAAGGAAAACACCATAGTAATTTATCTAGCTAGCTTTTTGCTGTGTAATTATCACATATGATATATTTCTCTTTATTTGTTATGATGATTTTGCAGAGATCTGTTTTGCTGTGTAATTATATTAGTTTTCTCAGAACTTAATTTCATTGAGGCGCTGTCACTGAATTTCACCAAGAATAGAAACCACAATTTAATCATTAGTAAGTAGAGTTATATTTTGTTTGGACCATCCTCAGAATATTATTATGAAAATTGTTGTATTTGGAGGCATTTAGAAGGTGGTCAAAATGATGTGTTACTTTTGTAGGGTTGGTCTAATTTTAAGTGAACCATATAATCTGATTTTGTGGGTAAAAATAAACTCAGATAAGCATTAAAACTAGTTGTTAAAGTTCACTGAAAAAAATGTCATAAATTATGACATTATTTATGATGTTATTGTATATTGGTATGAATTTTTATTCTTCTGGGTAGGAATACAGACTAAAATCTAGAGATGACTACTAAATATGCCATCTAAACTATACCTTAACATGCATTGTTAGCAGTCTAGGATTTGATATTTCATGATTTCATAGTGAAATATTGAAATATAAATCTTGAACTCAGCAGTATAAAATTAGTTCAACGAACTAGAAATACAAGCAGTGAATAACACAGCTGATCTTATTTGCATGTTTTTTCTGACTTCTCTGAATTTACACAATATTTGCAAAGCCATAGAAATATACACTTTTGGAGGTTAAAAGTGATTTGTGTTTTAGCCTCAGGTTTTATACACCTTTACCTTAAAATCAGGTCTTGTTTTGTCTTACTTTTTCTTGCCATCCTCTGTATCCACCAGAAGGACCCTGACACAAACTTTCTGGATCTCATCTCTTTGAGACGAGGAGCCCCTTGGCATTTTAGTTTCTAAGTACAGTGTGGCTTCACAATGGGAAGTCATGTTGTGCAAGCTGCAGTTGGTTAGGGAGAATTGGGTCTCTCGCCTTCCTGGTTTTGGCTGACGTTTGATAGGAGACCAGGGAGATCAGAACAGAATAAGACAGCTAAGAAAAAATTCCTCTCAAAGGACCCTTGGGAAGATGAAGGCAGGGAACACCAGCTGCTCAAAGAAAAACTGACCTCGGGGATAGCAGGAGAAGTGATGCTGAGAGTCACTCATGATCATGCATGCTTTGCTACAATGCTGGCCTGTCAGTGCAGGGTGGACCTGTGGGCCGTGCTGTTTCAAGTCTCCAGTGTATTATGAAATATTTATAGTGCTCATTAATTTTTTCTAATTTGTGATTCAAGGCTACTAGAGTTGCAGATTATTATTTCTCTGCTCTGAAGGGAATTATAGTTGAGATTGCATGGATGTCTCTTGACAAAAAGGACTAAAGTAGAAATGTAGTAGCATGTGACTGAAGCTGTACATTAAAGATGTTCTTATCAGAAAACTGAAGCCTATAAGCTGAAATACATGACACAGATGCCTTTCTTTCTTCACCATAAATCTTCCACTAATCTCACCATTATTATCTTCTCTGCCATCTGCTCCTGTGCTCTCAGGGCACTCTCATGCTCTCTTCTCACTTTTATTAACTGTGGATCAGGAAGACCTTGGGAGAGTAAAGGCATACCAAATCTCCCTCACACCAGTCTGAACCTCTTTTGTGCTGAGCACTAAGTTGCTTCTTATTTTCCACTTCTAGTCCCACCATAGAGGATATTGTTTGATACAATGGACAAAAATCACATTTTAGTGGAGGAAGGATTATGATTTACAGGTAAAATTATTTTCTAGGTATCTGTGCCCACCATTTAATGAAAAACATGAATGCAAATGGTAAACAAATGTCAAAACTGAATTCATGAAAACTTGCCAGAAAGAGATTTGAAGGAGGATGCTATCATCCTTAACCTAAATTCATTGGCAATAGATAAAACAAGTCTAATATTCTACTGAATTTTTTTGTAAGTATATTAAAGATTGTTATTGTGATGTCAGTTGTTTTCTGTTTTGTTGTTGTTTTTCCAGATCAAAGCATTCAGTAAACCAGGGTTCCAAGGTGAATGTATAGAATTTACAAAAGAAAGTTTTGATTTGACTTCATTTACACCATGTTCTTTTAAAGTTCTTCGAGGTTGGTAAGTAATCTTGTTGAGTATTTTCTGGTGTTGCATAATGACTAAGTTCATTTTAAATCTACAGAGAGCTGACTTTTTTCTTGCATGTACAGTGAGATCAAAAATGTTTTCTTTTTTAAGGATTGGCCAGCTACTAAATGGCCCATGTTAATTTTGCTGAATTTGCATTTTGAGTCATTATGGAAAACAAAAAAAGAATTCTAAGTAACCAGCTGTGGGAACATTTTGATATCGTTACT